>JBBPCY010000156.1:8634381-8648738 GCA_037974405.1 Brachyalestes nurse | reverse complement strand
AATTCACAGTTTAAATAAAATTACATTATATAAAACAGTTTCTTTGTGTTTGAATTTTTATTTATGCATTTCCAGATTGCTATATTGTGATATATCGTTATCGAGGTAGAAAATTGCTTCTACCGTGATAGAAGATTTTGGTTATATTGCCCACCCCTAATATGTATGTGTGTGTGAGAATGAAGATCCAGTTTAATTGTTTTTTTTCTTAAAGCTGTTATCCTGACTGTCCTGTTCACTATTGAGTGAAAGTCACTTTTGTTATTTAGTTTTTGACAGGCTTACTATGGGTTGTTTACTTTTTAGTCTACATGGATGTCGTCTAGTCTAAATGGATTTGCACTAAAATTGTGTAGATTCATTTTACCAAACTGAGTTGTAATGCTTAGTCATGGTTTGTGCTCTGTTTAGGCAGTGTTCCTGTCTGATTTTTGTTTTC
This sequence comes from Brachyalestes nurse, assembly GCA_037974405.1. Lineage (NCBI taxonomy): Eukaryota > Metazoa > Chordata > Actinopteri > Characiformes > Alestidae > Brachyalestes > Brachyalestes nurse. The sequence continues at coordinate 8,648,299 of JBBPCY010000156.1, read as the reverse complement.
AGATTCAGACGCACTGCCTTGAATGCTCTGTCCATCCATGGCCGTGTTGTAATCTCTCTTCTTGACCTCAGAGCAGCCAATGGAGTTTGCAGAAACACATCAAACAACCAATAGGCGTGAGTTAGGGACATATGACCAGGCTGTCAGAATGTTCAATGTACATGGCACAGTGCTGTGGCTCCTACCCTGCAGCGCTACACTGCCATCAGTGTCACACAGCCAGTCAGCTGAAGAGCATGCCCCTTTTCCTTCGTCTCATCTGCTCACGTGTGACTCAGCCAGCCAATAGAGAACAGAGGAAAGGGTGCGCTGGCTAACACGCTGTTGTTGGGGGACTTTGGATAAGGCATACTTGCAATTTATCTGATAGCTTTCCAGGACTTAGCCAGGACAAGTTTGAACTTGAAAAGTTAGGTAACAATTTGGTACTACATGCTCATGTGTGCCTGATATGTCCATTACCGTACAAAGCAAGCTGAATGTTGGCATATATATATATTTGTGAAGCAGTTGATGGGGAATAGCTTTGCATGTATAAACTGTTTTGGAAAACACTGTTAAAAACATTAATGCATCCTAACTTTTTCTTTAGTAGTATGCAGCCATGGGGCTTATCAATTACTCAGTTCTTGTGTCCCCATCCTCCTTTATGGGACTCATTACAAATTAATTCTTTTTCCTTAATGTGTCTCTGTGAATTGGCAAGCATGGAATTGACAGCCTCCTCAAATATGAATGCTGGCTCTCATAAAAGAAAAATCCTAAAAAAAGTAGTAAAGAATAGGGAATCAGCTTTGAAAGCCTCTCAGAGGTCATCCTTGTGCCCTTTCCTTTAAGTAGGAGACCTTAGTAGTGGTGCTTTATCATACAAAGGTGAAAAGGGCACTCTGACCAAATCAACATAGTTTGTAGGCCAGGGTTGTCAAATAGTATTGCTTCCAATCCACAGCTCTGCAGAGATTAACGTTTCACTCTCCCATCATTCCGAATTCAGCTCATGAAGGCCCTGATAATTACCATGCTCAGTTGAATCAGCTGTATTTAATGAGGCAGAACACAAAAGTCTGCAGAGCCCTAAAGGACCACACCCCTGTTCTAGAGTGAGTTTTTCTGGTTTGAGGACATTTTGGATGCCACCTTCAGCAACTAGGAGCAGCCTGTTTAAAATGCTTTTTATGAATTTGTGTAATGCATGCGGGCTATGCATTATGCAGACATCCTGGAGATATTTGTAAAATGCAGGCTGGGTATTGTTGTGATGGAATACAGATGCATGAAAAAGGAAATTTGTCAAACTGCCAAAGCTAAGAGGGTTGGTGTTGGCCTAGTGGGTGGGATACTTGCCTCCAAACCGAGCGGTGATGGGTTCGAATCCTACCTTTAGCATACCACCACTGGGTTCCTGAGCAAGCCCTCAACCCCAAGTTGCTCCAGGGAGACTATCCCCTGTAGTTAGGGAAAGGAAGTCCCTTTAGATAAAAGCGTCTGCTAAATGCCTAAAATGTAAATGTAAAGCTAAGAGATATATAACTCTCAGAATAGAGGTCCTTTGCATATTTCCGAAAACAAAACAGCCTGTATATTTGGGATATATAGAGGTCGAAAATGATCTCGTAAAAAAAGAATTATGGCCAATTTTGGTATATAAACCCTCAAATATTTTAAGTGGACTTCAGGGAAAATTGTTAAATCAGAGAGTAGGTTAGGATATACGAGCTCTTTAACACAGTCTATTTATCAGTAGCTAAGGGATAATAGCAGTGGCACCTTCTGGTGTAACTCTTGGCAGGAAATCATGGGAGCTCTGTGCCAGTTCAGAGCATTAGCATGGCCAAACTGCTCCAGTCATTGGCACCACAATCCGACTGCTGTGAGTAATTTTTAGTTCTTTTCAGGGTGCTGAGCTTTTAGCCAGGCGACAAACGTTTTGGGCAAACGGTGTCTGTAAATGTTTAGCTCGTTTCAGGTTTCCAGGACTCCTGTTGACTCAGACACTATGGATAATTAAAAACGTATAGTGTAATAAAATGCAATAGTTTGGGCACCTCTAGGCAAACAACATATTCTTTTGATTTAAAACAAAAGTATGTCAGAAAACCTGCTGCACGTTTTAATGCATAATCTCTGTTGCATTGCTGAATTGAACATATGGTGAGGCAGATTTATTTTCGCTGTAGCGAATGTGTTGACCTTATTTTTCTCTTGTTTTTCCAACATTAGCGGTGTACTCAATAACTGAGGTATTATTATGAGTTCGATTTATAACCGTTATGGAGCTTTATTTAGAGTTGTGCTTCTAGTACCATAATATACCTTCTAATTCAGTTTAACAATGAGAAAAAGACATTTTTGAATAGCCAGTCTGTATACATCCTGTTCTCTCTGCATAGTATTACAGAATAAAGGAAAAAGAGTGTTTTCCTGAATTTTGGATGATCAAATCTCCTGTTCTCTGACGGACAATCAATATAGTGCAACAAATAAATTTTCCAGCATTGCTTCAGTAGCAGTAGCAGCGTACTGATTACTCCTCCATTTCAGCACTTTCCTTATTTTTGAAAGGAAGAAAGTTTTAGCTGCTTTATCTACTTTTGACATTTATTATTAAAATCTGCCTATGTCTTTGAAAGTCTCTGCTTCTTATTGCACCAAGACATCTGAATAAGAAGCTGTCCATCATACATAAATCATAAGAAAAAGTGGTTTTTATCTCTTGTCTTATCTAAGTCTTGTCAGCCTTAGTACGAATTTGCCCAAAGTTACCTGTACTGTCTACCGTTTTTCACCCATCTTGTGTGTACTCTACCTGTATTATGAATGATTATTTTTCTAACATATGATTGACAGTTGGCAACACATTAGGGCCCCAATGCTTTTAAACCTGTTATTAGATGAGGAATAAGAGGGATTTAATGCAATGGGAGCATTCAGGTGTGATGACCACTGCAGTGCCAGGACACAAGGTCACACTACTCCAACTGAAGTAGCCCATTAGTGTGATAAGAGCTTTGTGTGTGTGCTCGTGATGGGGGGGTGAACACATATACATAAACCAGTCCCTCATAATAAGCCCCTATAGGTCTATCCTGTTGTCTTCTGTGAGTTCAGGGGAGCATCCTTCTGGATGGGGCTTGGTGACGCTACACCTTTTACAATCTTGAGAAGTGCACCCTCCTCCGTCTCTTTTGGATCTCTCTCTCTCTCTCTTCTCTCTCTCTCTCTCTCTCTCTCTCTCTCAGCAGTCACACAGTGAGCGTGACTCTATAAGGCTTCTCTCTGCAGGGATTCCTTGCGCAAGTCTATTTGCTTACTACTCTCAGCGTTTGTGTGTGATGGGGGTAGCAAGGGACAGAGGTTTTTGTGCATAGGGGATTGTTTTCTAGCATCCTGCTGCCTTGTTTAGCACCTGCGAGATGAAGAAGTTTGTAACCATTGTCCTGCGTGGCCTGGTCAGCCTGTCTAAGGATAAGCCCTGGGGGAAGGAGCATGCTCAACATCTGAAGAGAGAGGGCAGGAGACGACGGACTGCATTCAAGTGGAGTAAGGTGATGGCCTGCAGGGTGGGAGGGACCACCTGACTACAGTAACATGTACCTGTTGTAGAAAGTCTGCTCTGTGTTGTGGAGTTAGCAAGGCCATCCAAAACTAGTTTATTATACTCTACCTAATTTAATCCTAAATTAATCCTAGTGTTTAGTTTACGCATAATGTTGTGGCTTTAACAAAACCATCTTAAAACAGGTTATTATGCTAAAACTTTTAACTTTGACCACAGTGTCTGGTTTACGTCTTATGTATCTTGGGGATTACATTTCTGTTTATTTTATTTCATTTTTTAAATACTTTATGGATTTTGTTACTTGATATATGCTCAACCTGCTGGATAATCAGGTTATGACTGATTTAATGACTTGCTGCAAAGACTAGATCTCGTCAACATTAGGATGTTCAGTACCTTCATTTGGAGTCTAGCTTGAATACAGTAGAGCTGTGTATTGCTTTAAAATTGTAATCAGTATTGCATTCATATTGGCAAACAATATCCTAACACCATGATACAGACATTGCTTTTTTGAGCAGTATTGACTACTAATATAATGGGTTAATTATGTCCTGTGCTTGATGAGTTCACAATTGTGGCCATTCTCCACAGCATGTTTGTTTTAATTAACCACTAATAACATTAGTGTGGGTGTCACAGAGCTTTGTTATTAATCTCTAGGCCTAGATGCTATTTTTGTGCCAAAGTTAAAAATACAGCCATTCCCCCTGCTTAGATGTAGAACGATCAGTTCTTAATCTTGATAATGAATTAATGCTTAGATAATGTATTATTCATGTTTTATTATCAGGCTTTTTTTCCCAAATTAATTATCTGATTTTATACACAAAACACTTCCTCCGATTGGAAGGAAATCGCTCCAGTCATCAAGATTATCATCAGTTGCCATTCTTCAGCCCTATTCTATCGTCTTTGTTTTTTTGCACTTAATAGAATGGCTTGTTATTATGATAATGGATTAGGTCTGATGCATTGATGTTGGGAGGAGGATAGTGATGGAGGGAATCTGTTGGGACTGTGCACTCTCTCTCTCATCCTTGTTGGCAGTCCTAATCTTTTCATCCCCATTGTTCCGATTAATCTCATCAAAGAAGGACGACTGCCACTGCTTCCTAACCACTTGGACAACTGAATTATGCATGCTCTTTTTTTTTTCTTTTGCTCTCCCCTTTATCCCACCGCAGAGAAAAATTGACAGCAGTGCACATTTTTTGACATCACATTCATTTTGTCCTTTGTACAGAAAAGAGACTCATTTGAGGGGAGAAGATGTGTTCAGCTTTTAGGATGATGCTGCCCTGGTGCAGAGCTTTCTGTTTGCTTGCTGCGTCATGGAATGCTCTCTACTTGGGTCTACAATGAAGTGTTTTAATACTTGTTTTCAGTAGCAAGGTAAATATTGAACTGCCATTTCTCAAGTGTAACCCTAAGCCAGTAACATAGTGATATATATTAGGGCTAGGCACGTTAACGCATTGTTTACTTAACTCTGACAATTATTAATTATTTTATTTAAAAATCCTTTTACTGTGAAAGTTCATTGCTTTTTTGGGCTCGCAGCTCTGAGTCTTGGCTGGTTTTCGCGGGGGTCAGGCGTCCCATTACTTTTGAGTTGGATACCCTTTGCCGCTGCTATAATGGTTCCACCCCCCATGCCCTGGACTTTGAGGATAACTGGTTTTTCTAGAACAAACCAGATGAAACATGAATGTCCTGCAGTGGTAAATAGCTTTGGTTTTATATTTGATTTGATTACATTAATGTTTAAGTTGAGATTTACAAGAAACATGTTTGCAAACCAAATGTTATTGGACTTTTATTCATATAGGAGTACTTTTAAAATTAAAGTGCGCAATACACTACTTTTGAATTAATTATTTAATATACAGTAATCCCAGAAGAGAGAAAGAGAGAGAGAGAGATTTAAATTCAGCGCGGCAGAACAGCCGTCTCGGGCCCGACGGCCACGCACCAGACAGCCGTTCTGGACTTTTCCAGAAGAAAGAGACAGAGAGAGAGCGAGTGTGAGAGAGAGATACAGAATGAGAGAGACAGGGAGAGATTTAAATTCAGTGCGGCAGAACGGCCGTTCTGGACTTTTCCAGAGAGAGAGAGAGAGAGAGTCAGAAAGAGAGAGTGAGTCAGAAAGAGAGAGAGACTGAGAGAGAGAGAGACAGAGATATGGGTTTATCTTTACATTTTCATTAAGGGTAATGTATTAAACTGAGTTTAAAATGAAATTTAAGTGTTTGGGGAGCGTATTTGGGGGCATATTTAGGGTTTACACTATAAATATAGGCATTTTGTTTTTACTAAAACAATGTGGTTTTTCACTATACATTGCTCACTATGCAGTGCTCTTGGAACGTAACCCCCGCAAAAAAGGGGATCTCTATCTATCTATGTATCTATGTAGTTAGTAAGTTAGTTAGTTCTGGTTAGTTTTGCATTTTGTTTTACAGTGATTTACTGTCTGAGATGAATTCTCAGTTCTCTGCTGTCAAACGTAAACTCATTAAGCAGCAACACTTACTGATAGTCATGCAGAAACATAACATTTTGATTGCTTTTTCTTGTGTAAAAATGGATGCTTAAACTGATTTGTACTTATTTGTACTAGGAGCTTAGAGGACCTTTTGTCCTCATAGAGATCTCCTCCAGAACATTGTATGCAACATTTCAATAGACATCAGTACAGGCCTATATGTTAATGGGAATGCTTTGTTTGTTTGTTAATTCTGTGTGTGTTGGTGTTTAGCTAGCCTCTGAGCCCCTTTAAGATCTTACAAAATCTTCTCTGAGGGGCTTTTATCAGATTATCCTGCTTTTCAGCAGATGACTAAGGCCCCCTGTGTTGTCAGTTCTCAAGGTGTTTTTCCCCTTTCATCTTTGTTTCAAGATAATGATGTCAATTTTGTCCTATTCACTATGCTCCAGGTGTGTATATTCAAGTTTTATGACACATTAACTTGATTTGGCACTAGCTCTGTTAAACGTCCATGTTTCTTATTTATAGTCGTCAGGTTTATTTGGTGAAAGAGTTCTTTGTATGCCCACACACCTGTGCTGTGAATGGCTTTCTGCAGCTCGGGGAACATTGGAAGGGTGCATTTCTGGCTGTATGTTTCGGAAGCAAACAATCCGTCAAAGCCATTGTCAGTTTACAATGATTTTTTTTAAATATTTCTTTTTTTTTGTGAGATACAACATTGGCCATTGTACAAATCATACCTTAGAGTGCAGGTGAAGATTGCGGCTGTAAAGCAACTCTTTGTTTTTATAATATATATGTAATGACACTGCATCTTGTCCAATATTTGCCTTTTCATAGATAATACAGCCATGCAGTTCATCCTTGAATTTTAAAGTCGGTCATCAGATCATGTTCTGAAGGCTAGACTTGTTGAGAATTGTTTGCACACAGGGCAGAAAGAGTTTTTTTTCCTCTTCAGACCTGTGACTGATGTTTTTTCTAAGTATGAGAAGAGTCAGTGAATGTTTGGCCAAGGTAAACCTCACCTGGTAAATCTATAGCAATTACGTTGAATCATGGTCAGCTTATCTCATTGTTTGTGGTGCTCAACAGCATATAATTGTCTGCCGTCTATTTCTGGCGCTTCTGTGTTAGAATGTGCTTGCCTAATTATAACTCATTGTGGTTGTACATTGTGAATGCAGAACATTTTGGAATGACGAGGGTTCGTTCCAGGTGTTTCTGTGGGCTTTTGAGCCAGTAGTGATTTTTAGCAAAACATAGCAGCCCCTTTATGGAACTCCCTGGGGTCCATTTGTCTCAAGCTGTGTCCCGACAGCCTACTCACTTCTGTCTGTCTGTCTGTCTGTCTGTCTCTCTCTCTGTCTGTATTTTTGTGGATGCGTTCTGAGAATAGATTATATCATTGTCATTACCTGACACAGACAAGTGAAATAACGCAGGTCTGTTCTGGCTTTGTTGATGCGAATAGCTCAGTGACTCAACAGTAGTTCAGAACTAGTTCATCGCCAGCTTTTCTTCTCCTGTACTGAAGTCTGTCTGTATTACTGTCTCTCTTATCCTTGGAACTTCACTAACCATTCAAACTGACACACCATGGTTGCTCCTCCCCCTCAATCAGAATGTCTTGGCCTGGGGTAGAGTAGATGTAAGTGACTTCTTCCCTGGGGATATTATATCTATCAGCAGTGAAACTGCACCTTTGAGTAATATGCAGCACTGCTGAGTTGATGCCAGAACCTCACCAGGACCGTACGCATGGCTGAGCATGGAACTGCTGCCAATATTCTTAATGTGCACTTCCTGTAATCCTTCCAAATGAAGAAACATGGATGGGTTTTCAGAAGAGTTTCAGAAGAGAACTTGTATATATTTATGCAGTGGTTAGGAAGTTGGCAGAAATTGTCATTGCTGAATAGGCTTTCTGTTTTCTTGGCCTTGGTCTTACAGTTTGAATGTGTTGGACTGTGAAGACACTAAGGCTCTTTTCATACCCAGTTTGTTTGCAAATGGGAAAACAATTTTAGTGACATTTTATCTTTTCCAATTGGTTTTACATTGCAGTGATTGAAAGTGAAAGTGACCATTCTGTCATATATGAACACACCACAGCACACAGTATAAACAGCACGAAATTCTTCCCATTTACCAAGTGAAGCAGCGGGCAGCCAGGATCACAGCGCCTGGGAAGCAGTGTGTGGGGGCGGTACCTTACTCAGGGTACCTCAGAGGTGCTTAGCAGTCTTGGGAATCAAACCCACAACTTCCTGATCACAGGGCAACTGCCCAACCACTAGGCTACCCGCTGATTAAAGTGCACCAACTGATACATACAGGTGCTGATTGACTGGCCAGAAATTTGACAGGGATTCAAGCACTCGGTTGGGCACTTTGAGTGTTTTGAAGAAGGATGCTGAGGAGAGACTCTAAATGTGTCGAGAGGAGGGTGTTGAGGAGAGACTGAGTGTGTTGGGAGGAGGATGTTAATGAGAGACTGAGTGTGTTGGGAGAAGGATGCTGAGGAGAGACTGAGTATGTTGGCAGGAGGATGTTGAGGATGGAACTGGAGGGAAGAGAAGAAGAGGAAGGCCTAGTAGTATTGCTCAATTTCAGTTATCAGCTTATCAGCATGAGCATTTGTCGAGTCAAATACAGCACTGCAAGAAAGTATTGAGTTCCCTGGTTTATTGTGGACTACTGTTAAAATGTTCTCAACTACAGATCACTTTGTAGTTACGTTAGGTCCATGTTGCACACCCAAGTGCAGGTAGAGTGTTCACAGCTGTCAAAATGAACTGTACTTAAAAAAAAAAAAAAAGAACCAAACAAGGATGTTGTTACTACAAAGGAAATCAAGATTCTATATTCAGCATAGATATTTTTCATATAATTGCTGAAAACCGTCTCGACCGCTCTGGTTATTTTAGTTCTAACACACACGATCTAATTAATTTGGATCTTGAAGGGTATCTGAATACAGTGGTATTAACGTGATCTCTCTCTCTCTATATCTCCCTTTCTCCTTCTCTCCCTCTCAGATGATTCTGACTGTGTATCTGAGTGATGGTGAGCAGGCTCTGACAGAGGTGCCCATCACTCCAGAGACATCTTGTCGTGATGTGGTGGAGTTCTGCAAGGAGCCAGGGGAGAGCGGCTGCCACCTGGCTGAAGTTTGGCGCGGCAATGGTACGTTCTTTTTGCACACTGTGCTACAACGTCTATGACTCTTTGTGTCATAATAGTTAATAATTAAATTACTAGTCTTTACTACTCAAGATAAAGCTTTGACTACTTGAATTGTTCTGTGAAATCTAAATGCTACAATATAAGAAAGATTTAGGGTCATGATTAGAATTTTTGGGTCCCGAATGATCAATCACAATGAACAAGGATGCATGTACAAGGGTAATTGCAGAATTAGAATTTGCATGCAAGCAATATGTTAACAAGTTACAAGCCCCACAGCCCTGGGGGCGTTATACCTCTGTAGCTAATGCTTGGCATTAAACATGGTCACTATGCAGCTACTCCAGAACATCCTTTTATTGGGAAACCATTTCTATGGAGATTGTTCAAGCTGTGTCAGCAATGGATGTAGCTGAATTCACTAAGAGGAAGAAGTGGCTGAATACCTTTGGACATTTTAGTACATGCAGATCAGATTGGACATTTTAGTGCATGCAAATACATAAGTATGGTGTATATGTTCACACCCAAGAAAGTCTTAGAAACACATACTAATCATTTTTTTAACTTAATAACTTAATTAGGGAGGTGCAAAACGTGGGGCAAAAAGAATAATTTTAGAAATGCATGGAACTATTCCAGGCAGTTTAAATAATAGATTTTAATGACTGTTCATGTAGAAAGAGACTGTGCAACACCTATATAATTACAGATTTGATACACCATTTGAAAACCTGACATCCTGCTCTATGAACAGACAACAGCTAAACAACAGAGGCAAAAGAAAAGGCCCAGCTAGTTTGTTAACATTATGTGCAATTTATCTGCTTTATTTTACTGTAGTTTTTTCTACATTTAGGATCAGTTTCCCACACAGGGATTAAGCCTAGCCTCGAACTACTGTTTCCTTTTCAATTGGAAATCTCTATTCACAGCTCAGTGTAATCCAGGACTAGGCTTAATCCCTGTCTGGGAAACCGACCCTTAGTGTGTTAATCCAAAAGCACAAATAAAAAAACCTCTAGCAATAGTTCTCAATGAATTACTGTTTAAAGCCAATGAGGGCCTGGTGATCTACCACATTTGACAGTTTAATTGAAATCCTAGCACAGTTGATCCAATTAATCAAGGCCTTCAGGAGCACTACAGGGGAGGAGGACTATAATATTTATAGAATATTATTTAGACTGTAATATTTAAATCAGATTTACAAGTAACTAACTATCTAACTTCAGTGTTGTCCAGCTGTTGGACAATAAATATTAACAGTGAACTTAAAAACTTGGTACTCTGTTCTTCCAGAAACACATTGCAATATTCTCTCTGCCACATTAATTCTACCCTTTTTTTTTTTTTTTTACCCCTGCCGTTTTTACTAAAAGCCAAGGGCCAAAATCGAACCTCGTAGAGGGTCCTTCCTTTGGTGTGCTCATCACCCCGTTCAACAAAATGTCACTTCTTGTCTAACAAAATGTCCATCACAACAGCTTTTAGTTCTAAGCAGCCTACTGCCCACTAACTTCATTAGTGGAGAGTAAGTGACGGTGACTGCTTGCGGCACACCATTGGTCTACATTTAATGTTCTCTTTTACTATGTTTCCCTACATTGATGTACCTAAATGAATGACCAACTTAAGCCTGTTTTTGTATATTTATATGTGAGTCATGTTTTTCTAAACTGACTTTTTGCATCACTACTAGTAATCAAAGAGGAAAGTTATAGATTATTGCTTTAGATAAACAACCACCAACAGCAGTCTGCTTTTCGGATGCATCTGATTTCTTGAAGCGTTATCATGTGCTCTCTGAGAGTTTTGAGTCTGTCAGACGTCCATTTGTTCCATCTGGTCTCAATCACTCTTCCAGATTATTTCTTTTTAGTCCTGTCAGTTTTCTGCTCTATTAGTGCAGTCCATCTGTGCTCAGTCCACCACTCCTTCACTGTGTGTTATTACTGATCTCCTTGTGTGGATGAGTGCTCCTCTGTTCCTGCATCCAGTCACTCCATCTGCCCCACTGTTGTTGCTCCCCGATGGTCTAATGGCGACAAGTAGCTTGTTTTTATGTTCTACATTCCTTTGCCCATGACTCCCCCTGAAGGGCATAGTGAAGTTCAAAAGAAGCTGATAGCAATGCAGGTGTGGGATCAAAAACCCAGAACACAGTCCAAGTCTTTGCAAACGTGGCTTGCGTAAGCCAGTCCAGCCTCAGCAGCAGCCACACACTGACAGCACATCACTGTCATAAATAAAAACCTCTCCAGGTGTGCAGTAAGCCTTGATATGCTTATGCACGCTGATGGGACAGCTCTGTCGTATCAAAGTGGATAAAGATCAGACAGAAACAGAGGGGTGGAGATTCACTCGGTTTATTTGCTGTTTCATGCAGTACAACCTCAGTAGAGGTTGTGTTTACTTACGTTTCCATTTGTGGTGTGATAATGTTTGTTTTTCAATTTTTTGTTATTCAGGTTTTTAAAAAAATCAGTGCTTACAGTCACTGTGAGCTTGGGAATTCTTGTGACTCCTCATTAATAATTTGAGACTGATAGCATTGTAGAGAGGAGGAACAAATGAGGACAAATTGTGTTGACAGAAGCAGTGTAGGTGTCACTGTGTGAAACTCTAACCTATGGTGCAATGTGACAAAATCTCAGAATTTATCACAGTTAGAGTCAGAATTTGTCTCTATTTTTTAAAAATATCTGAATATGAATATGTGAGTGGAGGATAGAATATACTGATAGAATATAGGCACATAGGCAAAGATGTGTGAAAGCACAAATTTCTTTTGATATTTAAAAATGACCTATGAATTTTATTTTAACAAAATAAATCATTATTGGCCATAATTGCCAGATTTTCACAGAAATATTTAATCATTCAATTTATTATTTTGGTTTTGGCAAATCTGGGTTGTACTGAGTTTAATAACTATACAGCGTTCCCCCGTGATGTCGCAGTTCGTGGCCTCAGTTGTTCACGGATTTTTTTCTTAGAACCGAACTAATAATTGTTTGCGGAAACCCCTGCAATTTCGCAAAAACTGCAAATATCCTCCCTTTTTTTGCTTTGTTCATTTTAGTGCTAAATTATTAAGAAAAATATAATTTACTAATTTTGTAACAGAAAAATTAACGTAAATTCTGCCAAATTCTGCCAATAAAATGTACAAATATTACAAAATTACAAAAAATAGCGTTTGGCCTCCATGGGCATAAAGAAATTACAACTGGAATGGATCATTAAAAATTGACAATCAGCCCCTAAAGAAAATAAAGTCAAATTCAAGTTTAATATTCCAGAACTGATGCTAATGTACAGATATCTTCATAATGGCGCATCAGTGTATAGATGCATTTACACCCCTAGTAAACACTGGAGTCCCGTGCGTTTCTCTCTGGTCACTCACAGTCTTCAGTTTTAGAGTATACACTATGCACATATTCACTTTGTCCATAAAATGCCTGCCTTTGTCCCAATTATGTGTTATTTGATACTCTCCTCCCCCTCTGTTTTTTCTCTTCTGGTTTTTCCTCTCAGTCTGTCTGTTTGGGTTGCTGCTCTAACTCCAGATGTCTCTCCACCTGCTCACAGAGACCGAAATATGTTTTATGACCTTTTCTCCTCCCTCCATCCACTTCCTATCCGAGCCCCTTTGCATTCCTTTACCAGGAGGTCACTTTTAGTTCCGTCTTAACATCTTTGATCCGTGTGCCTGCGTGTTTTGTGTTGGGTTTTTTTCTCTACTGGGTGTGTCTGTGTTCCCTTTCTTGATTCCGCTCAGGATCTCCCAGTGTAGAAGTTCAGAGAAGAAGAACTGTCTTTGATACAGGTCTCTCTGTCCTGTCTTTCAAACCCCCCCTTTTTTTTGCTTCCCCCTCACTTACATGTTTGCTACTGTTCCCTTGGGTCCCCATTGATGTTTTTCATGTGGAGTTAGTTTTCTGCCGATAATATCTGTGACGACACCATCTGACAGGGTAATCTTTCTTCCTCGCAGAGAGAGCAATCCCCTTTGACCACATGATGTATGAACACCTGCAGAAGTGGGGCCCCAGGAAGCAGGAGGTGAAGTTTTTCTTGCGCCACGAGGACTCGCCCACAGAGAGCAGTGACCAAGGTGAGTTCCCTTCCTCCTCCAGGCCATGACACTACAGATGAATCGATCTAATTAACAAGACCTAAAATGGTCCACATATTGGTTAGACATCCACATTTGATATGATTTATTTGCTGTAAATATTGTCATTTTTGAAACCCTGTAATACAGTACGTTATATTTCATGCTTTATTAATGAGAATTACTGAGAATACAGACCCATCCTCTTTAGACTATGATTTTTTTTTTTTTTGCTGTAAAATATAGTCGTGGTCAAAATTATTGGCACCTCTGGAATTTTTCCTGAAAATGCACCATTTATCCCAGAAGATTATTGCAGTTACAAATGTTTCAGTATACAAATTTTTATTTTCTTTATGTGCATTGGATCAACCCAAAAAAGCTGAGGAAAAAAAGCCAAATTTTACATAATTTCACACAAAACACAAAAAGGGGCCAGACAAAATTATTAAATTATTTTCAGAATTGAGTAAATTGTTTAATTTCAAGCATATGATGCTTGTTTAAACTCACGTGTGCCAAGAAATAGGTGGTGGCAATAAAGCAATCACAC
>JBBPCY010000156.1:8575000-8633183 GCA_037974405.1 Brachyalestes nurse | reverse complement strand
CAGCGAATCAATTCAGCAAACAAAGAGTCCGTCCGTGCTTGTATGTTTGTAAACTTGTGGGAGGGCTCTTTGAAACACTAAGACCCTCAGCTATTGGTTAAAGAAAAGAAATTGACATGAAAATCCTCCTATTACAGCGAAAAACATATGTTTCTGGGCGGGAACTGTTTACGGGAAGTTGGAAGTTGGAAGGGGTGTGTCGCGATTCACCCTCCTCATACCGCGACACGGGTTCGTGGTCCTGAATGTCACGATTTCGGTTTTGTATCGTATGTCGTTACAGCCCTACTAATCACCATTTCTAACATAATTAACTTCTATGATGGGATGTTTGGTTTAAAACAGTGATAATTAAGCCCTTAACTGCCAGGAATCCACAAAAGTTCTAGTGGGCTCCAAAGGGTAAATGAAAGACAACGCTTCCGAATTCTAAACAAGGAAAATATTAGGCTTGTCCCAATACCACTACAAACTGATACCGAGTACGAGAATTTTAATTTGTGTACTTGCCAATACCGAGTACTGATACCGATATTTCTTAGAAAGGTGAATTAATTTGGAGACAGGTTTTATTTTCTCTTCTACAGATTATGACAAGCCTATAATAAGGCTAAATACAAAAAGTACAGAAGGCTATTCCAGAAGGCTATTCCAAGGCAAAAATAAACCGTTCATTCTGGTTTTAACAAAGCTTTAAGTCAGAGACACTGTGAACATAAAAAGAACCGAGTCCCCTTAAAATTAACTCTCACTGTGAACATAAAAAGAACCGAGTCCCCTTTCTGTACGTCCACTTTTTAGACCACTTCTTGAGGACTGAGTTCGGTTCCTTTAAAGCGGACTTAGAAAGTATCAAAACAGTCTCTTGCTTTCATGTACACAAAGACGTGCGTTAAGGTTGGTTACTGCGGTCTTGTACTAGCATTAGCAACTCAAATTGCTAGTGTTAAACATTGTACTTTCCTTTCCGCCCCTCGACACGTAGCAGTACAGATCTTACAGTCTACCTTACTCCTGTCGTCGTCTTTTATCTTGAAATATTTCCAAATCGCTGACATTGCTTACTCCTATTGAAAAAAACAAATCTAGCTCTTGGATAGAATATCTGACGCCAAGTTTCTAGCTCGTTGTGTCCCCCTAGAGATTGAAGTCAGGCAGAACAACAAATCACATCCGCCCAGTGTGATCAGTTGTTGTAGTGAATAGGACATACGAATACGAGTATGAGCATTTTTAACGAAGTATCGGCCCGATACTGGTATGAGTGCAAACCCCTCAGCTGTCTGTGTGTGCTGTTCCCTCTATACATGAGTCAGTACAATGAGATGCGTTTCCTCTCCCTGCTGCACTTATAACTACTTTACAGGAGTGCTCCATTATGCACTCTCTTTCATGGAAACTCCACTGTTATCATTTTTTTGTGCTTTTTTTTGGCAATCCACTTGATAAGAGCATCCTTCAGCATTACTCTCCCTCCAACCATCTGGCCCAGATTCTGGCAAGGGAAAAGCCATGCTCCGGGAAGCAGAACTAATTTTACCTTAAGGGATGGACGTGCAGGGCTGCAGACCAGCAAAGCAGGAGATATGAGTCTCCTTATGAGCTTCAGACATTTATATGGCATAGACTGATGTGACACCCCCCCACTTTCCATTTTTGTTCCCACCCTTACCTCCCTTATCACTGCGCCTTGAGGCAAGGAATGACAGACCACAGATGACACAGTCCACTACCTCTGCTTGAGGCGGTGAGCAAGGGAACTGATTAGCGAATATGCAGTAACTGCAGTCATTCAACCATAGACACCCACCATGCTGGTGTTTTGAACACAGTCCAGTGATTGACGGGCCTACAGAGACTTCAGCTACTATATATACATGCCTACAGGGCCGATCAGCTGTTTCATTTGTTCCTCTTGCTGTGCTGCCTTTTGCTTTATTACCTGTACACCTGTGATATCCAGAGTCAATCACAGAAATATCTGTTGATACTATTACACACAAAATAAAAATTAACAGATCAATATCACAAAGAAAAAAACACTTAACACAATAGCATTTCTGTTTTTTCCTTGTGAGCATAGTAGCCCATAGTTCTGCTCTTCTAGAATACAGCAATACGTTCTTTAAATTACAATAAAATCTATAAATTCAATTATGTAAAATGCAAGCATTAGTCTGATGCCAAGACTTCATTTTAAGCAATTATCTGATTGTACTGTCTTCATGCATCTCTTCTGGTTTTATTGGATTAAGCAATTTCCAACTCCAGATTTAAAAAAAAACAAAAACAAATTTCCACAAATAACAGCTGAACATTTCACCTCTGGTCCCTTAGAAGATTAGTTGACTGTGGGTTTGTTATCCCACTGTTTAGTTTGACGGAAGATGCCTATTTCAGGGGTGATTTAATTTAATCTCAGTCCAGGCTGTTAGACTTACTTAGCCCTGTCTACTGATTAGTCAATTAGTCTTAACAGTAGCACATGATACATATAAGCTTAAGGTGTTTGGCCTTCGTTGGTACGTGTTTTGTAGTTTTTCCCAGTTTGAAATGTGACAGTGTCCTTTAGAACACTCTCAAACAATGCTGGGTATTTTACAGTAAACCAGAACATGTAGGAAGGTCAAAGACTGTAAATGGGCACGAGTTTTGCAAAAAGACAGAACAAGTGGTCTGTTCTTCAAGACTGCTGTATTTATTTGGGCTTTTTAATTGGATGACACCTTGCTTGTTGTGCAACTCCCAGAGGCTTGCGATAGTCAGCCAGTCCTCCTTCAGTAAGCACCAACAAACTCCGTTCAACATGCCTTAATACTTAAAGTAATTCTACGCTACTGCAAGGCTCAAGTCTAACCTCAACTGGCACACAAGCAGCACTCTTGACTGTGCTTGGGTTCAACAGTAGAATGTTGTTCGACCGTTCTGTGCAGATTGACCTCAACAGATAGGCCTTGTTTTGGTTTGTTTTCATGTTGTTCCTTTATAATTTGAGGAATTACATCAGTTTCATGACATAACGGTCTTTAAGAGGATCAGTGTCCTTGTTATCCCCCAGGCTTTTCTAGAGCAGAGTTGTTCTGTTCTTGCCCCATGTCTAGGCACAACCCACTGAGAAGTTTCCAAACACACTTGTCACAAATCTTGTGATTTTATTTTCATCATATTTAGTCCATCTATGCGATATTTAGTTAGATTTACTCCATTGTTTACTTATCATTGTGAACTAATATTCAAATGGGACAAAAACACTAAGTATATCTTCAATAATGGCTATAAGTATATTTGCAATTATAAAGCAATACTTCATGCATTATGATTTTTCTTTTTGCCATAATTGTCCAGCTCCTCAAGTACCTTTTTTATATTTAATTTGTGTATTATCTTTTGTGCATTGAAGCAGGATTATTTAAAGGGAGATTCTTGATTTTTCTGTTATCTCTCTATTTTTCTAACTCCTGTCACTCACTCCTACAGCCAAGCTCAGACTTTACAAGCAGGGTAATCCCTAGACACACACTCAGCGTAAAGGGGAGCTACCTGTTCCCTCTTTGTGCTGATGGGAGGTCTTCTTCCTTGCATTCCTCTCATCATCTTACTCTTTTACACCTCCCCCAACTAAAGGCCTTGTCTGAAGGGCAATGTAGCCTGGATGCATCGGAGCGTAATCGTGTGTGCCGGGGGCACTCTGAGTGGAGCTCGCCATGCCCGGCTTGAGTAAACCCCCCTACACACACACACACACACACACACACACACACACACACACACACACACACACACACACACACACTGCTTCACTCTTCCCTCCCCATCGCTCCTCAGAGTCACTACCCATCTCTCCATCCCTCCACAGTCCGCTCAGCAGACCTGACACCCAGACAGGCAGGATTTGCTGTGTATTTTGCGGGGGTGAGGTAAGGCTTCTTCAGATTTAGGGAAGAGTAACATGGCTGTGTTTCACATCATGCACAAACTGATAAAAGTGTTGCTTTATCTTGATTCATAAATATATGCAGAACACAACAGATGGGTATAGCTTGTTTTCAGTTTATAATGTGAAGGGATGCTGTTTTGAGTCTTTGAGAGATGAGCTTGTACTCTCTGCTTGCTTTAAAGTAGCAGTTTCCAGCCAGGGCAGCTTGTGTGTGAAACATGCCATCCATCATGAACAGAACTGCGGAGCTGGAGATCTTTGCACTGTGTGGGCTGTGTAACTCTGACTGAGTTGAAGCTCTAGTTCTGTGTGTGTGGGCAGCTTCTCACTTCAAGGATTGCATGTTTCAGGCTTTTCTTTCTTTTATTTTTCCTATGATCTGCCTCATATCTGTGTTTTCATGCTTGGACAAGGAAAGCAGAAAATACAAGAAAAAACATTTGATCTTATGTAAAAGTAGGATTTGTTTGTTATAGCTCTTTGACATTTTAGATATTATATTTTGATCATAGTTGTTAGTCAAATATTCTTTGAAACTTCCTAAATGTGGGACACAGTTATGGTGTTATCGAGTTCTATTTATGGATGTGACTAGCCTTGTTTGTACCCTGCCAGCACTTCTGGCCAAGCACAGATTATCTCAACATGAAAAGACAATCCCTACATCTTTCGATGTTTTGGTAGGACCTGTATAGCTCTTGGGACAATACTAACGGCTTCTAGTCCAAGCTAAACCTATAAGTATAGAAAAAGGATTATTCGTATTTCCATAAAATAAGTGCTTTTTTCTGGACATTACTTACAGATTCCTGTGTGGAACCTAAAGGATGAAACTGGTCCAATCCAAGAATGTGCAACATTTTCTTGAGATCCTCAGACACCACATTGGTTAGTTGTTGTTGCCTACAGCTCTCATATGTCACCACTCAGAGCTGTCTTAATTTTTTACAGATGGTCCATGCTGACCTAAAAGTGACACCTTGCAGTATTTACAGCCTGTTTTGGGATGCGTAAATTTTAGATATGCACAAAAATGGTGTGTATGGTACATTTTTTTTACAGAATGCAGCAGATTTAGTGGGCTAGTCAGCAACTCCATGCTCAGTCAGGCCTTCAGTTAAATAGCCTTGTTGGCTTTTTTCTGCAAACGATTTCTCTGCTGTTCCTTTTTTAATCTGAACATAATCAGTGTATAGGTTTTATAAATACATCTTTAAAAAGATGTTTGTATTGTTTTTAAGATGATTTTAAGATGCTATGAATTTCAAGTGAAAAATGTTTCTGAAGTTGGTCTTTTCAGGCTGTATTTTCATTGTAATAGGAGCTTACTTCATGTACTCTCAAACAAATGTTGTTCTGAACACTCCAGCGTCATATTCTCTACAGAGCATAGCCTTGGGTTGAAAGGAGAAAGTCAGCTGCTTCTAACAGGCTCTACCCACTGACCTGCTTCTTTTGTAATTTATTGAATAAGCCACACAGCGTTGGATTACTGCTTGCATATACGCTCAAAGAACAGAGTTATATGTCCCTTGGGCTTATGTGCTTGACCTCTCTGTTATGAAAAGACCAAGTAAAGCACCCCCAAGCCGCACTATAAACTATGCTGCCTATCACTGTGCCTAGAATCCCTTGGCGCTGCTGCTTCAGGCAGGGATTTTATATGCTTATTAAGTGAATGCTTCTTAAATGAATGCTTGTATTTTGTTTCCAGACTTTGATTACTGTTTAAATAAGCATTGGGTTTCATTCCTGCACTGACACCTGCAGTCCTAAGCTACTTTCCAGTTCCCCGGAGATGCCCCAGCAATATTTACACAACTGCATCTGGTAAAGCAGAGAAAGAGATCAAGAGAAAGGCCTCAGCTTTGCTCCTCAGAGAAATGAAATGTTTTTTTTTTATCCAGCACCACCCTCAGGACATTCAGATAACCCAGTCACCCTGGTATATATGCTGTTATTTTGTACAGCATCACCATGGAGACCCTCACTTTATTGGCCAGCATGCTGAGATCTACATAGTTCGCTGTGTGTGCAAACACAGACTGACATGGTCAACCTTTAAACCATGCATCACTTCCCACTCAGATTTTTCCTGTAATTTTTGCTGTAATGAAATTTGTAGGCTTGCAGTGGAGCTCACCCAGATGAGAACTGCAGAGAGTGTCATTATTGATCATGAACTGAGCTGAACTATACTGAGTAAGGCATGAACCTCAAAAAGATATGTACAAGATCTTTACTGCATCCACATTTCAGCGCTTCATTTTCTTCTATTTCTTCATTATTTCACATTATTTAGTAGTGAAATTTTAGCATATGATACTGTAGCTGTATGGGATGATATGGGAACACCACAAATGGCTTTGGCTTTGTAGTGGCAGTTCTGTGATTGATTGCTTTGTCTTTGTAGTAGCAGTCCTGTGATTGATATGTAGGTTAAGACTGCACAGCCTGCACAGCCTCAAATGCATTTTTATGTGTGGTCTGTTACTGCACTGAATATTTAAGGAGTAAAAGGTAAAGATAACTGAGTCATGATTTATTACTTACAGCTATTTGTTTGTTTGAGCTACAAGGGCTGCCAGACATTTTTAATTTACTATTGAGCAAGTAAGTAATGGAAACAACTTGGGTGTGAATTTGTCCAGTAACACAAAGTTATACAGTTAAAAAGTTGTTATTATTATTATTGTTTGTTACAGTCTGCAGTGTTTATCCAAAAATCTGTTTTATAGAATTGAAGTTTGAAAGTAATGTTTCTTTTGAACTTAAGTGAGGCTCTCAAAATGAATGCCAGAATAAGAGAAAATGTAACAAAGCATTCCTTTACATTATTGCTTTTTGAAATGCTGAGCATGATTGACGCATAACAGAACAATGTCATTTATGAGGGTCAGAACCGTGTTCAGGCTTCAGTGTGAAATATATAACTGTTAGAATTTAATACTTGAATTTTGGAAACAGTTAACTGCCAATTCTCTTACAAAATAAAACAGACAACTGGTCTGGCTAGCGTTGTGCTTTGAGTGAAAGGGGGAGAGGAAGGACCATCCTACCCAGCAAGAGCAAAGCCAGTTATGCTGTCTTGGCCACAAATGGCTGTGGCACCACCAGGGATTGAACTTCAGGAGTCCCAGCTGTTTCACTGAGCGTACACGGTGTTCCTGGCCAATTTGAGAGGGCGAATAATTAATGGCAAGCGAAAGGGGACAAATTAGGCTAGCATTCTAACTGAAAGCTAGCAACGAGTGTTTTTTATGTGATTGTGTTCTTGAACACCTTGTCCAAACAAGTAGTCTGGGGTTTACTCCACAAAAGAAAAAATAGGAAAACAGTGGCTGTAGGTAATGTTCAGTCCGTCACGCTGATTTAAAATGACACTTTGTTTGATCTGGCCCACAGTTGCTCTTGCCCTCCTGGCTAAATCCGCTGGCTATTTTTTCACTGATTGCTAATCGTTAATGAGTGCTGTTTAGAGCTGGTGAGGGTAGAGGAGAAGAGTGAAGGGAGGGGAGATTCACACATTCCGTATGAGTCGGTGAGAGAGAGAGAGAGAGAGAGAGGCACCGCTTTACTGCACTGGCACAAGCTCACGCTTTACTGCTTTAATTTGCGGGGTGTTTTGAAAACGCATTTGAAAGACTTTACGTTGGAGGATATATGATTGTAAGATGGAATTGAAACACTTGGAGGCAGTGCAGGAATTAACAGCGGCAGGACAATGCAGCAGAATAAAAGTGCGCTCTTGCAGAATAGCGTGGGGAAATGCACAGCAGGTACAGTCTTTTATTCATCCGTGCATGCGCTGCAAAGACTCACAAAAAATGTGTGCTTAAAATGCGTAAAATGTCACCCTATGTTTAAAAGCTCTTACGTTTTCCAAAATATTCTGTCTAGATTCAGTGGTCATTGAGATGGACTTGCTAAAAGTTACTTTTCAGTTATGAAATATTTGTTGAATAATATGAAAATTGTGTGCTTTGTACACAAATACGTAACACTGTTTCAGTATCGGGTTGTTAATTCAAGCAAATATGCCTACTACATTTGCTTAGCACTCATTTGAGCTCACATATCTAGGATTTGAAGTTAGTCATTTAATAGTTTTTATAATTGCATTTTATAGTAGCATTTTTCCCAAGACGACTGTGTCGTTCTGCGTTATAGTAAAGGAGTTAAAAGGCAAAAGATATCAAATATAAGATATACTAGGGACAGAACCACCATTGGCCAGCGGCATTTTTACATTCTTCATTGGCACCTATAACAAAACACCACTAACAAATTCTCAACATAGGTGATAATATTATTAATTTATTATTAATTTGGCTAAGAATAGATTTAGCCACTGGCTGTAGGTGACCTAGCAATGCTACTCTGCCAGTAGTGAGAGTTGTATGTTGATTGATTACTGCACTGATATAGTGGATTGGCATGCTTCAAGACAAACACATAAAAAAGCATTATTTTATGAGCTTATCTTATGGTTTTACATAACCTGGGGCCATTGGCCATATCAGTACTTACTACAGTGTGAGAACTACTGTATGGAAACTTGAAGAGTTTCTCCTGTTTTTAGGTAACTAAATCTAAATTTCTTAACTTTTTGAACTTTATTAGCACAGTTTTGCATGCAACCTATTTAAACGTAATTTATCTTGCACTATATGGTGAACATCATAGTCAGAAAAAGACGACTGATGTTGGATGTCATTCAGCACAAAGTGGCACATTGTTCTCACTCCATAGTTCAGCATGGTTAACATTTTTGCACCAGGGCTAAACTGGGCTGACCCGTGTAGTGACCCCACTCTTCATGCTTACATAACCTCTGCAAACTTCCCACTCTGTCCGACTTCCTCTTTCACACTGTTTGCACGTCCTTACAGGTTCCAGTTAGGTCAGCCCACTGGAGTGGTCAATATGTGGCTTTTTTGGAAATATTTTTTCTCTATCCAGAGAGAGCAGCTGTAAGAAGAACTGCCTGGCTATATTAGTGCCAGTAGACTGAGACCAGTTAGTTGACGCAGCTTTGAGATGAGATTGAATGGCCACACAAAGGTTGGAAAACCAAAGGTAAAGGAAAGACTTTTGTTCGTGACTCTTGTATTTGGGTGAGGAGAACTGACTGTAAGATAAGAATCTCTTATGCTGCATTTACTTGTTGGCAAGGGGAAAAACTCTGTTCCATCCCTCATGTAACGTGGTAGATGGCAGCAGTCATAAAAACGTTGCCATGGTGATTGTGTCACTGGCAAAAAAGGATGGTTATCAAAGGAGAGCTTTAGAAATGTTGAGTATTTAGGGAGGAAAAAGGCAGAGAGATGCTTTTGGATAAAACTGAGTGTGCCTGGACTTGGGAATCTGCATCCGTTTCTTTTCACTGCTGTGGTCGACTGCCTAAGTTTCATCAGGTCCCATCCTACTGATTACAGCAATACACTGTTGCTGCTGCTTGTGGCTGTGGAATTTTCTGTGAAAACAATGGAATATCCAGTTTACTGTCAACCATTTACAGTCATTATGCGGCATTAGTGGCCTTATGTTGAGTGCTAGGGGGTAAACGTCTGTAGATGACTTACTGGGTTTTACTCGTACAAGATGTTGACAGAGTAGTATTATCCAGACTTATTTTGTGGCTAATCATACCATATGTTGGAGGCTGCTATATCACACTTTCTCCATTTCACTTTCACCTTGAGTTTTTTGCTTACTAGTTTCCAGAATCAGGGGAGGAATTGATCCCCTTTAAGCTCGGCCAGCTCATAACTTCAGGTAGTCAGCCTTCAGAGCTGTCTCACTCATCAATTACTTTCTCTGCCAGGGGTGACCAAGGCATGAACTCTGTTCAAAGAGACTCCGCTTCACTTTTCTGAAGGTCCTGGATGTTTTGCCTTCTGTGGTGGCCCTCAGCTCTCAAGTCTGAGTCTTAACTGTGGCTAGTCCATGGAAGCAATTGTGTGCTGTCTGAATGAGCTTGATAGTTTTTTATTTTTTATTTTTTGGTCTTCACTTAATCTTCACTGCATGGCAGTTCTGCTCTGCTGCCATGACGACAGTGCGGCGATAGGTACTGTGACGGACAGCTTGCTCTTATCGGCCAGAATGCAGAGTGACAGAGTGTGTGGGCCTGCTCTCTGTCTCTCACATGGACCTGTTTACCCGCTCAGCTGAAAAACAGAGCCATTCCTTTCTCTGATGAGCTCAGCACAACAGAGCAGGCCTACGCTAGCATTAGCACTCTGCCTATAATTAAGCCGTGAGTGTTTACGCAGCCACAGGTCATTTCACACCCTGTTCTCACTACACTGAGCACTGCAGAGCAGACACTGAGCACTGTTCCCCCCCCTCCCTCTCTCTTTCAACTCTCTCTTTTTCCTCTCTTCTCCTACATGTCTGTTACTAGCGTCCCTTTTCCATTTCTCTCTCTTTCTCTAGCCCTCTCGGTTTCTTCTTTTCTCTCATTCTTTTCCTAGCCTACCTTTCTCTCTCATTCTTTTCCATTCTCTGTTCTGTTTTTAGCCTCTCTTTCTCTTTCACTCTCGCTCTCTCTCAGACTTCTCTGACCAATATGTCAAAGCAAGGCATACCCAGTCGAAGCAGATGCTGTTATTGCTGTTGGTCTGGACGTGGATCTGTCTGGGCTGCTGTGAATAGAACATAGTACTCACTCATGTTAATGGAGTGTTTTTGTTTTAGTTTCTAAAATTAACCCACATTTCTCTGTCTTCCTCTTTTTTGTTTCTTTTTCCCCTCCCCTGATTACCTGTCCCTCCTCCTCTGATCCTGCCCCTTCTCCCATCCCCTCTGCAGGTTGGGAACCCTCGTGTGGAGCTCACTCTCTCAGAGTTGCAGGAGATGGCCACGCGGCAACAGCAGCAGATCGAGGCCCAGCAACAGATGCTCGTCGCTAAGGTAACCCTCTCCAGTGTGTGCTGTGGGTGGTCCTGCTGTGTATGTGCTGGGCAGTAGGCATTTTTTGCTTTAGAGACCAGGAAAAAATGTAGCAGTGGTGAACGCTCTGTAGTCGATAGAAAAAGAGCAACAGATTTAGTCCTTTTAATTATGCTATTTGTTAAATGTTCTGTAGGTAAACTCAGAATATAAAGGTTTTAGCAGAATACTAATAATCAAATGTGATTGCAAATTTCATTCTAATGTGTCATTCACGCTGCAGTTTGCTGAACTGTATTTCTTGTTTAATAGAAATGTGTAAGCTTGTCCAAGTGCTGCATGCGGTTTGCTTAAATCTACATTGGAGAATTCTGGGGTTTGCTTGCTTGCTCTCTTTAATACGCAGGTTATTAGCTCTAGTGTGGTATATACAAAAGTCATGGATATCTGCAGAGCTTTGAAAGTGCAACATGGGCCATATGTACAGAATATATTTTGAGTATGTGAGGTCACCCGTGGACTTTCATTAGTGCCCCTGAGTGGGTGTTTGCAGCAGCGTGTGGTAGGATGATGAGCTCATCTGTTTACCGCTGTGGTGATATTAGTGGCGAGAACTGCAGTGTAGCGCAGGAGACCGAGCCAGAGACCAACACAATGCCAGTAATATGGCAAACATAATCAGTATGTCCAGAATGTCTCAGCAGGTATTTCTCACCCGCTAAAGCCAAATAGCTCCTAAGCACAAGTTTTCTCAGAACAAAGACCCAAGTGAGGAATCCGGTGCTGCTCAATCATTACTCACTGGTTCTGTTCTAAAATCAGTGCAGCCCTCACTGGAACTTTCAGAAAATGAAAAAGATCTGATTTCCAGTCTCTTGTTGGAGCAGCTGCAGATGGAGAGTGGCTGTTTTCCAGAAAGGGATAATAGAGAGCTGTGAGTGTAGTCAGCGCTTAGAAGGGCTGTGATGGCACTGAGCTTCCAGTCACTGAGAGGCCACTGCCACACAGCTATATTTAGCTCTGCCACTCATATTTACTTTAAGTACACTGTTCCAATGACGTGGTTGTGCATTATGGTATATAGAGACCGAAGTCTTATGTGAACATGATTTGCATGACATCCTATCTTGTGGTTTACATTTTCCTCTTCCCTTTTTTTTATGCACAGTTGAGTGGAATGTGCAAATGTTTGCTTATGTCGGGTCAGGTAATATGATTTTTGTATGTAAAAAGAAGTATAATCTATAGAGAAAGCACTGTGCACATTTTAGGGCACCGTTATTTGCTGAGTATTTGGGGATGAAAACATAAAATGTGGCAACAATTAAATATGGCAAGTATTATGTAAATACAAATTTAGCTTTTAAAATTTCCAGAAAAATTGCCATATTGAAGTTTGTTTCTTCCAGAGGATATGTAAGTGGTTTCTTTTTGTCAATCAACAAAGTCTATTACTCTACCAGCGGTGTGCCAACTTTTGTACTTCGCTGTATATCTCAATAGAGTAGCTTTCATTAAGCTTCTTGTCGTAGTGACCGTGTTGGCATACAGTGTGAGATGATGATGCAGTGTCCTGAACGCACCCTGTTCCGTGAGAGCACTACAGCTGCCCCAGGCTTAGAGAGCCTGCGCTCCACTTGCTTATCATGCACTAAGAGCTCAGTGAAAGCTTTAAATACTCTTTACATGACCCCAGATGAGAGATGTAATTCATTGTGGGTGGATAGTTTGGCCGACTGAGGATTGTTAGAATCCTATAATTGACCTTATGTATGTATATGTGTATGGAAGCAACCAGGCAGTGCTTACTATTTAGGCTAAAGGGCTCATATCATGGAAAACTATTTAAACATTGCAAGTTGTAAAATGGTCTATTTATGGAAACTAAGTTCCAAGAAATGAGACACAACTATTTGCATGCTTGAAAAGGTGCTGGGAGGGCTTGGACACAAGTTATTTCCAAAAATTGCTAGAAATTATGACGTGAATCTATGCTGCGGTGTTAAAAATCAAGGGGTGGATTAAATTCATACACAAGCTTTCACATCCATTAACTTGCGCAGTGTGTATTGTTACATTACACCTTGAAGCCAGTTTCAGATGTTTTAATTATTTCTAATGTTTTCTTTTTTTTTATTTATTTATTTATTTATTTACATCTGAGGATGGGCCCATACCTCTGGCATGTAGATAGTGTGTGTATGGTGCATGTTGCAATATTATTCATAGACCATATCACCCAGCCCTACATATATGTCTTAAAAAGTAAGTAACCAAAAGAGCCTGATTTAAGTGAGGTTGTGAAGTGGTTGTGGAATTGTTTAATGATTTGTTTTACTTGCAGACTAACACAAATGTCCAGGGGGAAAAAAAGTGCAAGGATAGTTTATTTAACCATAGTACACCCAGACATATTTCTTTTTTTGTGTGTGTGTGTGTGTGTGTGTGTGTGTGTGTGTGTGTGTGTAGGAACAGCGCTTGCGGTATCTAAAGCAGCAGGAGCGACGCCAGCAGCAGGCAGTGTCTGAGACAGAAAAGCTGCAGAGGCTGAAGGAAAGAGTGGAAAGCCAGGAAGCTAAACTCAAAAAGATACGTGCCATGAGGGGCCAAGTGGACTACAGCAAAGTTATCAACGGCAACCTGTGTATGTAGATTTCAGACACATGTCATGAACCTGGCTTACATCTCATACACCTACTTGCTTTATCACTCACAAATGTTTAGCAGGCTGGATTCCTCCCAGGAGTGAGTACTAAAGTCACTTTTGAGCGTCGTGAAAAGAGTGGAAACATCGTAGGACAGTCTTACTAGTTTGCTTTTATAGTTATACATTGTGGAGATAAACACATAAAAAAGTCAGTGGCATAAAGTGAAATAAATAAATCATAAAAATGAATAATCTTGATAAACATGTCTCTTGAACCAGGTGAAGGAAAAATATCGGTCATAAACAATGCTTTACTTAGATTGTTGCACATACAGGTGTGTTACAAATACAGCCATCTCCTTGTACACACTTCAAGTAAATGATCTTAAAGTCAGGATTAGTCTGGTAAATAAAACAGCTTACAGTCACAGATGGGGAAACTCACCCACATGCTCAGTTCCATCTGGGACCGTCTTCATTGCTCAGGCCAAAGCTCAGTGATGAAACGTGTGGGCATAAGAAATTAGTTCTTAATGACAATCATGCTTCCAGCAATAGAATATAGGTCACCAGCAGCCTTGGTTAACTGCATGAATAGCTGATTGTTGTCTTCTGTGCAATGTAGATTAATATTGTTAATGTGTTGATTTTCATAGTTTCTCTACCTGTGTATTTAATTCATTTCAGTCGTGCTGTTAAAGTATTGGTTTGGTGACACCCCCCCCCCCTTCATTAGTTGATCAGCCTAGACATTCAGTGTCCAAAGTATGTGTCTTTACTTTTGTAATAGAGCTACAATGCTAATGAATCATTCTTTTATTATATTGGCCTAGTGTTAAACATGTCATGTGGCAGACTAACAGAAATGGTCACTTAAGAACAACATGTTAATGATATTTGGACTTTGAATTCTGTAGCCTAGCAACAACTAGAGTGCAGAACAGAATATCATCTTTTCTGGCCTCTAAGCCGAGCATGACATTTTCATAGAATTCTTATCTGCAGGGGTCAGAGCAGAGAGTCTGTTTGCATAAGTGTATTTATATTTGTTTTTATACGGTGGCACTAGCTGCAGAGATCGAGCACATCAGCGGGCTGTTCCAGGAAAAGCAGGCGGAGCTGCAGGCAGCTGTGCTGAGGGTGGACCAGCTTAGCCAGCAGCTGGAGGACCTGCGAAGAGGCAAACTCAATGGCCTTCAGACCCTGGGGGGGCACGTCACTGGCACTGCTGCCCTGGAGCTTCGCAAACTCTACCAGGAGCTGCAGGTCTGCAGACACACATACTCCACACACATACTGCAGTGAAAGACGCTTCCAGTACACTTTATTTCATTCTGCTCTCTTCTAGGGATGGGTATCATTAGGATTTTACTAAAACCTATATCATTTCTGAAATTACTTATTGATGCATACTTGTCAGTACTGTTATTGATACTACTTTCCATTGTTCACAAAAAATAAAAAAAATCACAAGAAGGGGTGTGAAAAGATTCAACAGTTATTTTATTGTTCCTTTTTGGAGAAATATCAAGCTATATTGTTTCCTGAGTTTGTGTACGTGTAAAAAGGGAAGAGAAATTGCTTCAGTTGCTATGGTCTGGTTATGCGCAGAGCTTTGCTCCCGTCCCTCCCACTGATCCAATCTGGCATCAACCGTTTCAAAATGCCAGCTATGTTAAAACGCATTAGTGTTAAATAAATACTTATAGTATCACCGTTTGTCCAGGAGCTTATCTGTATTTTGGTATTGACCAGTCAGTTCTAATTTAGTACAGGTCCTTGATACTCATCCCTTATCTCATCCTCCTTTATAAGTAGTTTCTCCTGTCACATGTGTGTAGTATTGTTTTTTTAAACGTAACTCTGACCTGTACTGCAATAAAATGTAATTGATTCCTGTTTAATTTTGAGACCTTGCAATGTATTGAGTTTCCTAAAGTAGTGGTTCTCAAACCAGCCCCTCAGAGCCTCCCAGGTGGTCTATTTTGTACTCTGACAATGTGCTGAGAATTAGGATTGAGCAAAAATGTTACTGAGGGCCAGTTTGAGAAGCTCTGTCTTAATAAATTGATGTCAGAAATGTACACCCCTAATATATACTACTTAAATGTATCAAGCGGTAGCAGTGTAGTAACGCTGGTTACTTTGACTTGCTCTGTGATTATGAATATATTGTGTCTGTTAGGCATTGAGTTATTGGCTTTACAATAGTTGTTGTTAATGGAGATGTTGTTGTTGTTTTGTTGTATATCAGATCCGTAACAAGCTGAACCAGGAGCAGAACACTAAGCTGCAGCAGCAGAAGGAGCTGCTGAACAAGCGTAACATGGAGGTGACTCTGATGGACAAACGCATCAGTGAGCTCCGGGAACGCCTCTATAAGAAAAAAGCTGAGGCACGTCAAAAAGAGAACCTGCCTGTAAGGCCAGGAATGCAATGCGCACACACACACACACACACACATACAAATATGGCCTATTTTTGTCGAGAGCTTAAAAATAATTCACCCTGACATGCATAGCTTGTATACAGCTGTAATTCTGAATGAAAAAGACAGTCATAGAAGCATTTTGCTGTTTTGTGAATGTACTAGATAGAGCTGATATTTCTCTTTGTTTTTTGCTCTTTGCTCTCTGTTTCTTTGTCTCTCTCATTTCTCTCTCATCCTCTTTTACAGCTGAACCGAGCAAGTGGCCCTCCATCCCCTCAGCCAGCTCTAGGCAGTACAGGCCGAGTGGCAGCAGTCGGACCCTACATCCAGGTTCCTGTGCCAGCGCGCCCTGAGAGTGGTTACATGGTACCCCCAGACCCGCTCAAACCTCAGACGCTAGGAGTGAACACACCAGCCAACCATGCCCGATCTAAATCAGGTCAGTCATTACACACTGCGGTTCTAACATGTTCAACCATTTCTTCATTTTTTCCTATTCTACATAAGATGTTTGCATTTTCCTCTTCAATTTGGACCCGTCTTCATATGTATGGCTGCTCAGGCATAGTAATGCAAAACCTTTTGTTGGGTTGAAACATAAAAATAATTCTATTATGCCTTTACCCATTATGGCAGGCTCATAGTCATTAAGTAAAGTCCAGCCAATCTAGGAACTTCAAACAAGCTAATTTCTTATGTGTCCAGCAGAGGGAGACTTTGAGCAACAATCCAGTAAACTTTGCTAATGACTTCAATAGTCTCATGCGGAGGACAGACAGAGAAACATTCCTTTAGACCTCGGCATGTGTCCCACACCTCCCAGCTCTGTGTCTCTCCATACTTCGTTTACTGTTTATTTATGATTTTGATTTCTTTCTTTCTCTTTTCCTCTAACCTTTTGTGTGATCTTTACTGTGTGCCCTGTATGTGTGTGTTACTTTCTCTTTTTCTTCCTCGCTCTTCCTCTCTCTCTCTTCCCCTCTCACTTACTCTCTTTTTCTCTCTCTCTCTCTCTCTCTCTCTCTCTCTCTCTCTCTCTCTCTCTCGTACCTGTCTGTACTGTGCTCTTGTGCTTTCTGTGTGGGGGGTGGGGGTGATGCTCAGATGGCGTGAGAAAGCCCCCTGGCCCCTGGAAGGTTTCTGATTTAGACATCATAGTGGATCCGCTCCCGTCATCCCCTCCAGAGTGCAGCCCGGGCCCTGGGGCCCCTGCCACCTCCTCCTCCTCCTCCACAGCGGGGCCAGACGGAGCCTCTCGTGAGTGGGAAGGTGCCTCATGGAGGGCTGGAGGGATGGTCTCTGAACCTTATCCAGAGTATTGGACAGGATCAAAGCAGTTGTACAGAAGCTGCATTCTTTCATAGTTAACAAAAATAGCCATGTAAATATTATACAATGGACAAACACTACACTATTCACTGCTTCTCCTACATTTTAGATTCAGACTGGCTGGCACAGCTGCCAGTGTTACATAAGGCGTTATCAAATGTGAAGATCTGAGTAGAATTGCTGAATGGATACTGAATATTTTATACATAAGAATACACAGTGCAATTTTGACTAATTTTGAGTTCATTTATAGTTAGGTAATTTGTATCTAAAGACATCATGTGTGATAATAGAGCTACATTTCATTATTTGCACTTGAATTTTCAAGTTTACACAATTTTTCAGTTGCCCCAGGTGCATATCAGGCGAGGCATATTTTGAAGTAAAAAGTTTGCTTCTTTAGTTTAGTGCTGGAGCCATGAGGCTAACACTGCTAACGGACACTACAAGTGAATGCTCACCCAAATTGATTTCTGTAAATACACCCCTAAAATGCCTCTCAAACCACTCAGACTGCGAATTCTGTGATTAAACCCTACTGAGTAGACACTAGAACAGATATACATTGCTTCTCTGGCACAAGCCAGCTCACCTCTGCCAAATACTGCTTTATCAATGATTAGATGTGTGCTTGACTTAGGATTTAAATTTATTGCATCTTTAGATTTGATCATTTCAGTTACATTAAAAAAGTGCATACCACACAAAAAGCAAATGATGGTAGCGAACATTTTCTCCTCAGCCACATGGCTTCTGTTTTACGGGAAGGAAAAGCACAGCTATTCCATTCTTTATGATTCAGCCTTAACTGAATATAAGGTTATTGTAGCTAAAGTGTTTTAGAAGCTTTAAATCAGAAGCTGAAATATAGTGTTCTAAGCTTGTGATTTAATATTTTAACTAAGGTTGGAAAATTGAGGTGTCCCATGAGCGTTACTAAGGACTGTAACAATCAATAACAATCAGTGCAGTAACAATAACAATCCGTGCAGTAGCATAAAATGCTACATGTCTTCTCTCATCGGCTGAAAAAACGTTTTTTATATAGCAGCACACTGCTGATCCTGTGTATGTGAATGTGTCTAAATGTGTGTGAATGACAATTGGTTTTTGCATGTGCGTGCTCTTCCTGGCCTGTTTGAAACTCTACCCTGATAAGGTTCACAAGGTCCTCCCAGCCTCCTGATCAATAAAGCAGTCGACTCACTTCAGCCATGCTTCTTTTGTAACTTTGACCTTTGGATCCGTTAAAATACCTTCTCATAACATAGAACAGTTTAACAATTCCCTTGTAATGAAGAAACAACACATGGCAGAATCAGATTCCTTACATTACCCCTGGGTTCACCAGGCTAAAGGCTTTGTATTAAGTTGAAATTGGATATCAGACCCACTGTGACACAGTTTTGTATGTGTGTCTTGGAGGAAATAAAAGAATAATATAAAAGACTAAAGAATAATCCAATTCTAGGGTAAAAAAAAAAAGGATCTTTCTGCTTTGTCTGTTTAATTCTTACCAGATGTGGAGAACTGTTTGAACATTTTTCCTCCTGTATAAAACTTATCTTCCTGAAAAATAGTCCCTATATATTTAGCTGAGATTGTTTATTTGTAGTGACCGTTTCTATTTATTAAAACTGTTCTTCTGCCATGTATACCCTGATACTGAAAGGCAAAAAGCTCAATTTGCCCCCCAAAATGCTGTAACAGCTTTCAGGAATAGTCGCTTTTCAGCTAATTTACCAGCAGTTGCATAGTAAAATATACAACCCTAATGAGTAAGGATTTTTTTTAGGTATCACTTGATATCCCTGTGCTGATTCCTTCTTTTTCCCTGTGCAGCTAATGATTCCGGGTGGCCCACCCTTAGCAAAGGCAATGCGTCTCTCAAGCCCCCAGACTGGAAAGAGTCAATAGGAGATCCCTCCAGCAAAACGGTCTCTCCTGCTGCCACCCCAGCAGATAAGGTTGTAAGTTATGTATACGATTTTGTCCATATCCCAAATGTAGTTACTCAGCCAAGGCATCCATATTTGGTGTTTGAAGTTTGTCTCTTCCGTTTAATATATCACTAACAGGTGGTAGAAGCTCATGGCCAACAATTAGCATCATGCAAACCACATTAAAAGTGTGAACAAAATTTAGATTGCAAGATTTTTTTGTTCAGTGCTACATGCTTCACATGGCTTTGTTAATCATTAGTTTACTGACTGTATGTCATTGTCAGAAACCACACGTCTGCTTGAGATTATTTAGCACTGTGCTAAATAATAATAATTTTCCTGCTTTTAACATGGCAACTGTAAGTAGTAAATAGCTCCAGAAAAATAGCGGAAAATTCACCAAACTTCATAGAATTTTGGTCCACTCGCACTTGTACTAACCCTGTTTTCCTAGAGTGTGGGATGATTTACTCAAGCACTTCGCACAGTGCTGATTGATGGCCGTAGGCTATATTAGTAGGTCCAGTGAAGAAAGAAGCAACCAGATGGTGTGACTTGATTAATATTGAAACTGAAATATACAAATTCAAGTTTGTTTGACAAACTATCACATTTTCTCACTTATTATGACTGTTGTTTGGCATATTCTGCTATGTTTACCTTGCTTTGCTACAGAAAAAATATTATAGGGTCTTTGTGTGCGGTGTTTTGCTCAACAAAAATATTACTGTTTTTGCGACAGATTCCAGATGCAAATAAACTGGGCTCAGCCCCTCCTCCCTGCAAGCCCCAGCCTCCTCCATATGGCGCTCACACCAGTTCTCACCCACTTTCCTCCGCGAACTCTGGCTCCACCAGCTCACTGGACCGCCGCAAGGACATGCCCCTGCGCCCGGTCCCAGGCCACCTAAACCCCCCAAATACTAATCCACCACCCCCACCAGCCTGGCCCCGTGTAGGCTCCTCCACCGGATCTTCCTCCCAGCAGATCCAGCAGCGCATCTCAGTCCCACCCAGCCCTACTTTCCAGCCCAGCACACCACTTTTCCCTCCAGGAGAAAGACCTGACCCTCCTCTGGCTGTGGCTGTGCGCCCATTTATCCCAGACAAGGGATCTAGACCACAGTCGCCCAGGAAAGGCCCAGCTACCATGAACTCCAGCTCAATCTATCACATGTACCTTCAGGGTGTGCCCAAGAACTACCCTGGCTATAAGCCTGCCGTTAAAGCTGGTAAGAAAAATACCAGGAAAAATATAATCCTTAGAAATGGTACAGAAAAACAAGACAGAAAACACACAATCAATAATTGAAACTAAACTGAATTTATTAATGGATTTTATTTTGGTTAATTCTGAGCAGAAATACTGTCTTTCTGTTTCTGGTCAAGCGTGATGGTAACTAGTAAGAGCAAAATAAAACAGTGTTGTACATTTCTAAAAACGTTTTCTCTCTGGAAATAATTTTGTTTTCTGTTAACCATTTGTAATTAAATGAAAATATAAAATTAAATGCTAGAGGCATTTACTGGTAGGTATGCATGTAGTAAAATATCTTGCCTGTAATGTTGCATTTTCTGTACATAACTTGCTGTTTTTTTTTTTTATCTGCAGTGTATGGAAAACCACTCCTGCCCCCTAGCTCCACTCCTCCCTCCCCCTTGCCCTTTACAGGTTCTGGGTCGTTCCCAGTGCTGCTTGGTGCTGCAGGGGAGGTGGTTGATGGTGATCTGGACCCTGAGGGCCAGATGATGGGTCTCCCAGAAGAACCTCCACCCAACGTGGACCACATCCCTCGGCCACTCAGCCCAACCAAGCTTACCCCCATGGTCCATTCTCCCATGCGCTACCAAAGTGATGCAGAGCTTGAAGTGCTTCGCAAGAAGCTGGCCAATGCTCCACGGCCTCTCAAAAAACGCAGTTCTATCACTGAGCCTGAGGGTCCAAGCGGGCCCAACATCCAGAAACTCCTCTACCAACGTTTTAACACGTTAGCTGGTGGAATTGAGGGAGGAGTCGGTGGAGGTGGAGGAGTAACTCCATTCTATCAGCCAGCAGGAGCTGCAGGTGAGGTGCTGTCCGATGCAGATAATGGAAACCCGCCCTCAGAAACACCAGCCACACCCCTTGCTGGCACTGAGGGGCTAGTCTCAGATGCCCTGCCTCAGGGCGATGCGAACGATAATCAGCCCACGCAGCCAGCTTCTGAAACACTAACCCCACCAGCTCTGGAGCCATCAGAAGATGATGACAACAATAACAACCCTGCTGAACCCTCTGCAACTCTGCCCAGCCCTGTGCCTGAGGCCAGCTCACCACAGGAGGCAGCAACTTCACCATCCTCTCAGTCTACGGTGAGCATCTCCAGCACAAACGCAGACATGCTGGCACATGCTTCTATTGGTCATTTTCTTTTGTGTGGGTTCTAATTCTGTGGTAGCTAATTGCTAAATTCAGGGTGCAGGACGGGTACGGCAGGACAAGGATTGGGAACCCTGATGTAATGGTGATACAAATGAAGTATCATACTGAGATTCTATTGCTACACAAGTGTTTTTTCAACAGCCTTGCTACACATACACACACACATACAATAACAGTCACTACTTATTTCTCAAATGTGTTGTTTTACAACTGCACACACACATCTATATCTCTATCTCTCTCTATCTTTTATATACATATATAACAGCATTATGGCATTATTGTCTACATGAATCAAAAAAGCTTGAATAAGAGTTACAGTCACAAAAAGCTACAATCAGCATTTTTCACAGCATACCTAGCAAGTTGCTTGGCTTTATTCCGACTGTTTACGCATCGTTGACCCCTACTGGTTATATTTTGAACTGCAGTAACGAAATGCTTAAATTATGGTTATTTGTGACATTTTAAGAGAGAGTATTTATATGTTTGTTGGAAATATCAACTTTGCAAACCTGTTACATACTGTGTGTGCCAGTTCAGAGTTCTCGTTTTCTTTCAGCACTGTAGATTTACTGGTTTATGTGTGATTTTAATGCATCTTGTCTTATAGGAGAAGCGCACCAATCTGAAGAAGCCTAACTCGGAGCGAACAGGCCATGGATTCCGGGTGAAGTTCAACCCTCTTGCTCTGCTCCTGGATGCCTCGCTGGAAGGAGAGTTTGACTTGGTGCAGAGGATAATCTATGAGGTATACATTCAGCTGTCACCAACACTTTCATCAACACTCTTACTTTACAGGTTGACACTGTTTTATTTTTTGTACATCTGTTTCTCCTAGTACATATCCAAATGACAAGCGTTTCTTAATCAGAGGTTTCCTTCCATTCCATTTGCTTCTCTCTTCAAACAAGTCCAGGCTTGAGTTTTATAAACTAAATGTATATGTTGACAGGTGGAGAACCCAAGCACACCTAATGATGAGGGCATAACACCCCTTCACAATGCAGTGTGTGCTGGACACCACCACATTGTTAAGTTCCTTCTTGACTTTGGAGTCAATGTCAATGCAGCAGATAGTGATGGCTGGTGAGTAAGGTTGATTCAAAAGGCTAATATGTATTAGAGACGAGCCCTGTGAGTACCACAACATGAGAAATTCTGCATTTATCTCGGAATATTGCTAGAAGTAGTACTATTTTGGTGCCTGGACAGGTTTAATGTGTTTCTGTGTGTTTTTTTTTTTTTAGGACGCCCCTGCACTGTGCAGCTTCCTGTAACAGTGTCCACCTCTGCAAGCTGCTTGTGGAGTCTGGCGCTGCTATCTTTGCCACCACCATCAGTGATGTAGAGACAGCAGCAGACAAGTGTGAGGAGATGGAGGAGGGCTACATCCAGTGCTCACAGTTTCTCTATGGTAAGTTTATTGCTTTTCTGTCCTTTAACTGTCTTCTACTCAGCTTTTGTTTGTTTGTATTATTGCATAACCGGTTAATATGGGTCCTTTTCCAACAAGGCTATAAATGAAATTAAGGTCTATAAAGGAATTAAATAGAAAATGTTTTTTCTTTCCCACCAAATTGCAATAACCGTTAACATTATGCTAATTATAGAAGTATTTTGACATTTCTGAAAGGACACAAGCTTCTAGCGTCTCATTTTCTAAATTCCAGTATGTAATCTCAGGGTAAAATGTCATTTTTACAATATTCTGTTCAGCCAAGATGTTGTAGATGTAGTAGCCATGATACAGTTGGGGTCCAACTTCTTGGTTTTCTATTTTATTACTGAAGCTATGAGGTTTGTGTATCTAACAAACACTACAGTTTTTAGAGTTCAACAGACACCCAGATATTTGACTAAGAAATTAACTGTAAAAATTAGGGCAAGGTTTTGCTGTGGATGCTGATTTTTTAAATTTATTTTTTGTATGTTTGCAGGTGTGCAGGAGAAGCTGGGAGTGATGAATAAGGGTGTTGTGTATGCTCTATGGGAGTATGAGGCTCAGAGTGCAGATGAACTTTCTTTCCAAGAGGGAGATGCTATCACCATCTTGCGTAGAAAAGATGACACTGAGACAGAGTGGTGGTGGGCCAGACTTAATGACAAGGAAGGCTATGTCCCTCGCAACCTGCTTGGGGTGAGTGCTTACACCAAGATTTGCTATGACCATATTTTATTTTCTTATTCATGTTGAAAACTACAGATCCAGTCACAAATTTTGAGCATTGAGATGATTGTCTTAAAACAGTAGTTCGGCAAAAAAACCCCTCATTCACACCATTTTCCTTTGAGCCTCTGTACAGTGAATCAGCAAAGTATCTGAAGCATGTTCAGTTTTGTCCTGGAATTGTTAGAGTAAAACAAGTATTGAAGCCTGTTCTGTTTAGTGTCATGTACCCTGCATGCCTCTCTTACAGTAGACTTATGTTTAGGTTTCTTACACTCCATAACATACTTTTTCCTGTAAATACCCTGTTATCTACATGAAAGGAAATGGTTGTGGCACCCTGAAGCCTGAGTTGTGTCTGAAATCACATAAGCAAGTCTATTTCAAATTATTTCACTGGCCAGTGTGTTTTGAGGAATGTGTGTGAGATTGAGGCATGCAGTTTGCACTATGCACTATTTTGAGGGTACATCTTCACTACATTTAGGGTTTGATTTTTGACAGAACCATCACTTTAAGCATTTGTTTGCTCTTTAGTAGTACACTGTGTTTCTATGTTTGATGCTTTGTGTGTGTATCTGCAGCTGTATCCCAGAATAAAGCCACGCCAGAGGTCCTTGGCATAACTGGCTACTTCACTCCTGGACTGATTTATGGAGCTGTAGGACCTCCACTGCTCATCCCTCTCTATCTACTCCTGCTACTGGAGTGAAGCTGCTAAATGATGTTCCCAGACTCGGGGCATACCTACCACCACTACACACACACACACACACACACACACACACGAACCACAAACAAGAATAAAGGCCAAACATGAAGCCTCAGGTCCTAAAATCTGCCCCATAACCCTCATCGCCCAGCGTCCACTCCTGAAGACTTGGTTTCAGCTGAGTATCATGCACCATGTATCATAGCCGCTGCACATTTCTCCTTGAAGATCGAAGCACTACCTGTTTAGTTTTACAGCTTTTGTTTTATATCATTGTTTCTGCTTGCATTTTTATCTGGAGATTTTAAGCTCTTTATATATAGTTTATTGAAGTGACGTTGGCACCGTGCAGGCTGGATCAGCCAGAGCACAGATGCTTTTTGCTTCCTTACGCAAGCCTCGGTTCAAAGAGGGAATCTTGCCGTGGATAGAAAGCATTTGTATTAAATGCCCTGTGTATTATGCCTATGAGCTGAGAGGGAAAAATAACTGGATATGTTTCTGAAGGTGTTTTCAAGATGAATGAATGTGAAATGTGAGGTGAACAAAGAGGCTTATATGAGAACAAATATGTAAGTATATATAGTAACTGGAACAAGTTATTGCAGAGAAGGTGAGGTCCATATAGTGTGCATTTAAGCAAGATTACAATGCATAGTGTTATCCGTGTGAATGGTCTGGACTCAGTGCATTGAGTAGAGCGTGAAGGGTGTGCATGAAAGAGATTTTATGATATACAGTATATGAGAAATTTTAAAGGCTGTGGGCATGTGTGTTCATGTGTGTGAAGAGAGAATGGAAATGTATGAGTTAAGAGTACAAAAAGCCAATGTGGTGTTGCAGTACCATTAATAAAACTGGCAGTGTAAGGTCAAAGTGATGCATACTAAAAGGATGGAATTAGGCCTTGCCAAATACACTGCATTGGTTTGAAGTCTATGAAACATGGCTGAAAGCTTTTCAACACTAGCAGAACAAAAGGTATTGTTTAAATGCATATTTACATTATTTTCCTTTTTTTATTTTTACATTGCATTACATTCCCTAGTCCATTTCCTCTCCCAGTTCTGTTTAAAAGTCTTGTGAGCTGATCTTTTGTGCCCTGCCTGTGAGGCAGTAATGAGCTTTACAATGGAGTTCACCTGTAAATACTGTGAGGAGGCTTAGAGGATTAGATGTGTTGGATTCTATGCTGAAAGACTTACCTGCCTGTGCAGAAATCTGTATGGCATTCAGATATGGAAACATGCACCTCCTGTTCTCTACATGTGCACAAATAAAGAAAAATAAGTCCTGGGAAGACGTTGTGCAGTGTACTTTCATTTTGTTTCTATCCTAACACACACACATGCACACTGTGCTAAATCATGTGTATTGGATACCTGAAAATGGGTCCACTGTCATCTGCAATGGTCTGGTGTGACTTCCAAAAAAGTAGGAATACACTTTATCAACATGACTTGAGACCAACTGATTCAACAAGTGAAATGATGTGCTCAGGTGTGCCCCTACTTGTTTGGAATAAAAAGCTGCAGACGTACCAGCTATATGTGAATAACATTGCACACCCCTGATGCAAGTTTCAGCTGTGTTAGCTTTTGTGCATTTCTTTTAAAGATTACTGTATCAGAAACCATGTAAGTAAGCATATCTAAGGCCATTTCACAACACAAAACTTATTTTGAAAGTCAGTTTTTATGCAGTTGTTATGGTGTGAACAAGTGGGATTTAAGATAAGTTATCTGCATCTAATATAAAATAAAAAGCAAAGTATGGACACCAAACATGTCTAACTGGGGTATGTGAAAAATTGTAAATTATGAAGAACTATGGCTATAAGCAGCTGAATCCTCACTTATTTACAATGAGCCAGTGTGGCTACTTGTCTTAATTTCAACAGTGGGAGCACTCATGACCAATGTGGTTGTGGACTGAGCAACTTAGTTGAATCAGTTGTTCTCTTTTTGTAGTCCTAGTCCTGAGGTAACCATATCCTACATGTGTTGTCTGCTAACTCCACGCTAGAATCAACTTGGTGTGTTGATTAGCAGGACCTTGTTGAGTAAATGGGCAGTTAAAACACTAGAACATGCAATGCAGGGTAACAATTGGGGAACACTGTTCAAGGTCAGTGTTTCTTTCTGATGGAGAGGCACTGCCCTGCGCATCCACTGCCACCAGTACTGTTTTAACTAATCAACTCACTAACAATCCCTTACTGAATTGTTGTGGGTGATGCAGGGAAAGCAGGGAAAGCACTAAAGGGCAGTGTGCTTCCAGGACTAGGGTTGATGGCAGCGTGGAAACAAGACACAGAATCTCATCTTCTGAAGGAGAGAGCCAAAGACAGACCCTAAAACGTAGCACGGGAAAAGATAACCTTGTGTGAACAAGTGAGATAGCGGGGCAAGTGCTAAGTTTAATGAAGGAGTCTTTGGGTATGTGTCTGCTTTAAAAGACAAAAACACTAAAAACAGCAGAAAGAGAAAACCTACATAATGTGCCACCTATGCTGCTGTTTGTAATCTAGTGCAGTTCGTACTCTGACCACTAGAGGGTAGTATAATACTTATGGGCAAAATAGCTTAGGCAAGATAATTAATTCCACTTCATCTGTGCTGACATTTTAGAACAATTTGTCAGTGTGTTGCTGTTGTGAGGAGAAATCATTTACAACACAAGCTAAACCATTAATATTTGCTGTAGCGGAAAATAAATGCTCAGATTACATTATCTTAACTCGAGTCCCTTTGTCGTTCAGTTGTATTTTATAAATGACCTTTTCATAAGAGCAAAATCAATCTTTTTTTCCATGATTTGTCATGGGTTGATAGCATAACAGACAGGAATTCCCATTCTCACCAATTGTTGAGTGGTACATTTACAATGGCAATTCATTTTGTAGGGCTGACAATGGCCAGATCTAGGGGTCAGTACAGCACCACAGAACCTGGTAATACGGGTTAAACTGCCCTTGGTACTATCAGCAACCCTCACCAACCAGAAACTCCAAATCAGTCCTGACTACCATTAAGCTGACTACTGCTCATTAATGTTGTTGATCTTCTCACTGGAAACTTGGAACCTGCATCATGTTCCCATTCATCCAGGGTACATGGTTAAATGCGACAATATTGTCCAAGAGCGTAAGTCATGTTTGTCCTCTAGATTCAGGGGTTCCCAGTCCTGGTGACCCCATGCTCTGCATAGTTCATGCCACCAGAGAAATTAGGTTAGCATTGCAACCTTAGGATCTTTCTACTGTACACACCTGATCTAACCTTCAAAGAGCTTTACTACTTATTGATAGAAATGAATAGATGGTAAAGCATAAAGATGTGCATGACATGGGATCATCAGAACTGGGAACACCTGATTTAACTAAATTTCTATTCATTATAGATGGTTTTCTTTATAAGCTCATTTGGAGGTGCTGAGTTGGAACAGCAAAATACAAAAGTGGGGCAGGCAAGATGATGTACCCATGTTGGGAACCTGAGCTCTGGGTTCTGGTTTTCCCCAACCCTGTTCCTGGGGGCACATTATCCTGCACATTTAATTGTCTTCACAGCTCCAAACACTCCTTCTCTAATGAATCACCTCGTTAAAAGACCCTTACTGAAGTGTATTGGTGTTGTAAAGCAGGGCAGTCTGCCTTCTGGACCAGAGTTGGGAAACACTGCACTAGCAGATTAACAGTAAGGATAAACTTGCAGCCCACTGATTATTTGCTTTAATATGGGGCTTAGTCACCATTCTAAGTGCCCATGGTAGTTCAAGACACTGAAGTATGTTATATGCACAGGACTGTGTGCCACGCTTCAGCCACTAAAACACGAGGAGCAAGAGTGAGACACCAAAACCAGTTCCATGGGCCAAAGAAACTTTATTTTGGGTGTTAAAGAGCCATCCTCAAGAAATTGCAGATACAAAATCCTTCAGACTGACGGAAGACTCATCTAACTTAAGTGCCACTAACGTTTGGACGGAGTGTGCTCCTTGATGTGGTTATTGGTTTCAGAGGGAGAACTGGTGGAGGCAGGGGAAGAAGTCAAGTTGGGATTAGGTCATGAAACAGTGTTCACTTCTGCTCAGGCATGAGGTCATCAATTGACTGGCCAGCCTCCAGACGCTTCTCCATTTCTATAAGCAAGTTGACTCCATCCACCACCATCTGCACCAGCTCCACTTCAGAGAAGCCCAGCCGATCTGCGTTGGAAATGTCAAAGACGCCACCCACTGCAGCGGTGTCTACTCCACCTGGACAGGAGAGTATGGTGTACATGGTCAAGATACAGTGTAAGAATTACAGTCTTGAATCATTACAAGATTAAATAGGAATTGTGGTAAAAACAGTAGCTGCCATTTATATCATTTGAGCTTCAATGAATGGACCAATTTAACAACTTCCTCAGGAGGTTAAGAGTGTATTCTTTCCTTAAGTGGAGACCAAGTTCTTACATCTTTGAGGTCATATTTTAACTTTTTAAACTGCATTTTAACGAGTGTTTTCCCCAGACAATTGGTCAATTTCAGGGGTATTCAGTCGCCAAGTTAATATTTAGTACAGATCAGTATAGGTCAAAAAGTTCCATAAGTTCTAGTTTCATGACTTAATTTCACACTGACCATATACCTATAATGCAAAACTGGTGTTTGAGTGAGTGGAGGCGTTTGCCATTGTTTACCTGTTCCGCGCTTCTGAAGCCTCAATTTTTTGAGGGCCTCGCCAAACTTCTCATGTTTGCTGAGGTTGGGCAGCTTGACATGGACACCAGCACGTAGCCCTGTGCCCAGGTTAGAGGGGCAAGTGAGGACGTAGCCCAGATGCTCATTCCACATGAACTCATGACCCTTCTCTTTGAAGAGACCCTCAATCTGTAAAGCAAGTTGCACAGCATTTGTAATCCCGCTATTTAATAGGTTTCTCCACTTTGCAAATCTAAGCCTATACAGCTGAACTGGCACCAACCTTTGTGAGGCCTGTGCAGAAACGATTGAACACTTCCCTCATGTTTCCACCCTTCTGCATGGAGATTACGCGGAGATGGTCCTCCTCGTTCACCCAGACCAGGAAGGTCTTGTTGTCATTGTGCCTGGGAGCATTAATTTTGGGGAAATAAAAAATAAATATAAAAAAAAAAAAAAGTAGTGGGTATCCCAATTTTATTTCCAGATGTATGATCACTAAACATCTGCATTACAACCAAGAATATACCGGGACCTTCTTTACAGCCAGCCACACAACTGAACAGTCAAAGCTCTTGCATATATTTGAGTCCATGCCAATGTAAATTCATAGCCCACTCACCAGATCCCCCTGGCATCGGGCCAGTCACGAGCCATCCCAGAGGCCAACAGCAGTGGGGATACAGGCTTGTCAAAAAGGAAGTGGTCATCAATCAGCTGTTGCTGCTCCTCTTCAGTCATGTTCTTCAGGGCATAGTACTTTCCTTTTAAGTCACCTTCCAGGGAACTTAAACCTGTACAACAAATTGATGCGCTCATCTTAACACATCCATATGCTTGAATCACATCTTCCCACCCAACATACAAAGTAGTAATTTGCTAATCAATCTGGATGTGTAGTCATTTTGCCTACTTTCAATGGACAGATTTTCAATGGCGCGTCTCTCGCCACGGCTGCAATGGGGAGGCAGGCAGAAGCCACGGATGCTTCTGCCAGTGCGCACTCTGGAGCTCAGGACATAGTTGGA
Source organism: Brachyalestes nurse (assembly GCA_037974405.1). Lineage (NCBI taxonomy): Eukaryota > Metazoa > Chordata > Actinopteri > Characiformes > Alestidae > Brachyalestes > Brachyalestes nurse. The sequence goes on along the minus strand of JBBPCY010000156.1, from coordinate 8,602,978 downwards.
GTCAAGGTCATCTCCACCCTAAAGTAAAACGATTAAATGACTTCACAATCCAATAATAAACTGACAAAAACAGACTGGATACAGCAGGATTGAGTGCATGTACCTGAAGGTTATCTGGGTTCAGGTCGGTCTTGTGTGTGTCTGAAGGCTTGTAGCCTCCATGGCGGTCCTCGATGACTGGGTCCAAGAGATCTTTGAACACTTCATATGTTTCTTCATCTCCAGCAACACATCCCACAGTCATTATGAATGGATGGCCTGGATTTGGGCAGGGGAGGGGGTAAATGAGGGAGACCCAACATGTAATCAATTTTGTGGGAGTGGTGAAGGCCATTTAGCTCAGAAGGCCCTTGAACAAGACACGAAATGGCTGTCAAGATCATTTGACTAAATTTGCTAGCTTAAAAACACTAAAATGTAAATTCCCAATGAATTAGCCAAGTCTTTACTTATGAAAGCCATGTTTGGTCAGAAAATCCTTCAAGCGGTGAGCCATTGGAGCTCAAGTCACATACACAATTGAAAGACGCCTAAAGAATCTTGAATGTGCTTACATACTACGCAATATTTCAAAACAATTGCTACCATCTATAGCGTCAACACTAGAGCACTCATGTCTGGACTACAGGCAGGTCGGTCATTCAAGGGCAAGCTTGATTATGGTCAATTCCCAAAAAAAAAAGTCACCCTTCTGCTTCATTTGTTTACAGTAAATGGGAACAATGGGGGTAAAGACACCCACGTCACCAGTGGCAAACATTATGCCCATTAATGCACACGTCCATGGCTGCATATTAAATCGTGAACATGCTGGAATTTTGCGCCCCTGTCTAGGGGGCACACAAGATTTCTCTGCTTTAATGAGGAGTCATTAAATCCACTGAATAAAATAATTTGAGGTTCTGGTTTTGGTGCTCCAATCGCTCCAATAAAGGAGAGAAGGGATGAATAAACAGCTAGTTGCTTTTTACCTGGGTTGTCCACCCCAGTCTGAATGACATCGTCCAGTGTGAAGCCACTAGGCGTTTCTTTGTCCCGCAGGTTTGCGTACATCTCCGGAGTGAGCACCTTAGCCATGTGGTTGTTGTGCTGGCTGAGGTCAGGGTACTCCTGCTCCGCCGTGTAGTTCATCTTCAGCTTGTTGTGGGTGTTCCCGAAAGGCATGGTTGCTTCGAGTCTGATGGAAAGACACGGTAGACAAAGGACGTTTGGTTGGACGAGGTCAAGATCAAGAGGCTAAATCTATGCTTCCTCTGAATTTTCTATGATCGGGAGGTCCATAGTATACAGCAATTTCAGAGCACAATGATTTGTGAAGAGGAAAACATCACTGGAATACTTTGATAGGCACAGACACATACAAAAACACAGACACACTCAGACACACACCTCCCTTTCAGCCGCATTAGCTGTGACGTAACGGAATTAAAGCGCACAATTTACACAACGAGCGACTCGCCGGTATCTGCCAATAATTTCTCTCCTTATTGAGTCATAGCGCAGCATCCACCGTAGTTATGTGAAGAATTCGGGATTTGCGTGTGAAGTCTGGTGCAAACATGATGGCATGTATTAAAAAAAGAACCCCAACTACTACTCCAGGCTATTAATTACAAATTACAAAATCCCCACCAAACGCATTGGACATAAAGAAACGCAGCTTGACGCCTTTTTGCACACACACGCACTTACACGTATATGCGCAACGCCTGCACAAAAATAGATGAATAAATAAATAAATAAATAAAACGCCTCGAAAGACCTTGCGGATAAACGGAAGACGCTGCAAGGTCGTTGCAGATGGTTTGGCAGGAAAAAGCGCCCTGTCTGCGCCAATTTTAAATCCATTGCGTCAAACAGCCTTGACCAAGCATCAATCCAGCACTAAATAAAAAAGAAGACATTTCTGAGCTGTCTGGTTTGCAGCTTAAGCTCGAGTTTAGTCTTTTCTTTCCCCAGATTTGGTTCAGATACAGTTTTACCGGCATATAAACCATCATTTTTGTAAATACTAGAAACGCAACAGTGGAAAAAATGATGTGTGTGTAAAATATCCAGATCTTTTGAGGTATTCCCAAAAAACAGCCTCGTTACCTTTTTTTATTGTGGAGTTTCTTTGGGGAGAGTGACAGCTCTGCCTCCTTCTGTCCCGGAGAGAACGCACTGCCACCGCTAAAGCTGTCCGCAGATAAGCTGCTTTACGCTGATTTTATACGGGGCTCGGGCCGCCTTCTGATTGGCTGCTATTTGAGTCCATTCATTCAATTGGACGACGAGTCCAGCAGCGCCTCGCGTCGTTCACGTGACTGTTTCCTTGACAGCACTGTGATGGAGAGAGAGAGGCTGGATGGAACAGAAGGAGACACCACAGCGGGTTTCATACACCATATGGACAAAAGTATTGGGACACCTGACCATTCCAAAAACAGGCACTTCAATGACAATGCATTGAAAAACATCGGCTTCAGTATGGAGCTGCATTAGCAGCTTTTAGAAGGATTGGTGTGTTTCTGTGGGAATTTGTACCCATTCATTCTGTAGAGCATTTATGAGATCAGACACTGATGTTGGACGAGAAGGTCTGACTCACAATCTCTGTTCCAGTTCATCCCAAAGGTGCTGGATGGGGTTGGGGTCAGGGCTCTGTGTGGGCCAGACAAATTCTTCCACACTGAACTCATCCAACCATGTATTTATGCACCTTCCTTTGTGCACTGGGGCACAGTCATGCTGGAGTAGAAAAGGGCCTTCCCAAACTGTGTCCACAAAACTGGAACCAATGGCGTAGTCCAAAATGTCTTGGTGTGCTGAAGTATTAAGATTTCACTTGAAGTAAGGGGCCACCTGAAAGATGTGTGTCCCAATACTTTTGTCCACATAGTGGATCAGCATGCTGGCACACAACAAAGAGGGAAAAAACAGCACTTTATCTGTTCCTGTGTTGTGGTGGCTTGTCGATTTAGGAAATAGGGCGCCTCACAGAGATCAGAAAGACCGCACTGATAAAACTGCTTCAGTAGAGGACATTTCTTTGTGAAGGTGTGAGTTTTCTCTGTTGCCTTGACATACTGAAAGGCAATGGCCTCTCTTCCTCTGCCCAATGTAAACACACTTCATCAGTTAACTGAGAGAAAGGATATCTCCAGAAGACTTTCTCCTTTATCATTAATCTTTTCAATTATGCATGTTTCATTATCTGCAAATACATTAATGAGCGCTCAGAGAGCCTGACTCAAAACAAAGGCCCCATGATACTCTCCTTTGTGTTTGTCCACCAGCTCTGAAACTCTAGCTCCGCAGCTAAATCACAGCCATGGGCACTTTGGTGAGATCTTTGCCTCAGGTCCTGCCTTTTCTTCATATGATACTGCAGGGCATTCATCACAGGACCTTTGTGAAACTTGAGGTTCCTTGAGAGTCCCTAAAGGCCGTTTGCGCTGGCGGCAGAGCAGCCGCTGCTGCATGTAAACAAGCTTCCCTTCACTTCAGGCACACAGTAAGCCTTCATTGTCCTTGGCGAGAGACATGTTTATTCTTGACTTAAAGTAAAAGTGGCATATGTTGACCTTAGGTGTTGTATCTTTTTAACTCATAGATCATTGTTGTCTCCAGGAAATGATTTTAAAAAGTCTGGATTAGACACTGGATAAGAGTTTTTGACATTTTGCTGTTTTGCATGAACCTTCTTCAGTTAGTAGGCCTCAGACCCAGAGTGACCTTTGTGGGAGAAAGGGAAGGACATTTTTGTCCTCCGACTTAAAGGTGGTTGTCCTTGGACAGAAGGAGGAGTGGGTGCAGAGTGGACACTTTTAGTGAAGTGGAAACAAAAGATCTGTCATTGTCGAAGGAAGATCTACAGAGTGTGACGCATGAGAGCTGAATACTGTTCGTCTGTCTTTTCCTGAGAGCCATGTCCTTGTAGCCTTTTTGATGGACTGTCAGTGCAGTGACTGCATGCTGCTTCACAGATGAGTGTGTAGGTGTGTACTGTGCAGAAAAGCAGCCTTTTAGCTGAGATTATGCAAAGCCATTATAAGAAGTCGGTTTATTCCTATAATTTACTGAATGAATTAAGTAAGTGAACGGCCATATCTATTGTGACATAAATCAGAGAGAGAATCACCCACGCTTTGGTTTCTGGCCTACATTTAGTCATATTCAGCAGAACTTTTGTAAGGATGCAGCTTTTTGACTTTTGACTATATTTTAATTGGCAAAGCGGATGAGAGGAAATCAGGTTAACAAGAGGGTGAGAATGACACAAGGAGAGTAATTAGTGTCTCTATTTTACAGGATGGGTATTACGTTTTGCTCCTATATTTCCATTTAATTAGCCATTTAGAATGACAGACTGTTTGCCTACACTGTGTCCTTCATGGAACACTTTAATCTATGCATGCTTCTGTGTGTGTTCCTGCACTATATGTCCAAAAGACACACCATCTAGTGATTTTAGCTACTTTTAAGACACATACATTACTGTTCCCTGTGTTCAATAATGCACATAAAGTGCATATTCTCCCTAAGAAGAGCATTGCCAGTAGACTGGAAAGCTTTGGAGCAGTTGTACATAAACCTAAGATCAACATGTCCAATGCCAAGCATTAGCTAGAGTGGTATAAAGCATTGAGTCACAGAACTCCTTTCAATGCCTTTGGCATGAGTTGGTATTGTTTGTATGATCCAGAAATAATTATCTGACATAAGTCTTTGTCTTCACTGATGCTCTTGTGGTTGAATGCAATCACATCCTCCCAGCAGTGTACTTACATTTGGTCGAAAGCCTTCCCAGAATCATTATGGCCACTACTGACAAACTACATTAACACCCTTGATTTAGTCAGAAACCTTGGATGAAGCTTTAAGACATGTAGTGTATGTCTCTGCAGAAGCCAAACTGAACTGAACTTTGTTACTTCAAATGAATAGTATTATATGTCTTCGTTTAAAAGTTGTGGCAGTGGCAAAGTCTCTCTTTTTAGCTTTCCATGTCTCACACATGCATGCCGTGCTGCAGTTCTTTGAGCTGAACCTGTAGTATGAATCAGGCTCCCTCCTAGGCAACTGCAAGTAGCAAATAAAGCCCCAGGCTTAAGATGTTCTTTCAAGGTTCTTCCATCATTACTGTGTTTTTTACATACAGGACCAAGATAACTGGTTTAGAAAATACGGGCTATTCTGCAGCTTCTGAGGATCTGTGTTCTTGTGCTTGTGCTATGGTTTTGTTATCGTAACCCTGCTGACTGTGTGCCTCTCCATCTGACTGGAAAGGCAGCTCAGACAGCCATGGCTCAGATTTGACTGAGGTGACATGAAGGGTGTGAGTACAGAGTGAATGCTGATGCCTTCTGCAGCAAAATGATGTGTGTTTGTGTGTGTGTGTGTGTGTGTGTGTGTGTGCATATGCTCTGCACTTGCTTTTCCATTTTGGTCAGAAAGATGCATGCTGGAGGATTATATTACTGGCCACTGAAGCCTATGTGGTTCATCTCACACACTGAAAGGACAAACACAGAAAAAGTGAAATGGATTTCGGCAAAATGTCCGTTCCTTTTACCTGTGTGTAAAAAGATAAAGCCATTTTAGGCACAGAATTTTTTTTTTCCAATCGTGTTTATGTAGGTCGCCATCAGGGAAAATTATATCAGTATGACACACATCCCTTTTAACCAGTCATCACCATCTGATCCACTGCTGCCAGCTCAAGCTGTTTAAACTGTTCTCACCTTGTAGTAAGCTTACGGTCAAACTAGCATGTTGTCTGTCCAACCTACAAGTGTTCATTCAGCGGCATTGATAAACCCGTGGACAAATTACTCAGATGCATCTTTTTAGTCAAGGGTTGTGCTCAGTTTCTATGAACCGAAATGCGGAGATAGATTATGCATTAATGTGAAAAGCATTACTCTCTGGAAGGCATTTAAATGGCTCAGCTAACAGCATAAGCTGTCTGAGCTGAAACGCTCTGTATAAGTTCAACGTGAGTGGGTGAGGATAAACATCTGTAGGCTGAACCAGTGGACGTATGTAAATGTGTTGGTTTGTGACCACAAAAACACAATTTTTAGGTTCGTTTCTATATGGACTGTGTGGACTGGGGAGTGAATTGCGTGCTTTGAATTCAACAATGTTAACAAGCATCAAACCCCTTTTCTTTCAGGACCTTTAAATGGTTGTCAGGGTCAAATGTGTCATTGAAAATTGCTTAGACTTGGAGTGGAGAAACCAAAGAGACTTTTCACTGGTAACATCACACAACAGCTGGTCAAAAGAAAGCAAATATATTGTTGCTGTCTGAGCAAAACCTTGTATTGTTTTTTACTTCGGCCTGCTGTCATTTTACGCTGTCATAATGAACAGATCAGTAGAAATGGTAAAAAAAAAAAAAAACATAATATATCTTCCTTGAATAAATTATGTTCACTGGCAGATGTGTTGTTCCCCAAGATTTGCAAGCCAAGGAAGTGCAAATGAGGCGCTCTGTGTTCGCTGCCTCTTTGCCACTGCTCTTGAATGGTTGTTATCCTTGCTGTGCACGCCTCCTCAGTCGTTTGTCAGAGGCACTGGTGAAAAGCTAAATCAGCTATAATGATACTGGCTGAAAAGTAGAGAGAAATGAAGGTGCACTGTTTAGAGAGAGGAAAAACACAGTGGCCCTATTGAAATTCTCATTTGAAAGTAAGATGAAAGCGTTATGACTATATGTGTGCATTATAGATAGTGTATGTTACTGAGTGCACAAGGCTTCAAATTAATATTGCAGTGTCTTTTTAGAAATCTCCTCTGGTGTCACATGAGATTTTACGCATCAGAAGTTTAGAGGCACCTTTGTTGATATATTGGAAGCTGACATAGAGAGCTTTACAGTGGCGCTCTGGTCTAAAACTAGCATGCAGACAAATGGCACGTGACATTTTGCTGCTCTGGGCTGAACAGAATTATACCACCCCCAGCTTTAGTCCAGACATTTGGAGTTGATGGCTGGGGGGTGTGGTGGGCTTCCTAGCACGTAATATGTTATGTGTCATGTTCTGTAATGTTCTATGGGCAGCATAGCATCCCTCATGCTGTTTTCTTCTATTAATGTTCTCTCACTACAATACCCAGCATGCATTACGTAATAACGTTATACAATCATTGGGCATCCCCCCAGGGTGATAAAGTAATCCTGAGTGTTAGCATAGCCTTTGATGTAGGGGCTAATAAATACATTGAATATTCAGCTTTCCAGCAGTGATGTTAGCTATCTGGCTGAATTCTGCATTATCCAGCTAAAGGGGAAAAGCCTGTCAAAGCCCAGACCCAAAACGTTTGCAGTTTTTCAAAGGTTCTTCCCACCTTCTAGATACATTGGAAGCTAGTCATTAAACCAGAAAAACTCACTCTGTAACTACCTTTGCATCTCTGTAGGAGGCAAGGGGGCATGTTTACAACAAATGTAGTAATAGTTACAATTTTTAAATTCTACTGAGGTACTTCTTTAAAAACATCTTGAAAAACTAGGTGCAAGGTGCCCCCAAACTTTTGACAAGCAATGTGTAGGTGTCTAGTCATCTCTCCTGCGCATCAAACTGTCTGAGTCAACCTGATGTCCCTGATTTCCCTTTCTCTGCAGTTCTCTTCCACCTCAGCTCTGCTTGCTAACGCTGGACTGAACTGAACACATGATCTGCCTGCAGTCAAGCCTGTGAGATGAGCTGTGTAGCAAAGCAACCTCAGGTATACACACACATTCACACTCGCAGAAGTAGGACTTAGACATACAGCTTTAGGCATACAGAGCCTTGAAAAGATTATATAGAATAGCATTAGCTTGATGAAACTGTGTATTTGTGCATCTACCATTTTGTGGATGTGATTTCTGGACCACCGTGTTATGAATGTGAAGCAGATGTGTTTGACAGAACCTTATCACAACAGCTGACACCACACAGCCCCCCTCCCCGTCTTCCCCTGATCCTCTCAGCATTCCCCCGTGGCAACAGCATCAACCTGGCAATGCAATGGCAAAGGGCTGCTCACAAACATTCTCTGAGCAGCTTCTCAAATTTATGATTTTACTTCAGATGGAGTAAATTTGTGGGTATTTCCACCCCGGTACATTTAGTTCTTTACATTTTACCTTTTTTTAAAATGTTGGTGACAGCCTCTGCTCTGCTTTTATGATTGATCACCTCCCCTCCTTTTGATAGTTACAGCAAATTTCACCATTTTTATGATTTACTTTTAAAGGTAACAATGCTTTTACTTGATGACAGGTTTAGACAGTTTCTTGGTTTACAATCAATATAAACATGTGAAAATTTTCATTTTAATGTCAGCCTCTTTAGCTTTTTAGAAACAAATAATACTATTATTAAATAATACTATTTTTGAAAGGTCCTATTTTGGTCATATGTTCATCACCGTCTTTCCAGATTGTATCGCTCATCTATGCAGGAGACATTACGCTGAAGGTCATGTCTGAAGGACTTTACTGTGCTTAGCGGTTTTCCTTCATTTCTAGCTGACATGGCTCTGCCGGGTGGATTTAAGCTCTTTATAGTGACCGACCTGCCTTAAATAGCTCTGATTTGACAACTGCAGTCTGAAAGGCTTTAAAATCTGTCAATTAGCAGCAAGCACCTATGCGCCTCCACCCAATCGAGCTGCTTGCACAGAAAAGGAGGGCAGACCTCTGACACTGCACAATCCTGCAGATAGACAGGAATGATGCTGCCATGATCCTGCATTTGCAGCATCTGTCTAAGCTCCAGGCTGAATTAAGCACCAGGACTGAAATGCACCAGAGTGTGTGACAATGTGGGTGTTTTAATTAGAGGCAGATAAGTGCAACAGAAAGGCAGTATCAAAGGAGAGAGGTGCTCTTTCGAGAGTGCTTTTGCTGAGCTGTGTGGGATAATGTGCAACAAAAGCAGAGAAAAATGGCAAAAAGGGAGATCAAGTAATATACAACAATAATTTAACACCAACATACAACTCTGGAAAGAAGCCAGAGCAGTTGGAACAAAATGCCAGTTCTAGGGCACTCCAGAGCTTAACAAACTGACTTAATGCTGCATCTTGCAGGTTTAGCCCATTGCAGACTCCGTTCTAGATGTAGCAGACACCTTTGTATTTTTTACCAGTCAAATAAATGCAGAGTAACGTTGGCTTTTTATAAGAGCCCAAGTGGATGGGCAGTAATGGGCTATTAGCATATCTAAAACATACGGGTGAAGAGTTTCATGTAGTAGACACCCCTTCATTTTTTATTAGTCGAATGAATTTGGATTAACATTTCCTTTTAAAAGGGCCCAAGTGGATGGGAAGTAATGGGCCATTAGCACATCTAAAACATACAAGTGGAGAGTTTCATTCAGTAACATACAATAATTAGCTGTATTATAATAACAGCAATTACAGTTGACTTGAGCAGCTTAAAGAGGACAGAACTTACTTGTGGCTATGAATGATAGTGACACAGAGGTACAGCTATAGAGAGAGAAACGTATATGTGTGTGTTCCGAGTTGCCAGTGGTGTTGCTAGTCAGTTAGAGGCGGGCAGAGATCCACTTACTGCTGCAGTGCCATCAACAGGGGATTTTAGTGTGGCACTAATGATAGCCTTGCATCACCCACTAAAGCATACCTCTCCCACTCACAACAGGCCTGTCATAGACCCTTGAGAAATCTTCAGATAGGCTGAAGAACTTTTCATGGGCTTCAAGCACATTCAAGTAGACCTATGACTACTCCTTGTTCTGTATTCTGCTAGAGACGGCTTTATATGCACAATACATTACACAATTACATATCCTTAATACTCTCAGTATAGAACACTATGACTTGGCTATATTTTTTTAAAGTGCACATACAACACTTGTGTCCCATTGGTTGCACTTTATTGATTATCTATTGTTGTTCAAATGATAGATCTGGTGTTATGGTATGATGTAGTGTGTAGGATTAGATTTACATTTGAGTTATAATTAGAATTTAATCATTGCAATCTATAGCAAACGGTGCTATCTATTCCACTGAACAAAATGTTTGCTTTTAGTAGATGTTTATTTGAAAATCATATAAAGCTCAAAATAAAGAGATAGCCATAGTATATTCCTAAACATAAACAGAATACTGCCACAGTCCAAAGCAAACGCTCATGATGAACAGGCCAATGGATATGCTCCAGAATTTTTAGAGTAAAATTACTTTGGCTTATTTTAGAAATAAAGAATGTTTTGTTCTGTAAAATTACCAGAAGCAGACTGCGATGATAAATTTATGTGTATTTTCATGAACAGTATTTAGGTTTGAAACTATGGATTGCAAAAGTGGATTGCAATGGTGGAGTCAACGATCTTTCTAAAAGTGGTAGGAACATGTTCCAGGCTACCTCAGTGTATGTGATGTCTATGTATATTTTAGCTTACCTTTTTTGTGTGAGCATAACATAATGTAGCTGTTTCTTTTGTATGGTTAAAGTGTCAGAACATTGATTGTGTGCCATTATAAGACTGAATGTGCTGTATTTCATGTGCTGTATACCTGCAGGACAGCTGCTAGGCCCCTCTTACCAAATCCCTACTGAGCACTAACTCTGCTGTGGTTGTTTGGATTTTTAGACTTTTACAATGAGAGCCGAGGATGCAAGCCATCTGTTTGACTCTTTGAATCTTTGAAGCTTTTCTGAATATGTTTAAGCTGCAAAAAATGTTACGTAAGTGAAGGTTTAATGAGTTTTATTTGTCACATGCTGTCATACTGGTACATTATACAGTGAATGAACACCAATTTCTGCTTGTCTAGATCAACCAAGACATGTATGGTATCTTTTTTTATTATACAAAAATTACAAGGTTAATGTTGCTAGTAATGAAGGCTTATATTCTAGCCTCAAGCCTTGTAAGCTCAGACAGACTTGCTAATTTATGAAATACGGGGTGGAGGTAGCTCAGTGGGTAGGATACTTGCCTCTGGACCAAGCGGTCAGGGGTTTGAATCCTACCTTCAGCATAGCACAACTAGCTCCCTCAGCAAGACACTTAACCCCAAATTGCTCCAGGGAGAGTGACCCCTGTAGTTAGGGAATGAAAGTTGCTTTGGATAAAAGCGTCTGCTAAATGCCGTAAATGTAAATAATATTATAAATAAAAGTGGATGAATTGCAGACAAAATTCAGGCTGAAGCAGCTACTAGTTTAGGCTCTGCAAAATACTTGGAAACTTTTTAAAAGTACATATGTTCATAAGCTTTATTCAAAAAAACATAATTTTGAATTGATTCAATCTTACTAGCCTGTTTGGGCTTTATGTGTTTTGTTGCACTGTGACCATACTGCAGTGATTTGAGTGAGCACAAACTGAGCTAAACATTCATTGTAGGTGAATTTTGAATATGATTTCTTTCAGGATGCTGAGCTATTTAGATGTCTTGGTTTGAAATATTAAAGTGTGCATAGCTGACACAAAGTAAAACACGGCTCTCTCAGCTACAAGCATGAAAGAGCACGTGGCGTACTCTCAGTATTACATAACACACTCTCTCTTACTCTTTCTGCCTTGCTCCCTGTCTCACACACACACACATGCGCGATGTGCTACGTCACAGGGCTGCGGCAGGGATGGGCAGTGCAGCAGTGAGGATGTTTAAAAGTGCTGTAACCTCTTGTGTGCTGATGACAGACAGAAGGAGGTGAAAAAGCTACATTAAAGGAATATTCTAGAATTTGTCAACTGAATTTCTATCTACAGCAACTGTAACATACGTTATATGGAGACTGGGACACCTGACCATTATACCAACAGGGATTTTAATGTCATTTATGAAGGAAGACGATGGGGTCGGAAAAAATGTTTCCTGTACCCAGTCAATTTGTCCAGTGCTCCTGTGTGGTTTCTTCACTCTGTACAGGAGGTGAATGCTTGTCCTCTGTACAACTTCCATCTTACCCTCTTTCTCATTGGCGTCAGTCTTGAACACATGTCCAGACACATGCAAAGTGCTCCTGTATGGACAAGACATTGCTTTTGTGAGAGGGAGCACTGCCTTTTAACTGCTTCATAAAACCCAGCAGCCCTGAGGTCCTTCTCACTAGCATTACACATGCACACACTCTCACACACCACTGTCACACTGCTATTTTTACTCTCGCTGTGTGTCAGAAGTTAGCGGTTCCCAACCCTGGTCCTGGAGTACTGGAGCACCCCTGCCCTGCATATTTTAATCTTCTCCCTTCTCCTACACACCTGATCCAGCTAAACACCTAATGGACCTGCCCATTCTCTACCCAGAAATGTCAGGATGCAAAGTACATGTGCAAACACAGTTTCTGCTAAAATTAATACAGAGTTTTTTATTGATTGCTTCTAATCAATAATCAATCCATGATTCCAATCAATTTTTTACCTGTTCATTTTGCACGTTTGTGGACAGTCACGCTGTTAGGTTATGGTTCTGTTACATAATCAGCCTACACATACAAGGATGGATCATGGTCTTGATCCAGCATCTAGACCAGGGAGAACAATAAAGCATTGACCTGAGCAGTGAGATTAAGTGATAGTTCATGTTTGTGTTTAGGTGGACTTTCAGCGAAGTAATATTTTAATAAAATCCAAACTCCTGCATACCTTCAGCCTTCTAATGTTATAGAGAGGAGGTTCCAAAGAACCACAAGTCAGTTCCAACCTTTCTGGCTCTTCTGCTAAACCATTATTTAAGTTAAAGCTTTTTTTGGAACCTTTTCAATAATAATTTGGATGCAGATCAGAAAAGAGCAGAAACCCTGTCAGCTTCATGGATAAATAATATAGGCCAGCCATGAGCCAGTCAGTACAGGAGGCGAGGGCATCATGGTATGTGTGTGTGTGTGTGTGTGTGTGTGTGTGTGTGCACGGACTGACTCTAGACCCTCCCTCTCCCTCCCTGTAGTCCCGCCTCCAGCCGTTGGACTGGTCTGCAGGCAGTTTTGTCTCATCTCCTCTTTTTTCCTCCTTTCTCTGCCTTCCTTTCTGTCTGGCTGTGGAAGTGCAGGCTTGGCATGTGGTCAGTGTTTCTGCTGTGGTATGATGAGAAGCAGCAAGGGAGCACTTCAGTTATTCCTCTCTGCTTATGGCTCTGTTTACCTCCAGGGTTCATATAGGTCCTGGAAAAGCTGGGTAGGCATGGAAAATAAACAAAATTCAGTCCTTGAATCTTTATTTTAGAAATATTACTTTGAAGTTCTGCATTCCTGGAATCATCTTTTATGATTTAAACATAAAGATACATTTGATTTCACTTGACAAAGCCTTACTGGCACTGAGTGCCAAAAAGCTTGTAAAATCTGGAAGGACCTTCATACAAACGTTTTAACCTAGAATCCTACATCCAATCTAAGAACCATTTATTTTTAAGAGCAGGAGTTTGTTTTTTACTACACCAGCACCATGTTCTAATGGGGCATCCAGATGGTGAGAATAATTCTCCTTGCAAATCTCACCTTGGACCCAAGGACTTTCTCTCACTTTACCCTCTATCTCCATCTCTCCCTAAGAGCCACTTTCATCTTGTTGCTACCTACTTCCATTTGCCTTACAGCTGTGTGGCCCTGTGTGGCTTTAGAGATAGCTCTCTCTTTCTCTCTCTCTCTGCTGCAGTTTAATTGAGTTCTGCTCTGAGAGCTGAAAATGGAGCTCCTGCCTACAGTCTGCATATTAGCACAGTCTCCTGTGAAGTGAATGAGCTTAGAGACTTGCTCCCATCCTCTTTTCTTTGGCCTCTCGCCGCCTGCTCCGCTCCATTCATGGACGCCCTATTTTGCATATGAACGCCAGAGCGCCTGTATTAATGAAACATTGGTCCCATTGTTGCAGGAAGGACAAAAGAAGCTATGATGTCATACTTCTCAGCCCTCCCCCTCCACTCTGGTCTTCTAGTCGAATGGAAGCAGCAGGTCTACGTGGATTATTATGCTGCCCTAATGCCATCCCATACTCAACACTGTGGGGGCAATAGGCCTTTTCAGAATGGATTCTATTATGATTAATGTCGTGCTACTGATAATGCCATGGAATTGGTGACTTACTGTCATTGCTGTAAGAACACCTTGTAAATCCTGTAACCTTGAAAAGGTTGCCCAAAATGACTTGGAATAAAAGCAGAGCTGCTGGAGTTTCTAAATACCCCAGAATAGCCCATCAATCTACAATATCCCTCAGCATCCTCTAGCCTGAAATGGACTGACAAATATAAAAGGATGATTAACATTCACTGTGCAGCATCAGATAAACTAAAATGCTGCTGCCATGTCATTGTTACTGCGGTGCTGAGAATGATCCACCTACCTAATCATCCCTCTACACTGGTGGTCTTGTGGAGGTTCTGACGACTGATGAATGGGGTAAAGGAGGTTTAACAAATTATGTAGAGAAACAGATGAAGCAAAATCTGTAATAGCTTGTTTTTAGTCATACTGATGATGTGCAAAATCCAGATAGAGGGCAGTAAGTAAAAGGCAGAATAGATATGAGAGTGGAAAGATTATACTGCGGTATATAGAAATATACATGTATAGAAAAATGTATTTAAACAGAAAATCTCAACACAGGCTATCCTTATGTTATTAAGAGGAGTGATCTGACGACTGAATCGAAGGACATGCCTGCTATCGAGGAAGTAGATATAAGCAACTATCTTGTCCTCCAGACATCTTTCTAGTCAAGAAAACAGAGGAAGGCATACAAAAGTTTGGAGGCATAGAAATCTTTACTTAGTGGTTTGTCCGCAACCTTGGTACAAAGGTGGTCCACCGACTGTCCTTAGATTTTCCCCAAGGTGAGTGGCTTTTTATTGTCCTGCAGATTCAATACCGCAGACATTCAATACCGCAGTGTCTCTCGACATTAATGGAATGGATGTTTACTGAACATAGGTTAACCCTCTCAAAAGTCCAGTGAAACACCACTAAAGATTGTCACTAAATAAGATGGAGAAGTCACTGGAACTCATCACACTTGTGTGGTAGTGTAAGTTATTTAGGTTACTTTAAACATCATTGAAGCCATGAGGGCAGCCAAAACCATAATTGCTTGTAGCAGTAAGATTACGCCTAGCAAAACATTTTATAGTTTGCTACACACAGTCTTCTACATGAACATATGTTATATAGCATATGTCACATGAGCATTATCTGACTGTGCTCCTCCTGATTGCAGACGAAGGTTCACCAGCCATTTGTACTGGTGTTCTTTTAGCCAGTTTCTTTAATTCACCCCTTTAGGAACAGCTTCCTTTTGGTATTTAAAAAATTAATTCCTGCTTTCTTGGTTTGATCGATTTGATCAATAATAAATGACGCATGTCAGTGACATAACATCATATGCAAAGAACTTACTGTTAGAGTAGATACAAGGCAGGTGTACCTCGTGATGTAGTTAGTCAGTGTATAAATTTTAAATCTGCCAAAATAGAACATTATCATGATGTTTGTTGGTCCTTCTTCTGTAACATTACCATTTTGGAAATGAGAGGTTTTGTTGCGTCAGTGATGTAACATGTTTTGTACACAAGCTACAAAACAATGCTTGAGCATGATGAGTGGTGATCCGATTTGACAGCAGCGTTGTATGCAGCTCAGTGGGCGTGTGGACCTGTAGTTCATGCGTGGTCTGCTGAGATGTGCTGAGGGTGGAGGTGGAGATGAACTGAAGCAACTGTTTAGTCTGGAGAACACACACCACACATTCAGATAGCAGCTGACGGTCAGGTGGTAATAAGTGGTGCCCTTTGCTGCACAGATAAGAGCACTACATGTTTTGTTTTTGTCCATAGCAGACTCCACATCTCCATGTTTCTGACTCTTAGCAGATGGGTACTTTGAATGGATCACTTTGTATTAATCTGTCTTGATGGTAGGAAAACCATTCATTTTAAGGTTTATTTATGCTTAAGTAAAACAAAAGTGAAGACTTCTATATGTGCAGAATACTCTTCAATTTACAATTCCTGAATTCTAGAAAAAATTATTGGGCATACACTGTTTGTGGTTTAGTTCCTGTCATAACTAAATAACTTACATAGAAGTATAATTTAATGAAATATGATGTAATATTATGTAGTTACAAATAAATGATAATAGTACTAAAATGATGAACTGAATTATAAGCTTGCAGTTTAAGGGGTTAAGAGAGTAGACCTATCAGAAAGTACAAATAGCTGTAAGACCATTACATAACCATGTTTTATGCAAACCTCATTTTTTTGTGCTGTGAGGGCTCAAAGGTTCATGTTTCTTGCCTAGCCAGAGTAATATTAGAACACAACAATGGCTCATTCTGTTTCTGCTGATCAGGTGAACAGCCTCCATACACTGCTGCAGACAGCCTGTGTTTTGTTGTGGGGAGCGGCAGCATTTCACCGCAAGGCATATTTCACACTATCGCATGCTCACTTCACTCTAACCAGCACCTCTCTCTTGTGTTCCTGTGCTCCATTCGGTCGAGGGACTGTCACCCTGACCGCTACCTCTACAAGGTTATAATACTCACCAGAGCACCCTATCAGGAGGCACAGTGAAGGTTGGAGCAGTTTTAATAAAGCTCCTAATAAAGCATGACAGAGGAGTATGTCATTTCCATAATGCATTCAGACAGTTTTTGTAGCGTTCTAGAAATGCAGCCCACCTGGACCCCACCGGAGGTTTTTGCAAGGCAGCTTGTGCACTGAGCGATGATATCTGTTGGAGTTGTTTATCTGATCAGTGCTGCTTGAAATTAAGTGCTAGGAGGCCTGATATTTTTTGTGTTTTCGCACAGAGGACAAAAATGACAAAGAATAGAGGACACTACCTGATTCATTAGCTCATTATCAAGCCCTCAGGAGCTAGGTCAGGTGCAAACCCAGATTAAGACCCCTGTAGACCCCAGGGTGTTGGTAGCCTAACACATCCTTACCAGGCATGAGCACACACATGGTGTGAACGTTCACAGCACCTGGAATGTCATAATAAATCAAAAGAAGGAGGTCATATACCATTTTTTTTTCTCAAATGAACCTTGCTGGCCAATTGGTGTATTGCAGTTAATGCAATCTAACTGATGAATGCAGCATCACATCTGCCGGAAATCAATTTTCCCTGATTGCGCAGCTGAAGACAGATGAAGCTTCAATACATTTAATTAACTAGGCGAATAAACACTTAGAAGCTTGAATTTATTATCAGTGTATGGCAAAAAACAAAGTAACTGAGGATTCTGGTTCTGGTTTGTGCAACTTATAATATTAAATGATAGGACAAATCCACACAGAATGGTAACCCAGACTTAAATCAAACTGAACATTTGTATCTTGTTTGTTCATGTTCTTGGTTATATTAAGCATAATCCATTGTGTTATATCATAAAAAAAGAAATTCTTTGATCAAAATGTAACGACTTGAATGCCTTCTGATGTTTGGCTATATCATCTTGAGCAAGGAAAATCGCATTAATCATAGTGGTATCATAGGATGTTTTTCCTTCCCCTCCCACCATACCTTCTATCATCCTGCCAGTTTTCACCTCCGTGAAAAGGAACCCAGGAAGCTCACTCAAGTCGCCCTGATGGTAGACCTGGGCATGGTCAAGCACAGGTCTGGAGGATCCTCTGTCCTTATCAGCTTACCTTCTCAGGCCTT
Organism: Brachyalestes nurse; assembly: GCA_037974405.1. Lineage (NCBI taxonomy): Eukaryota > Metazoa > Chordata > Actinopteri > Characiformes > Alestidae > Brachyalestes > Brachyalestes nurse. Next base: position 8,585,340 of record JBBPCY010000156.1, on the reverse strand, counting down.
TAATACTGGGTTGCTAAAATGAAACCATTATTTATGGATTCACATGAAGGGTGTGGTGATAGAAAAAACAGAGTTTTTGTAAAGTTAACAAAGGTAGAGAAGCAAAGAGGATAAAGCCAAGAGGTAATGGTGTTTTAGGCAGTTATACTGACTAGAAATGTTTTGAAAGTCCCAGGATAGCTTCATTGTGAGTGAGCACTGGGCTAAGAGCCCAATCTCTAATACGTATTTTTCCAAAATATCTATAAATTCATGTATATTTAAATCGATACCTAACACCTTGTTCCGATCAGTACCGATGCAGATCATTTTGTTCAGTTTTAAGACCAGTTAAATGATTGTGGAATTTATGCCAAATTCCTTTGACCAGGACTTCGGTCTTTTGTTGGCATCTTTCAAATGCTTGGCTGCAGCTGACAAAGTTGTTTCTGTGGTAGCACTTGCCTATATAGACTCCTTGGTTGTATCACATAATTCAAAATGGATAGGTCTACAATGGCTACTTTATCACACTTGGAAAGGAGTTGACTTGTGATATTTGATGGAAAACAATGCTGAACACTGCCAATGTGAATGTTAGTAAGCTAGCTAGAAATATGTTGTTGTACAAGATGTGATGTGATAAGCAAAATGTTCATTTGTTTGTTAAATGCTATCTTACCAGCTAATGACTTAATTTTACCCTGCATTCAATTAACGCCTCCTCAAACAGTCACATGAGAAATAGCATGCTAGCATGCTGCGTACAACAGATACATGAGAAATAGCATGCACACATGCTAGATCTACTGTACTGTCCATTTTAATTGTTTTGTGCTGCATTTCAATTGAACTGAATTGAATTTCTAAAGTGGAAAGTTATCATATGTGAACACACCACAGCACACAGTGTGAACAGAACAAAATTCTTTCTCTGCATTTAACTCATTCACCAATGAAGCACCCAGGAACACAGTGTACTATGTACCAGTGCCCGGGAGCAGTGTGTGGGGACGGTACCTTGCTCAAGGGTACCTCAGAGGTGCCACTAGCAGTCCCATTCGAGCCCATGACCTTCTGGTCACAGGGCCAACTCCCTAACCACTAGGCCACCAGCTGCTGCCAAAGGGTAAATGGCTTCTCAGAAATGGGATTGGATGGATTTCTTGGGTTGAATAAATTGTTGACGGAACTACCATAAGGGACACTGGTAGTGTCAGAACAGGCTGCATTTCTATACTCTATTTTGGAGGGTCTTTCTGGACTGTGTTTTTGTAGTGGTCTAGAAATGCAGTGTAGCTGGACCACAGTGAAGCTTTTGGAATGCAACTTGAGTCCTGAGTGTTAAGTTATCCACTATATGGATTATGCCAGTGAATGATTTGTTTGCAACACCAACGTTGAAAAAAATCTAAATGCCCAGTGGATAGTTGTATCAGTTTCGATCCAATAGGCTAATTAGAATACAATTCTGTCATTTATTTGTGGACAGAGTTTATCTACATTGTGTAAAGAGAAGATCTCTAGCCTAACAGTGTCAAAGGCCTTGCACTTCTCACGCTAGACTTCCTTTCTACTGGGCAAGATGGCTTCACATAGAGTCATGGTGCCCTGGCATTCATCTCTATGCCAACCAAGTGTACCAGCACCCCTTTTAATGGCATTCTGTTTGTCCTTCAAAGGAAGCATTCCGTCAGAACTCTCTCATGTGCCACCTGTGCCTGCCACAAAGCGATGGGAAGGATCGAGGACTTCAAAGAGCCGTTGATGAGGAGTGGACACAAAGGCTGATCTTCTAATGGCTTCCTCTGTGAAGATGTAAAGCACTTCTCAGTGGCCTGGGTGGCATTTTCACCATCGTGCTGGCAATCGTGCTGCTTTCTCAGTAGTAAATGATGGTCTTGTGCTACAGTAGTGCTTGGGCCTGTTTTGGCTCAGGACCCTGAAAGGGGATAGTGAGAGAAAGGGGGATGGAGCTTTGCTTGGTTCTTTTAAATTCTAAATAAACACTAATATCAGCTTTAATACATTTGAATATCGGTTGAGCTTTGGGGGAAATGCAGTTAAACAGCCTATTAGCTCTTGCGGACCAACACAGTATCACACAGAGAACATTTTAGATATGTAGGGCAGCTCTGGAATCATAGAACTAGGCTTCCAACAGAGATGGGAACAAATTACTGCATTGCAACTAACAAGTCAGTCTCAAGTCTTGACACTCAAGTCGAGTCTTGAGGCCTCACTTTTAATTCTTAAACAAGTGATTATGCATTCTTCAACAAATGTAAAACCATTTCAACACTGGACACCAAAAATGAGTGAATGATGGTAACAGTAATTTTGTACATTTAAGTAAAGTGGCCCCTTATAGTCATGTATGAACAGACCACAGCACAGCACACAGTTTGAACAATGTGAAATGCTTTCTCTAGAACCTTGCACAAGGGTACCTCCAGTGGTGCCACTGGTAGCCCTGGGATTTGAACCCATAACCTTCTGATCACAGTGGCCACCCCTGATCACAGGGGCCACAGGGGCCACAACCAACTGCCCCAAAATACATTTAATATTAGAATCTTATTGGTATATGGTAGTGTATTAAATTAATATTAAAGTTTTAAATATTAAAAGTTTCTTTCCACAATAACGAAACACACAGTACATGAATAATCAAAACACTATCCTATAAACAAGCAGCAGGCTGACTACTGGACATTGCAGAGAAAGTAAGAGCCAAGTTATTGATCGCTATTGTTGTTTAAAGAGTAGAGAAAAGGTTGGAAATCTGCACTCACTTATGGTTCGCTTGTTCTGTTCTCTCTACAGTTTCAATCAATATCACGTGTTTACTTTAGCGCTTACACTTGATTACTCGATTATCTTGATGAATCAGCTATGAGGCAATTTGCATGAAAGTGTTGCATGATTTAATTGAACCTACTGCTCTCTCTTAGTAAGCAACACAGCCAGACAGACAATTAGTTTTTTTGCAGTGTTTTTACATCATTTTAAAGGTTAGTTTTTTCCAGCTAAGTATTCAGAGTTTTATTTTGAATTGATTTGGAAAACTCTGTAATTAATCATCAAACTTTGTAGTAGATGACACCTTTCTGATTCATTATGAGCTCTTGCCTGATATGTTCTTTACCTTGTATCTGCTGATCCCGCATTGCCAGCTTATATTGTGAGCTAGGTTGGGATGTGCTGTAGGGGCGAGCTAGAGGACACAGATGGCTTTTCATCCTGTGTGAGCAGATTAGGGGCTGCAGTGCAGTGCAGTCTCATGCTGTCTGACCTGAGTCATGAATGATTTAGCGTTTACAGACTGCCTGGTGCATGTGAGGGGCTATTGGCTTCAGCAGCACGTCACTGGCCCACTCCATTTACTCATGTCTGCTCTGCATGTGCCTTACACCCTAGATCATAAATATGAGAAATATGTATGAAGTGAAAATGCATTTGGGTAAGTGTGTGTGTGTGTGTGTGTGTGTGTGTGTGCGCGCGCGCACGTGCTGGCCAGTGAAAAAAGAGAAGCCACTGCAGTCACTGCTGCAGTGCTGCAGTCTTTCATGGTGCACCTTTGCAGGTTTAAGGGGGGAGTATGCTCAGTTGTTTCTATCATTTTATCTCCCCTGCTTGTGTCCTCTGTCCTTCTCTTCTTTCCTCTACCCAGCTGTCTTGTCTACCCTACATATGCTGCACCAGAGGCTGGCCTTGCACATCGTAGCTATGATTGTTTTGCTTTTGAACAGAAGTAGGGGTGAATCGATACAGACAGATGATTCGGGGCTCACAATTTGTTACACTCATATATATATATATTAAAAAAAGTATGACGGAAAAGAAATGAATTTATGATACAATATTCAACAGGGAAACATTTAGAATGAAATTTTAGAATGAGGAAAAATGACTGTATTCACTTGTGACACAATTTACTAATGAAACTAGAGCTAGAAGGCAGGGGAAGGTGATGTATGACATGAAGGTGCTTAACGAGGTTTTTGATTGCCATTGGTTGAAAACTATAAACAATGCAGTTGCATTAAATATCATAACTGATAGATGAATTGTTAAATGTCGTTGATATTTTTGATATATTTTTGATATCATTTTGCTGCATTGTTACCCCGCTAACCAGTGGAGGATGGGTTCCCCTTTTGAGTGTTAGTTCCTCTCAGTGCTTTTTCCCCTTGCTCTTAGGAAATGTTTCCTTGACACTGGCGTGCTTAGCTAGATTGCTAAGGGCTTGGGGCCTGGATTTCTGTAAAGCTGCTTTGTGACAGCTTTACATTACAGTTGTAAGGCTTGGTATACTGCCAGCATTAGCACTGGCCAGGACCAGAGGCTGGCTGTTTCTTCCGGAAAAGAACTATGTACATCTGACACTAATCTGTCAAAAGCACTTATAGAATGTACACTTATAGTAATCTTAGACCTGAAGGGTTATACATAAATCCTCAAAATATGTTGCTATTATGTTTAATAACACTTCTGATGTGCTTACACATTTTGGTTACAGCATAATTCCATGTGTTAGTTTTGTTGTCTTTGCTATTATTATTCATTCATTCATTCATTTTCTGAGCCGCTTATCCAAACCAGAATCACAGGGGGTGCTGGAGCCTTTCACATCTCTCTGAGGGCGAAAGGCAGAGAAACACCATGAATGAGTCACCAGTCCATCACAGGGATAACACACAGATAAACACAGTCACAGCCACGGGCAATTCAGCATCTCCAGGTCACCTGATGCACATGTTTTTGGACTCAGGGAGGAGATCAGAGCTTCCAGCAGAAACCCACGCAGACATGGGATAACATGCCAGCCCTGCTGTTATATAAAATGGAAAAAAATGGAAAAATATTCATCTGTGTGATTTGTGGTGCAGAACTATAGCTCACATAAAAACCATCCTTTTATTTATTTCCTAACCAGACCCAACAATTGTGGAATAGAACATGAGGTATCCAGAAGGCATAAGAAAAATCACAACTGAAACAATACAGGACAGCACAAGAGGGTAATCCACTGTGTAAAACAAGGGTGCATTTGCATAAACCCCTTAACTGTGGAACAAACAATAACTAGTGTTAAAAGCACATGAGAATCTGTAATGCTGAATATTTGGAGGAGAACCAACACCAGGGTCTGATGCAGGAAGAACAGGAAAGCTATCATACTTGTTGGTATGATCATGCATGTGATAGTTCATGGTCACAAACATCTAATATGCTTTGTAGAGCACATGGGCACATGAGCAGAATATCAACCACTGAAGCAATGAGAGTGAAAGGGCAGATCACAGGCTTATTTTCTCCCTGCCCCTCCCCACTTTCCACCAATTTACCTGCATCTGACCCCCGTTGTGCATGCCTGGGCCTCGCATTCTACGCCACCTTCACTCCCCTAATTGCATTAAACTTTAATGGTACCGTGAAGGAAAAGAAAGTGGCACAGCCAGCCACCAGCCACTCACTCCTCCCCATGGTCCCTATACCTGCTGACTGTAGTCCTCTCTTCAACAGCTTTCTTGCTGAAAGCCTCCTGCTAATGTAGTGATAATTAGTCTGAATAGAGGCAGCAAATTAGAGGGGTCTGTTGGGAGACTGAACGCTCTGTTTAAGACCCCTAAAAGATGACTGGGTTTTGGGGGCACCTTGGTAAATCATGGTAAATCATTTTGAATCACCCTCAATCATAAACTATGTTAGAAACCCACATGTACTCATTTCATACACATATACAGCAAAACTATGCAGACAGACCCTCAGGCTTCTTTTCACATTCATTGTTAGGAAATTCTGGTTGGTTAATGAATACTGCTAATTACATTACATTGCTTTGCTTTGTTGCTTTGCTTTGTTTGATTTCAAAACCTTTTTCATTTTAACCATGAATTTTGTAGCTGTTGGAAAAGGCTGAAAACTCTAGTTTTTGAGCTATTCGGTAATTGTTTTTTTTTATTAGTGGAATAATTTATGACAAATTAACTCAAGTTAAGTAGGCCTATGATGAATTAATTATACCAGAATAATAATGTCACTGCCACTGTACTGTAGCAAGAGTGGCTATAAGTCAGCACTTTCCTCTGGAAATCACTTCACCTCGCTTCTCTCCCTCTCCGCCATTATGCTGTCAGCTCTCAGCACTGAGATTTTTGCAGTCAGTACAGCAAGCAGGACAGCAAGAGGAAGACAGCACACGCTGCACAACCGTACATCATGCAGACAGGAGCTCCAACCTTTGAAAGATGAAAGACCAGAGGAGAAGAGTAGGACAAAGCCACTGTCATCTCTTTATATCACAGAGAAACATCTGATGCTAAATCAGCAAAAAAACCCACAATCAATATAAACAGTGGTGTTCTATCAGATCTGTGACTATATATAATAAGACTATAAATCTGGCCAGCTGCAGAGAATTGTATTTTGAAACTGGGAGCTGTATGAGCCTGCAGCAGAGGCTCCACTGCCTCTCATTTATTCATGAAGGCCAGTTCAGAGATCAGGAGCAGCAGTAGAATGGAGGAGAAAACGTCTCTGCATTCTCACCTCACACAGAAGTCACACACGGCAAGTTAAAAAAGCATTCACACACACTGCCTGGTTATCCAAAGAAAGCATCAATATACTTTTATCTGGAGTGTTACTGAATTTCAGTACATTCCTAGTCATTAGTGACACCCCTGGAAAACAACTACAGAATTTAGAATATCTTCAGAAATGAATGCACATGAACCAATTTAGTGTAACCAGAATATTTTATTAAAATGCCCAAGGTTACAGAGCCTAGAAAATATATTTGATCAATTTTACAATTGTTTTATTTATCAAGATTACATACAAAAAAGCAGATGTAGGTTTACTGGTCTTTCTTGGTAATAATTAAACAGCTGTTCTTCCATTGTAGACACTGGAGCCTCTGTTTTCTATCACCACCTGTGTAGTCCGAGTTGGTAATGTCTCTAGAATGAACTGTTTCACATCAAAACAATCTGAATAACTTTGTATCTCTAGGACCCAGTTATTTTTATTAAGTGTAATTCCCCCTTATTTAAAGTTTGGCAAAGAGCGACATTGCCTGTCTTCTTCATTTCACACATACACTGTATGTTCAAAAGTTTCCAGACAATTTCTGCTGCTTACAGGTGCACTTATTACTGACACACATGTCCAGTTACACACACACTGCTTGTATAATCTCTGTAAAAAGCTTTCCAAATATAATACTCTGGATCAGCATACAGCATACAAGCCTAAATTTAAGTGTTTTCATAAACCATTTTAAAAAATTGGCTAGACAGGTATAAAGCCCCCAACACTGGGCTGTTTAGCAGTGGAACTATGTTCTCTGGAGTGATTTTCAAAATCTTGTGATCCAGAACTCAACATCAGTACCTGGCCTTTCCAGAAGAATGGAGGCTGGTACTGGGGGGGCAGTAACTCCCCTATTAATACCCTTAATTTCAGAAAGATTCTTTGATGAGCAAACTTTTGCACGTACAGTGTATATTCAAGGTAGTTTGAATATTTTTTCCTTCATGGCCTTGATCAGTGGACCCTAACTTACTTTGAGTTCAGTGCCTAGACAGGGATTTTTTTTTTCTCTCTCCTTTGTGCTGATGGTTTTCTCTCCTGGCTGAGAGGGTTGTGTGCCCGGGGTCCTGCTGTGGCCCTCTCTCTTCCAAGGCCTTGTTGCCAGGCGACCTGCTGCCTATGGCCATGCCTGCATTGAACAAGCTGTCAGTCTCCTTTTTCAAATCTGCCCTGTTACCGCAGCTACAAGCGTGGTACCTCTATCACTGCCATTCAGGGGTTCAGAGAACACCGGAACTGCACCTCATGCTGGTGCCATTGCACGTACTGCACATTAAAGTGTGATACAATCAGTGAGTATTTGGTTTCTGCTCCTTTGGGATAGTTCTGCTGCCACATCTGTTGTCAAATCCAATTTCTGTGACCTCTTGCAACTTTTCTTAACCTCTTAAACCCTTAGGACACGTTGGCAAATCCAGATTTTCATTCTTCTCTCTAATAACCAGATAATAAGCCTTAAAGGGGAATTATGTTGCAACATTCTTCCTGTCTTTTCCCTGTTTCTTGGCTTTTTGTAATGTTTTGTCATCCTCCTCTTTCTTGTCTATGTTGTTGTTTATGTTCTCCACATACTTTGGTTTATCTTAGCCGTGTGTCTCTGTCTCCTTGTGGGTCTGTTTTGGTGTTAACCCTGCATTTAGTCCTACCTCCTCTTTATCCTGTTTACCTGTGTCTTGTTCCTGTTTCCTTCCCTGCCCATGTGTTTCCCATTGTCTGGTCAATGTGTATATATACCTCCTTCAGTATCTACTTCAGTGTCGACTGTATATCTACTGTGCTCCTGTCTTTGTTATACCTGTTAATATCTTCCTGTGTTGTTTGTATTAGCCCAGTACCCCTCATTTATGTATCTTGTGCTTTTTTTGTATGTAGACCCACACACAGATCAAAGTTAGACCTCAGTTACATATAGGAAAAATGTAGGACATGGCCTCTTTAATAACTGAATAATAAGCCCGCAGTTTAAGTTGTCAAGTGGGATTCGTCCATGAAGCACACCTCATCACTGTTGTTTGTTTACAGTTGAAATAATCTTCATGCGTAAACATTTCACAGCCGTTGTGGTGAGACGTAAGAAGGAGTTGGTGAGATTATGTTTTGGGGCAAACATACTATGACAGGCAGCCAGGGGGCTGATTAAATATCACCGGCCTCCCTCCTGCTGTCCAGCTCTGCTGCTGACCCCATTGCCTGCTGCTCCTCCCTTGCATAAGTCACCCAGGGAGACTCTACCTCCTGTTCTTTACTGTGGCAGCTGATTAAAGACTGCACAACGAATTCAGCGGGGCTGCAATGACAGCCTTTCTGGTGAGCACAAATCGAACATCGACGGAAGCACAAGTGGACAGATGGGGCTTTCACAACAAACGCAGTGGTGCGACAACACTGCAGAACACTGCCTGAACAAGGCTGCTTTCATTATTCTGGTGAAGGTTATTTGTTCTCACTGCCATTATTTTAAGTGTGTGTGCATGCATACATGTCAAGGCTCGCACAATAAAGAACAGAGCTCTAGGCGATTCCTTGTTTATTTAATGGCACACAGTCCATACTAGATCAAAATAGCATTGGAAACCCCATAAATGACGTAAGGGATTGGATCTATTTTTATATATTTAATAGACCTCTTGCAAACAATTATACTACAGCTTGCATGAAATGGTGCATGTACCATACTTGTAGTAGTAACAGTATACATTTGTTGCAACATAATGTAAATGCTTATTTAGGAGGCCATTCAGTATTACAATGCTGCACATTTATACTCCACATATATTCATTGGTTGAAAGAAAATCCTGGCAACAAGGTGTAATTTCATGGGTTATAGTTTGATGTATTGCTGCAGATACTGAATCCTTATCTGTACTGAGCCATTATCCATTTGTTGTATCAGACAGACGTGTTTTTCACTCACGTAGGTTATTTATATTCGTCCAAGAGCAGGACTTTGTGTTCAGAAACATGAAATAGGAGGAAGATAAGAAATAATCACATAACATGGCCTACTAATCATACACAAATTAAAGGGCATGCAAGCACACACAGTACACAAAGGCTGTTTAGGCCAAGTTATGTTCCAGTTTAGTATAAAAACAGGGTTAAACTGAAACTGTGGGTTTACTCATTAGAAGTATTTTACTACAGTTTTACTGTACTAAATAAACACAATTCTACAATTACATAATGGATTACATAATTAGTTACCCGATGAATTGTATTTTTATTCAGTTTTCAATCTTAATCTCCAGTTTTGAAATTACAAAATTTACATTTTTCAAACATAAGTATGCATTTGGCTTTGATGTCTCTGGGTTGGCCTCGTCCTCCCATCACTCTGTGTGATACTAGCTAGCCTAGGTGACTGTTAGTTGGCGTAACAGAAATGGTGGTTAGTGTTATGGTGTTAGTGTGAGGATGGTTAGTGTTAAGATGTTATGGTGCTTCCTTTTGCAAAAACATTTTAGAGATAAGGTTAGACAAAATAAGGTAAGATATTATTAGTCTCAGGAGTGGGTTAATTTGCAATGTTACAACAGCAAAATGAACAGTACAAGAGAAGAAAGTAGTAGCAGCAAAACCTATAAAAACTATATAGGAATATAATAATATAAGAATATACAAACCGGATTCCAAAAAAGTTGGGACACTATACAAATCGTGAATAACAACTGAATGCAATGATGTGGAGGTGCCAGCTTCTAATATTTTATTCAGAATAGAACATAAATCACGGAACAAAAGTTTAAACTGAGAAAATGTA
>JBBPCY010000156.1:8512490-8571818 GCA_037974405.1 Brachyalestes nurse | reverse complement strand
CTACTCAAGTAAAGTACAGATACTCAAAAACTGTACATAAGTACAGTACTCAAGTAAATGTACTTAGTTACTGTCCAGATCATTGGATGAACATTTGAACTCTAGTGCAGATAGAGCCGGGCTGTCGTGTAAATGACGGATATGGCCTCTCATCCATAGGCACGTTTAAGGTGCAACATTAAAACAGAAGATGGTGGGGAGAGGCTTTGATTACTGGTCTCCATACAACCATAAAAATTCCAGCGGTCATCCTTGTGCAAATGTGCTGTTCTGATTCATGACTGTAGTTATGTAACACAGTGTCTTCGCATCTCCCAGAGCGGTTGTGCTTGTTTGTTTAAATGCCATTTGAGTGTAATCCATTCATTTGGCTTTTCGACCTCTCTTGTCGAATCTAAATATATCCTGGTGTGTAACATCTGCATGGATGTATGCTCAGCTGTGCACATATGTATACTCCATTGTGGATTCCACATAGCCGCATATTCATTTGCTTCAGAGTCTTGCCTTGTGCTGCTTTTTTCATCCTCTCATCTCTCTCAGTGGACGCAGAAAAGCTGAGTGAGGCTGAGACGAGAGGACAAGGGGTGCATACTAACACCCTGCCTGGCACCTCCTCCTTGCCCCACACAGAATGGGGTAGTATTGCTTTAAGATCGAAGCTGCACAGACTAATGTTCATGCAGAACATTCTAAAGACAAGATGAAGACAGAGATGTGGGTGTATATTTTCGGCATGCCTTACTGAGTGTTGCCTGTAGACTGTAGGTATTACGTAACAAGCTTTTAAACGGCGCAGCAGTAAACAGCTGAGAGGAGTTTGTGTGTGTGAGTGTGTGTGTGTGTGTGTGTGCAAGAGACGGAAGGGGGAATGCGTTGAGCTTGAAGTACGATGGAGATGAGTTGCTTCACTTGCTGAGGGTGGGGGTGGGTCAAGTAATCTGGGACAGCCAACCCATGTGATTGTCACCATGGTGATGGCAAGGGCTAGAAGGAGAAGGAAGCAGCTTTGTGTGTGTTAATGTGTGTGCGTATGTGTGTGTATGTGTGCATCTGCTTAGCTTGCTCTGATAAGTGGACCCTCAGCTGCTCATTGTGTGATTAAATGCTGTAGTGGTATATTGATGCCAAATTGTATTCCTACAGTATATGGGGGAATTCACAGGCAATGTAGCACACAAACACACACACACACACACATACATTATTTATAGAGTTCAGGGCTTTGTGCCAGCTACTTTAGTTTACATTTAACATCAAATTTGTCAGCCTATATTTTTATGGATCTGGCTTTGTACACAAGGGTACAGTTATGGTGGAACAACTACTGCCACAAAGTATGAAGCGTATAATTGTCAAAAATATCTTTTTAACTTTACCGTTCACTAGATGTAAGGGTCCTGAAAAGCACTATGCATTTTGTGGGTATTGTTCTCCTTGCAACTGCCATACCCAGATCTGTCTGTCACACTTCCGGATGAAGCATAGTGAAGCATAATTCATGCTCCAGAGTACTGGCAGGTTTTACACCTCTCCAGATGACACTTGGCATTTCACATAGTGATATTAGGCTTGTATGCATCTGCTTGGCCATGGAAACCCATTTAATGATGCTTTTGACAAATAGTTTTTGAAGTCTTGGCAGCCCCACAGTGTGTGATGTACAGGGTGCCCTGTTGTCGCTTGTAAATGTTTCAATTTCACAATAAGAGCACTTATAGTTGACTGGGGCAGATTTAGCAGAGCAGATCTAGCAAGCCTTGTGTAGTACAGTTTAAGGGGAAGTGTGTAATACGATTACTAGCATCAATAAGATAAATGACTGAAAAGTCTAGTCAAGTAGATGTATTGTTTTTTTCAGCCTTATACACAGTACACAGTGAAACAAAACAACATTCCTCCAGGACCATGGTGCAACACAAGCAAAAACAGAACACCAGACATACATGCGTGCAGATAGGACCAATTACACAGAGTACAAAGCAAGCAAGAGAGAGTGCAAGAAAATCACAAGAGCAACAACACAACAGGTGTGCAAACATGTACAAAACTGCAAAAATAAATGTGCAAAGCTGCAAATATAGCAATCGACAGCAATGAATAAATAATTGTGCAAACAACAGCAGCAGAAGGACAGAGAGTGTATATTATATAATAAATAAAGGGTATATACAGTGACAGTTAGGGAGTTCAGTTCAGTGTGTATATAAGCATTGTGTGGGGGTGGGGAGGCCCGTATGCTGCAGAACCTTTTGCCAGACGGGAGGAGGGAGAAGACGGTGTGGGAGGGGTTTGTGGGGTCACCCACAATGCTGGTGTCATTGCGGATGCAGCATTTGATGTAAATGTTTGCGACAGAGGGGGGAGAGACGCCGATGATCTTTTCAGTTGTCCTCACTATTCTCTGTAGGGTCTTGTGATCTGAAACAGAGTATTTCCCTACCAAGCCATGATGCAACTACACAGGAAACTCTCTATGGTACCATTATGGTGGTGAGGATTGAGGGGAGGTGCACTCTCCTCAGTCTCTGCAAAAAACATTTAGAGATGCTGCTGGGTTTTCTTGGAAATAAAGTAGTGTTGAGGGTCCACCAGTCCCATTGGCATGAAAAAATTGTTATTCATGTGCCATTATTCATAGTACATGTTTTTCTCCATTACAACAGATCTTTCTTCTCCATAACACACAAACATACTCCTACACACACACGCAAACCAAAAACAAACCATCTGATTCTGTTGGATGACTCAGGGTTATTTCACATTGCTATGACTTGTTCAGGATGCAATGTCAAGCCAATACTCCCATAAGCCCCTGTGTGCTTTAAAAATTGATCACTGCTGCCACCATCGAACCTGCTACACAGTCATGGCAGCACAGATAACCCCCTCCCCCAGGCTCCCACCACAGCACCAAACTATTAGATGGGACTTAGTTAAAATGTACGTCCTTAATGATGAAACAAATATGTTCACAATTAGTCTGTAAAACCTGTAAACAGCTTTTAAAAGCAGGGTTACAGACATGTTGGGGTACACATTATTATTATTGCATGGAATAAGCAAGTAATGCAAATGGTTTGACCACTAAAGAAAAATATATTGTCATGTTTTAAGTGACAATTTGTAAGAAATATTTAAAAACACATGCTTGTCCTACATTTTGACTTTCACACCAGGAACCGTTTCTTCTGGGAAGGCTAGATATCGGAACATTCCTGTGTGAATTTGACTGCAGCAATCCTGTGAGACTGGTCGATTGCATTCCACCACAAGAGCAGCGAGATCATGTACTGATGTTGAATGAATAGTTCTTCTTTACATACATCACTCTCAATACTGTTGAGAACACAATTTCACTCCTCCACTATGCTGGGGGCTTTATACCCCTCTATATCTGGCACTGTCTCATTCTATTTGTAATGCTTTTGCATACTGATTAAAGTGGTGTGCACAAATGTACCTATGTCAGCAGAGGGTGCATCTTAAATAAGATGAATAAAGTGGCGGCCTACAGTCACGTGTGAACACACCACAGCACTGCACCCAGTGTGAAATTCTTTCTCTGCATTAAACCCATTCACCAGGTGAAGCAGTGGGCAGCCAGCAACAAAGCCAGAGGAGTAGTGTGTGGGGACAGTACTTTGCTCAAGGGTACCTCAGTGGTGCCACTGGCAGTTCTGGTGGTTCAAACCTACAACCTTCCACTCACAGGGCAACTCCCTAACCACCAGGCCACCAGCTGCCCAACGCATTACATGAGTGTGTGGATAGTTTCACACATATAGTTTAACTTAGTGTTGCAATGTGTTCTTATGGGACAAAAAAATCCTTAGCTTGGGGTAGGGGTAGTAGCCTAGTTGCTAAAGCACTTGCCTGTGAACCCGATGACCACAAAGTTGCAGGTTCTAACCCCCACTTTCTACCATTGTGTCCTTGAGCAAGACCCTTAACCCTCAGTTGCTCCAGGTGGACTCTCTCTGTAGCTAATGATTGTAAATCGCCCTGGATAAGGGGGTCTGCCAAATGCTGTAAATGGAATGTCTCTGGTACTCTAGTCACATTTTCCCCCGTACAGGACAGAATATTAACTAATGTTAGATTTCACATACCCCCATCAACACACATGACAGAATCCCTGCGTGATATAAACTCCAAACAGATACTGACACTTTTTCCTCCTCCTCACACCCCCTCCAACACCTCTAATGTAGCACTTCTGGCTGATCTGTCTGCTCTGTGTGTCCCAAGGGCACGCTGCCCCCAAATTCAGCTACAGTGGCTGGTGTGGGATGGATCAAACTGTGATATCGCTGCCAGATCTGTCCGTCCACTTTAGCAGTCGCACACAATGAGTCAATTAGAAATAACCTGCTTAGGGAGCACCACAGATCGTCAATGACAATCAGCTCTTGATTGGACAGTCATCAAGAACTGAGGACAAGACTTTCCTAAACACTCAGTGCCCCCTGCTGGACAACACATTTCAAGCAGAATCTGTTACTGACCTAAGCTGACATTTCACATTTTAGTTCACAGAGGAGAATGGTCCACCAGAATGGTTAACCACTGCCTCAGTCAGTACAATGACATCTTTAACCCACTAAGATGCCCGACTGGAGACATTCCTTCTTATTATAATGGATGGCCACAACTTGCGGGAATGAGAGTTTATGGCTGTGACTTACACTGATCAGCCATGACATTAAAACCTCCTGCCTAATACTGCGTAGGTCCCTTTTGTGCCACCAAAATAGCTCTGACCCATCAAGGCATGCGATCCACAAGACCTCAGAAGATGTGCTGTGGTATCTAGCACCAGGACGTTAGCAGCAGATTCTTTAAGTCCTCCAAGTTATTATTCCGTTTGCACTATTACTATTTTTATTTTAATTTTTTCCCTCTCCTAAGTCTTTATCTTATCTTTATGCTGCAATGAGCATGTTTATGACAAAAGAATTTCCCTCAGGATAAATCAAGTTCTTATCTTAAGTTGCAAGGTGGGGCCTTTGTGACTCAGATTCATTTGTACAGCACATTCCAGATGTTTGATTGGGTTGAGATCTATGGATTTTAATGCTTTGTCAGGTTCCTGTGCATTAAGCTACATTGTTCTCCACTACCATAAAATAATTTGTTACATCCACTGTATGATTTTGAGCCCTATATGTTTACACTGTCTAAGGAGCAGTGTCAAATTATAACCACACGGTGAAGCTAACAGTATATAAATGTGACAGAAACCACATAGTCAAGTCTATTTGAGATTACTTTGCAAGATGACAGTTTAAGGCAACTGTAGGGTAAAACAGTTCACAAGATGCTTGTATGAGCTTCCATTACATTATTATTAGTATTATTAGTAGTATTATAGACACAAAATGTGAACTGGCTTATCAGCTACATGTTGAGATAACAGACAAATTTGACTTTTTACATGACTGTTTCTCCAATATTAGCCTGGTTTAAATTACATTTAGGAACAAAACAAACTAGCTGTTATTGCCCTAATCACATAATGAGTTCATAATGACCATAACACCACAACATTTGATAAAATCAACATTTATTCTTTTTCTATGATAATGTTTGGAGAAGATAACTGACCTTGCCAGAGGTCAGTTACTAGAAAAGTGTTTTCTCTTTTTAAAAAATCGGTTTATCTGTACACCTCCAGAGAATCTCTAGTGCTTTGTTCCACTAGGATTTGAACTGGAGGTCTGTAGAAGTGCCATTATGGAGGGCTTTGGGTCTGTGAATTGAGGTCATCATAAAGAATCCCTTTAACCCCTTCTTCCCAAACACCACATAAGCAGCTGGCACGGGGCAGGTGAGGAGCAAAAACCACTTCTAGTTTGCGGGGTGCGCTAGTCCGGTCACCTGACCTCAAACAGCCCTCCTGTCTCCACAGCATAAGACGCACCATCACCTGGTTGGCCCAAGCAATGCCCAATGCAGGCAGCACCTTACTGTCTTCCAGCCTGCAGAGAAAAAGGTACGTATTTCTCTGTCCCAACAAACCACTATTACAAGAAATCTTTTATTTACAGTGAGGGGAAACAAATGTTCAGAAGCATTTGTGTTTTTTAATGTACTCCTGGTGCATATATACCTTGGCTTTGTAAGAAATTGGCTAAGCAATACAAGCACCTTCACTTTATTTTGAAACTAGTCTTCAGTTATTTTGGCTGTATATTTAGATTCACTGTCTTGTTGAGATGTCTATCCTCTCCCCTTTCTTGGCTGGTGAAATTAAATTCTCCTGTAATATCTCCTGGTTCATTCCCCCATTCAGGTTTTCTTAGAGGACATGTCAGAGCCCAGTATTGTTAACAGAGAAGTTTCCACCTCTGTACTACCCTCTGGGTACCATGTTCTAGGGGTCAAATGTACAACACTCTTTTCTTCAAACAGAAGTTATTATTGCACTTGTTTTGTCTGACCAAAGTACAATGTTCCAGAACAATTCGGATTTGTCTAAATGTTTGAGTACAAATTTCAAACACACATCTCATTGCTTTCTTGGCAGAGGAGTTTTGTATGAGGTGTAGGATGTGAGATGATTGCAGTGCAGATAATTGCATATTGTTCTCTGTGTAACTCTGTTCTTGCTGCTTTCGGGTCATCCAGCGACTTTCCTTTTCTCTCTTATCTTCGATCTTATCATTAGTCTGAGAGAAAACGTGCATGCAATACTTTGTCCAATGACATTTCCAGTGATATAATACCAAACCAGTTGTTCTGATGGGGATATTTAAGGTCATTGGTATGGCTCTGTAGCTTTATTTATTCAAGTGTTGTTTAATAATGTTGCCCCTGAGAACTTCAGAAAACTTCACCCTCACTATTTCTACCTGAAATCCTAGTATAGTAGTGTCATTTATTATAGTACTATAACTGGGACTGATGGTTAGGAAGCTGTCCCTGTGATCGGAAGGTTTGGGGTTTGAATCCCAGGACTGCCTCAGGCACCACTGAGGTACCCTTCACCAAGGCACCGTCCCCACACACTGCTCCCTGAGGGCTGTGTCGCTGGCTGCCTGCTGCTTCAATTGGGTGAACGGGTTTTTGTGCTGTTTGTGCTGTTCACACTGTGCTGTGTGCTGTGGTTCACGTGTGACAAATGCATGCTATACAGCTTTACACTAACATAAGTGCCCATGTGTAAGATATATGCACAGGAACTATATTAACTTCTCACTTGCAACGGGGACATGTCATCCATTTCAAATTCAAGTTCAGCTTTATGCAAATGAGCGGCGACAGCCAATCAAATGGCATATGTGTTGTAATCTTTCACAGTAAAACATTTCCTTAAATTTAGTTCCTTTGTTACTTCGTGGTCCATGATGAAACAGTAGTGTTTGAGGCATGATCACACTATTTCTAGAAAAATAAACTTGGCGACATATAGAAACAAAATTGCTATCAGTGTGAGTGCAGGGGAATCTCTGTATTCTCTACATAAGACAACATATTGTCTCTGCAGTATACAGTATAAAACTGGTAGACACAACATGTGAAAGACTCACCCATAATCACAGCGTCCCGGGTTTGGGCCATCCACAACATCCGATACCTAGGTAAATAAGGATATAGATACCTTACTTACTTTAAGTCAGTGTACCTTGAGGTTCAGTCCTGCTGGATTATTAAACTATGGTATGGTTTCAATCCCTGTCTGTGAACTGGACCGTGAAAACCGATGCATTAGTGGCAAAGACACACAGTGTCATTGTTTATAGCTACTCTGATCAATATCACATGGGTTATTTTTAGCACTGGTTTAAAATCATATGCATATTTTGTGACACCAAACGTTCAGGCACTGGTGAGATCATGCTTGCGCTGATTCAGGTTGGTATTAAATGATGCACATAGAACTATCCGAGTACTAATAGCTCCTCTTGTGGCAACTGTTTAGCCTGCAGAGAAACTGAACGTGTGAGTGATGAACAAGTGAGTGCTTGTGGAACTTCACATCTAAGAAAGGAAAGTCTGTATATGTGAGACCTGATTGATGCAGAACACAGGTGCACCATATGTATGGCTGAGACGATGGAGAGTGCCAGAGAAGGCCAGCAGGTGGCGAGCTCTCTCTATGGCTTCATCAGCCTGGAACTCAGTTCGGAACAGAGCAGCCACAGAGTCCACCACCACCAGACGTACCAAGCCTCGTTCCAATAGCATGGGCACGCGCTGTGATACACACGTCTGCAAAGCCTCCTATGGACACACAAAAATGTACAGCGCTGTGTTCAAAAGGGGCCATTAACTTGCTTGTTTCATCTTCTTCTGCTCTTCACAGGGTGGCATGCAATGAGAATTTTATTGAACAAGTGCATCATTATTAGAGCTTAGTTCTGGATCAACACAAAAGTGTCTGATGGAACAACAATGTTAACGGGGCTTGATACCCTCTCTAACTGAAGTTTGCCACTGGGCATGGTGACATTTGGCTCATGTGTGGCTGCTACAACCTACTATTGAGTTTTCTGTGGAGACTATACAAACTGTGTGTGTGTGCCACTGAAAACCTGTGTCTGTAGTGGATGCACCATTAAGTAGAAGCAATGTCTGGATACTTTTGGGTAGCGTATCCCATCTCACCAGGTCTGCTGTGTGCTCAACGTAGATGCTGTCACTGAAGCGAAGGCTGCGGATCTGAGCCTCTGGCACCTCGGGGCGGAGTCGAGACTGCTGAGTAATGAGTTGCCGCAACCGCTTGATGGGAAAAGAATCCTCAGTGCAGATGTATACAGCTCCTACGTTTAAATAAAAAAATATATGGACACATTGAAAACCAAGAGGACTTACAGTATGATTTATAGATAGATGACAAAAGATAGATGGATGGATGTGTGGGTATATAGATGGGCAGATGGATAGGTGACAAAAGATGGATGGGTGAAAGGGTGGATGGGTGAAAGGGTGAATGGGTGAAAGGGTGGATGGATAGATGGGTGAGTGAATAGATGGGCGGGTGGGCAGGTGGAAGGATGGTTGGATGTATAGATGGTAGAATGATGGGTGGACAGATGGAAAGGCAAACAGATACTACTCAATTCCTCTCAGACCTGTTTGCCCGGTACCTGCCTCACCTGATCCGAGTCCTCCATAGTTTTGAGGATACTGGACAGACAGGCAAAGCTGCAGGCCAAACTGGGTCTTTCCTGCAGCACTTTCTCCTGCCAACTCCGTTATTCCACGCAGTGGGAGGCCACCTTGCAAAAGGTCATCCAAAACAGGGCAGGCCAAGGAAAGTCTGTGTCCAGGCTCCAAGGAAGGACATTCTCCACGATTCAACTGTAAGGCTGCAGCACAACATTTTAAAACATTTGTATGTCTCGTCTGCTACGCATAAAACAGGTAAACATAAAAAAAACCTCTTGATGAGGCCATTGCATTTAAATTACATACATTGTGTATACTGCAATATATTCTCAAGGTGGAATTGTATGTATATAATAAATATATTTTAAGAGTTTATAGAAATATTTGGTCTGTTGCTCTGGATATTCAAATAAGATGTTATATCTATGTTATGTCTATGTTAACAATTAATTAACATATTGTTATTGAATTTGCATTGCCAATAAAAGAAAAACACAATTCTGGATGGAATGTTTAGAACATTTAGAGACAAAACTGCAAAAAAAACACACAGGTGTATCACACTGCCTTACAACTTCTGTAAATAAAACAATACATTTGCCTTGGACTGTGTGGTCTGATGTGCTGACCTTCATTTACCGCATTTTAAAATACATATTTACATGGGAAGCCTTTTTGTCAAGGCTTAGACTTAATTTGCACATGAGAAATGGACCCTAAGGGTGAAACCATGTAATTTTAAAACAGTTCTCAGAATTACATGTTTAAAACACTACACTGAAATTTGCACATACACCCCAGGTTATACATGTTCTTTTGCAGGATTAAAATGGAGCGCTATGTTTAATAATGCAGTTCAGATTTTGTTTATAATTCTGCAAAACATTTTGGATTTTCATGTTTCTACAAATGTTCAAAATGTGAAATATGATCGACTAATCTCTATGTATTTATCATGTCAACTCTAGGCTGGTCTAGGAACAATCTGTGGAGTCTGCAACTATCAGAGAAATGCTTAGTTAAGTGGTAGAACACTCGTCTACTCAAATTTCAACTTTACTGTACTTTTATATGTGTTTTGCTTGTACCTCAATAACCACTGCATGCATCTATATTATATCATTAGTTTGTATAATTACACCAATGGAGAAATACTTTTTAAACTTACAGTACCAAAAACGGAACAGAATCATATCATACCTCAGAATATGTATATCATAACAGCCCTGCTAAAGACAAATTTACTTGGAGCCTGCGATCATTATTACATGCACCTTAATCTCACTGTACTTGTACAATGACAATAAAGGTATACTATATGGACAGAAGTATTGGGACACCTGACCATTACACCAACAGGGACTTTAATGACATTGCATTGAAATACATAGACTTTAATATGGAGTTGGTCCGCCCAAACCGTGTCCACAAAGTTGGATGCATGGCGTCCAAAATGCTTTCACATTTTTAAGATCGCCCTTCACTGGAAGTAAGGGGCGTAGCCCAAATCCTGAAAAATGGGTGCGTCCCAGTGTTTTTGTGCGTAAAGTGTCGCTTCAAGGGGTGACCATCTACATATTAGAGTCTATTTATTTCATGTAATTGTCAGGCGTCCTAGTACTTCTGTCCATGTAGTGTATCTTCTTATCATCAGGCATGGAAGGTCAGTCCTGAGAGATGTGTGTACAGAACGGTTGGTTATTTACCTGTGACAGGGGGTACTCTGCGATAGGCACCAGCAACAGCGGTGTGCAAAAGTTTTACCTCCCTCTGAGACAGGTGAGCCAGTCTCTGCAGCTCAGGACCAGAAAGACTGAGAATCTCTTTCGCTGACTTCAAAGAGGCTGAGAATGTTAACAAAAACAGCGTGCACACTTAAACGAATGCATGCACTGAAGAGGACAATTCGTACAACATTAGATAAAGATGCCCTGAAACATCTCTGCATGAAAGTGGATCGTAAATGTGAAATCTTTACCCTTTTTTACAGCATTAATAATCTTTGGACTCAATTCAAGCAGTTCCCAGTCCATTGCATCTCCCTCCATGTAAATGTTTTTTCAAAATGTATAAAGCATTGCGGCATGCTCGATTCATCTTTAATTTTTTCATTCATTCATTCATATTTTAGCAATACTAGGTCCAGTGTAGCATGCTTCCATGTTTTGAAAATATTTCCAACTCCTGATAAAATAAAAGTCCTTGTACCGGTAAGGTTTATTCATATATTCAATTAAATTACCTCTCTCGACTAATAAAAAATACTACTAAAATTGCTCGTTTTATAGAAATAGAAATATCAATTATTCTCACGAAAATAATAATAATAATAATAAAAGAAACTCAAGCACCTTCCAAAGAGAGTGCTTTACAACTATGAGCAACGCCACTAGTAATGGTATGTGCCACTATAGGGGAATCCATGTGCAGAGAGTAATTAAAATCGACCTTATAAGAAATCACATAGTAAATAAATAATAGTTTAGATAGTAATATGTAGTGAGTAAATGAAAAACATCAATTATACTTCACAGTATTATACTCTAAGTTAACTTTAAAAGATTGAATTTTAAAGGACACCCCTAATGGCTAAAAAGTTGGACTGTTTATTGGTATTATCCATAGAGAGGGTCATAACACTGCATAGTGTCATTGTAAATAAAAATATAGTTAAATTAACCTCACAATTTGCCCAAAATGGAGTGACACTGCATTAAGACCCAAACGAGCTTTTAAATAAGAGTCTCTAGGAGTTCTTGTAGAATTTGAAAAGAACAAAATACACAGTAACGTTACTTCTGGGGCCGGTGAGTGGCTAACAGGCTAGCAAAATATTGCATCTTTTGTTTTTCTTTACATCATGTAGAGTCAAGTACAAGCTGCTTGAAACATGACTGGATAAATAATAACCCAGTGTGTATAGGTGCTATATAAACAACTCAATAATGAGTAGGAGCAGAAATCTTCAGCCGCAGCTAGCTTCAGTTTAGCAACGACACTAATGATTTACCCTTTTATTAGTTAGGTTAAGACATAAACCACCAATAAATAACATGAACCATAACAATTAAGTCATAATATTGGAGAGACATCTCCTTTTGAGACACACTAAGAGTATATATTTCATAACTGAGTTAACTGCTGGCCGTTTAGAGGCCAGGAAGAATGGCTGAGCGGGCGAATACTCTGTCAGTTGTTTAGAGTCAGGCGATCCGGGTTCAAGGCTTGCTTGTGATTGTTTGAGTAGATGTGGTTAATTTTCCTTAGATGTGTTTTGCATTTTATTCAGATGTAGTTGTGTGATAATTAGAACCATTAACACTGTGCAGCATGCTTTTCATGTCATTGTTTGCTTTGGTGCATTTCAAAACGTATCCTGTATGGACAAAAGTATAGGGACACGTAATTCTTGAATTCAGGTGGCGCTTTACTTCCAGCGAAGGGCAAACTTAATGCATCAGCTTACAAATACATTTTAGACAACAACATGCTTCCAACTTTGCGGACACAGTTTGGAGAAGGCCATTTTCTATTCCATCATGACTGTGTCCCAGGTCCGTAAAGACATGGTTTGGTGAGTTCAGTGTGGAAGAACTTAACTGTCCCGCACAGAGCCCTGACTTCAACCCCATCCAACACCTTTGGGGTGAACTGGAACAGAGATTGTGAGCCGGGCCTTCTTGTCCAACATTAGAACCTGACTTCATAAATACTCTAAAGAATGACTGGGTATAAATTCCAAAACGGAAACACTCCAACATCTTTTTGAAAGCCTTCCAAGAGGAGTGAAAGCTGTTATAGCTGCAAGATGGGGGACCAATTCCATATTAATTGTATTGTATTTGAATGCAATGTCATTAAAGTCCCTGTTGGTGTAATGGTCAGGCATCCCAATACTTTTGTCCATATAGTGTATAATTTACTGAAGTGCCTGTACTGTCTTAAAGAACCAGTAGTAGAAACATGATAATTATTTCTATTGGATAAAGAAAGTTTGGAAAATGGTAATGAAAATGAATTATGTTTGTATTTGCTACATAGCTAAATACTTACAAATGGTCAAGAAAAGTGTAGGATGTTTAGTCTCTTTAAAAATGAGCTGAATGATAAATTCATAACATGTTGATCAGAGTCAGTTTGTGTTTTCTGTTCATCCTCAGGTGTGACTCCAGTCATCATGAGTTCCCGACAGTGTAAGAACTGTGGTGGAGCTGACATCGACATTGACCAGGCCAGGGGCAGCGCTGTGTGTACAGCATGTGGATCTGTGCTGGAGGACAACATCATAGTGTCTGAGGTCCAGTTTGTGGAAAACAGTGGAGGAGGCGCCTCGGCCATTGGACAGTTTGTTTCTGCAGATGGTGAGAAATTTTTGATCTATTTATGTTGCTGGAAGAAAGCTTATTCCATCCAGCTTGAGTCTACTTTACAAATGAACAAAACCGCCGCATTTCTTTGTTAATGAAATGTCAGTACTAGTATGTCAAATTACAAAAACAAACGACATCATTGAATTTGAATGTTCTTTATGAGCCTATAATTCCTTAAAAACATGATAAATTCAAGTTTAAATACAAGTGTAGATTACAAATGTGCGTATGCCATTTTGCTTCTGCTTAAAGTGGTGAATAATGTCCATGGACTGTTACAAGATTGGGCAAGAAAACATGAAAACAATATGCTTAAGCAGTTAGATCAGGATTCTGTTTTCATAGAATCAATCAATCAGTCAATAATAATCTAAATAAAGAAATAATCTTATGTATAGTAATGTATATGAATGAAGGTGCTGAAGAGTGTTGTTTTTTAGAAGTCTGTTAGAAAGAGCGGAGATTGTGTTATGAATGCATTAATGCATGAATGAATCAAAATTAATAAATATATTAGTCTTGGAATTTTTATTCCCCAGTTTATATGGGGGAACAAATAGTTCAAATAATATGTTTATTATTTATATTAAACAATACTGTACAAGTTCTGTTATACTATCTTTGTAGAAACATTTGTTGCCTTTCGACCATCTGACACTGTGAAAAAACATAAAGAAGCCACTAGATCTAGAGCAGTGTCTCTCAACTGTCTTTTGTGTATAGTAGTAATATATAACAATAGTAATAACAGTATTATTATTATTATTATTATTATTATTATTATTATTATTATTATTATTATTATCATAATTATCATTACCATTATCATTATTATTATTATTATTATAGTTCATATTGATCACCTATAGCAGAGCTAATGTACATGATGCATTCATTTGAGCTACTCCTGAAATCACTATAGCAGTCATCCTAAAATAATCCTGCAGATTTAATTTGACACTGTTAAACTGATTTATTTTCAGTTAATACTTGCAAGGCATCTTCTACCTCCGATATACACATAAACAATGTTAAAAAACTAAGCTGATAAGCAAAGTTTGTTTTAGAAATCAGTCTTTAGTTGTTTTGGTTGTATGTTTGGGGTTGTTGTCTTGTTGAAATTTCTTCTACCCTTTCATGGCTGATAAGATTAAATTTAATATGCATAATGACTCAGTACCATGTGCATAGAAGCATATTATGATGCTCTCACCTCTGCACTTTATTGTGGGTCCTATGCGCAACATTTCTCACTTCAACATGACTGGCTGAAGTTCCATTTTTGTTTAATCTTTTTTTGTTTAAACGTACAGTCTTCCAGAACCATTCTGATTCATTTACATGCTTGTGCAAATTCGAGACCTGTGTCTCTGTGCTTTTTTAGCAGAGGAGTTTTGTTGTGGGAGACAGAAATGGAGAGGATTGTTGTGAAACGTTTCAAATGACTGTTAGCTTCTCTCATTTTTTTTTTTTTATCATTTTAGTTTTTGTTTTTGAAAAAATTAAAGGAATGTTTGAAGTCTAGGGTTCTGTAGCTTTTTCCATTCGAGTCTTATTTAATAATGTTGTGTCTGAGCACGACTGAAAGCTCCTTCACAGTAATTGCTACTTGTATGAAATCTTCTCGACCACTGGCATCATATTTCATAATGAAACCATGAGCAATCTGCATGAGAACATTTTTTTGCTACATATAGGTATGTTTTAACATAGTATGGTATATACCTGAATGTTTGTGTTTATGCTTATGAATACATAGTTTTTGATTCAGATTTGTAAGTTAAAGATGTTATTTGCGTGTACATTTGAAGTGGATATATGCATGAGAAGTATTTTAAATTGCAAAGTGTCTGAATACTTGTTTCCCGTCACTGTGTGCAGTGCTGTTCTGGCATCGTTAATCATTCAGTGTCAGCCATCATAAGCTCTACAGTGACAACCCGTATAATTGCATTGTGTATCATATTGGGGCAAATCTGATTTGTTGCTTATGCCACATGTGTCTTGACTGATAAATTCTGATTCTGCCTTGTAATTATTTGATTTGCTGGAAGGATCAGAGCTGAGTGCTTTCTCCAGATTACGGGGGCTGATTTCATTTATGTGGTATAATACCACCTGCAAATACATTTTTCCCCAATTAGGTAGTCACAGATCAGTGTATGACACATACAGTTCAACCCACATGGAATGATGAGAATGTTTCCTTCTTCCGTCTCTCCTTATTTATTTAGAGTCGGTTACAAGATGGATCACTGAGAAGTGGCATTATTAAAGCCTCTGAAAGCCCTGTTTATTTGTGCCGTGACACCAGGTTTCCATTGTTATCCCTAATTGGAGTCTTGGAGCTGTAACTTGGCTTGGTTCTCCTGTTGTACATTGTAATTGTTTATTGATCAAACGCACAAGTAACTGTTAGACAAACACGGCTGTCTGTGCACACACATGCTGTCTCATAAAGGCCATTGGCTCAGAAAATGAAGAGGTAATGTACTGGATTACGACTCATCGTAAACAACTAATAGAGTGAGGAACACACAAGGTGAATGACGGTCACTGTCATTGTTCTTTATTAAGGTTTTGTGCTGTGCTCTCGACGCTTGTACTTGACACCATCGTCTCAGGATATGTAATGAAAATGTTTAAATGCTGTCTCCTTGCACAGAGATCCAGCATAATATGGACAAATATATTTTTAAGTACCATATTGACAAAATTCAATAGCAATTTTCAGATATATCACAGCGTTAGATTATATTCAAGTTTGTATTAATGATAACGAGACAGTTTATTCTGAGTATTGGAACTCTATGCTAAAAGAATGTCACATTAGTTTTGATTTGGCTGATTTGTCTCATTTACTTCTTTTAGAATTACACCATTAACTTAATACAGCATTGTAAACATACAGTACAGTAGACAATATACAGACAGATTTCCAGACAAAAAATGTATGGTTTCTTTTTTTATGAATAAAGTACACAGAATAGAAATTTAAAGCTAAAGACAAAGCACTTATTTTGTTATGTAAAGCTTAATCATTTATCAAAATTAATATACATTGTCAAGAATGGTGCTAAAAGTCAAGGTATGTGTCACTATAATGGTATAGTAGTATAGACACTCACCCAGCTATATAGTACTGCGTACACTTTGCTAAAAATTGCGATTGCGATACACCTTGCAGTATATTAAAATGCTCTGCTGAATTAAAGGTGTATTTAAAGATTAACCAGCATTGTCTTGAATATTTAACTTTTCTTGAATAACATGATTTCATTGATTCATGTGAACGTCCATAGCCACCCTCATTTGTAACTTTGATTGAGTAGAATACTCCGTGCACACAGTAGGAAACTGTGAATGGCTGAAGGGTTTATTTGCATATTGCAGAGTGCTGTGATGTCAGTATGCCAATATTGTGATAATGATGGACAGATCATATGTTGTGCAGCTTATTTAGTAGAAACTGCCACCAGTAGTCAACAATTTCTTCAAGCACTGACAATATTCCTGTAGGTAGCTAGTTTTCTAGTGAATGCAGCTCTCTTTATTTGCTGCTAATATAATCACCCTGCATGACTTCAGCATGAAATTCATCACTTAGCAGATAATCATTTTAATTTCACAGATCAAATTAGGGTAAACATTTAAATGAATTTCGGATTTACATGGCTGGCATATTGTATTGAACTGTGGCTCACAGGAATGATTGAGCTGGTTTTCATTTCAAACTTGAGCATCTGTCCTCATTACCAGCACAGTTCAACAAATTTCAACAAACTACTTTCCACTGGCTATTCATTGACACTGCAGCCATAAAACTGTAATGGTCTTGTTAGGTTTAAGGAGAACCACTTTAGTAAGGGAGAAATGTTGTCTATCCTGCAGACACTTTTAATAAATTACATTACCCAAACTGTCACACTGTGGGAAATGATCATCACCAAACCCAGAACATAAAAGAACTTGTTATTTTAGCAATAGTGCAGTTTTTTGCCCGAAAAACACATTTTCTATGAATTATTATTTTTGTATGCTTTAAGTGTATAATAAAACCTTTCCTCCTCGTCTAGATGCAAAGCATTGAACGGGATCCAGTCTCAGTATTGTACTTTGCAAGCGTAAAAAGTATTCAACAACATCGTACCCTCGGGCTATTGTGTGAATTATGAATTGTACATTGTATTTTAATGTGTTCAGCAAAGTGTTTTGCATTTAGTTCTTAACACTGGATATAGAGAAGAAACGCCACTTGCTTTACTGCCTGAAATGAAGACAACACACAAAGAAAATACTAATTTTTCAGCTGTATTTTCCAATGCAACGTATAACATCCAAGTGAATAGCAACAGTTGAGAAAAAAAGAAATAGAAAAACAATGGTATAGGAATAAATCACCAAAGCAACAAAATGTGAATATTTTGACGGGGGTGAATCTTTTCTATATCCAGTGTTAAAAACTCAATGCAAAACACTTTGCTGAATACATTAAAATACCATGTACAATTCATAATTCACACAATAGCCCGAGGGCACGATGTTGTTGAATACTTTTTATGCTTGTGAAGTACAATACTGTACCTATACTGTACCTAGGTAGCTGTATTAGCTTCAGTTGTCTGTGTCAGCACATGAGGAAACTACTCACAACATTCGGACAAGTACAAACGGGAAGAAATCATCTGAAGAGAATATTCTATGTGTTCTTTTGTTTATTGGATTTAATGATAAATTATCAACACAACAGCACATCTGTTCAAGAGAGTTGCGTCACTGCCTTGTTCATTGCCTTATTGAAGCCTGCGGGAGGAACATGTTTTACAACTCAATTTAAATTATTTTTATTGTTTATAGCCAAAATTATTGTTTTTGTCTCTCAGGTTGCTCTTTGGTTAATTCTGTCCATGCGAGTATAGTAAATGTATTTAGGTGAGTCATTACACTCTAGTGAGAGTGACCTTGTTAAACAGGTTAAAAATCTAGCAGAGCTGTGTATTTGATCTCCCATTGATTGTCAAGGTGTTTGTGAGTTGAGACAGAAATGGCTGCAGGTTTGCTCACCAAGCAAAAGAGGGCAGAGTTGTGTTTTCTGGTCAAATCTCTGCTCCTCACACTGGAAGCCACCAGATGGAGTTATGGTGTAAAAGTACAGTGCACTTAAAAATGCATGTGTGTGCATTGACTGTGTGTACTGAATGTTTTTTAGCTTCTTAAAGACATTTTGTCTTAGCAGCTTGTACTTATATGCTTGAAATTTGTATCTAAGATAAATATAAACATAGTGCATTTATTTCTAAAGCAAAAATATATAAAAAAAGAGTTTTGGAACCTGCATGAAGGTAAGGTGCTAGATTGGTGCTAATTTTAAGAATATGTAAAATATAAAATGATTTTTTTGCTCATTGCATAATTTCATGTTCTATAGTTTTCATAATTTCTTTGTTTAGTAGTGTGGAAAATGTCAAAATAATGAATACCTTCTGTAAGTGGGTGTATCCAAACTTTTGACTTGCATTGTACACCTTGGTCTGTGTCTTTGCGCGTTTAAATGCCTGAGTCAAGTCATGTCAAGCCAAAATTGTGTTTTTATAAATCAAGCCTGAACAGCTTCACTGTTTCCACTTGAAATGATGTCCTTTCAGAATGTTTTTGAATTTTTTTCCTGAGCCTACTGCTACATAATGAGCAACACCTGTTCAAATAACCCCTTGCTGCAGGTGGGTCTGCCTTTGGATGTGGATTGACATGTTCGTTACAGAATAGTTGATGTGGTTTTGTGGAATATTTTGCTTCAGGTCCTGCAAAGGCCCCAGTCTTGGGCAGCGGCTTCCACACAAGTCTTGGAAAGGAGTCACGGGCTCAGACGCTTCAGAACGGTGAGTAATCAATCCCTTTCTTACTCTTCTTGCTGAGATAGAGAGTACTATAGATTATTAGTAGGCCTGATGAGGTTTTAAAGGATGAAGGTCAAGTACACCACCTGACAGCATGTAATGTAATTAGCTGTTAGCAGATGAATGCGCTATGCACACACTGGCATTAAGAGGCCTGTCCTGGTGCAGTGATGAATGGTGTCTAACAAGCTCTTGAGTCTGTTTTGTTGCTGACAGCAGCTCAATTCTGTTCAGTTCAGACTTATATGCCTGCAGTGTCATGGTCTGATGGTGCATTGTAAGTTTGACCTTATTAATATTTTGCAGACTTTCAGAAACGCTTGACTGAGACTTCATAATGTTACACATAAATCATGATGTAACACTTTAAATGAAAACAAATGGAGTTCTCATCAACAAATTATGACCATGTTGACATTTGTTTGGAATTAATAAGGGAAATAATATTTGTGCTGCCTGTCTGCAGAAATGATATCTTCTCAATTGTTAGTCAGATACCTCATGAAACTGTATAACCAGCTATTACACTCTTCATGTAAAGTCTTCCTGCAATCACAACTGATCATATTATTTAGCATGTCCTTGGTCAAGTTAAACCGAAATAAACATATTTCATTACAAATCCCATTCGCCTGTGATGTTACATCAAAATATAACGACTTTTGCGTTAAAGCATCTTCTGAGTTTTGATTGTCATCGTACACTGGTCAGCTTTGACAGGCATTTTAGAGAAAATCTCAGAACTGATTCCAGACCTTTCCCGATTATCTGTATTATAAAACAAAAGGGGTGTATGTAACAGTGGCCAAAGATTTCATATTGGCACACTGAAGTAAAAATATGTCTAATGAAAACAGCTTAGATGCTGTATTGGGACCTTTTAATTTTAATGGAAGACATTGGGATTGTTTTTTTTAATATTCATTTATGGAATGTATTTATATGCTGTGAATTAATAGAACCAGTTATAACCTGTGGTTTAAAGTGGAGTTTACTAAGGTAATAGCAGTCTAAATAGACTCCTGACATCTCCTATGTGTATTTACATGGTGCAAACTAAACTGTTTTTATAATAGGAGTCAGCTGGACTAAAAATGTAGGTCTAATTGTTGCCCAGTGTACTACAGTTTTATTCTGAAGTTTTAGAAGCTGGGCTGATACAGTAAGTACCAAATTATAGATAAAGAAAACATTTCAGAAACTTGTTCTCCATTCTCTGAGTAACTTCATTAACAGAGTAGAGATGCCTGTTCCCAGTGGGCTAGCTGCACCCAGGGCTTAGTCAGAGAGCCAGTGTTTCCTTGCTGTGGTTACGTAATCCTGCTGCCACGCAGACGCACGTGCCCAGGTTGTGGCTGAGCTGCCCGCTAATCCGGCAGCGCGTGCAGCATGAAAACCATGCATGGCTCCGACAGGCCGGAGGAGTGCGAAAGCGAGCACAAGAGGGCAGGGCCAGCACACACACTAACTCCAGAATAGAGGGATTACACTCTTAAAAGCTTTCTGAGTTATTTTTGGCGTCTGGCATGCTGACGTGCCGCTCTGCTCTGCGGCCTTTCAACACCACACTGGGGAAGCTGAGAGATCTACTCCACCTATTCGTTTGTTTCTGCACATCTGCTTTAGTGCTTGTGTTCGATACCAAACTCCTTCCACCAAGGCCGGATGGTTTAATGCACATCCAAGCTCATACCCCAAAGTGTTGACAAAAGTTATATATAAAGTTGAAGGACTGCACAATATATCATTTTTTTTTAATCATTATCGTCACGTTGACCTGTGCAGTACTGATATTGTAGTAGGGTGTCATATGCAAGCTGAATCTCTAAAATTGATAACAGAATCTGGGCAGTAGCTCAATGTTCTGGTTAACTCAGTATTAACTTTTTAATACTCAACAGGGCTTCAGAATATATACAGATTACCAAATCGTGATATGTATTTCAGTATTTTAAAACTGTGAACACACAGCTGATCGTCTGATGAAACGAATAAAGACTGGCCTATATTGTTTGGGCTAGAATCAGCAACCCATCACGAGGACGAGGGGTGCGTGGTGGACAAGGCCCGGACGTCACAAAAGCAAAAAAAAATGCGGAGGATACCTGCAGTTTCCGCGTTAGTGCGGGGGTTTCAGCAAACAATTATTAGTTAAGTTCATAGGAAAAATCCACAATGGACTGAAACCACGACTGCTGATGCGTGTTAAAGTGGGGGTTTACTGTATATTTATTATAAAACTTTTATTATTTCACATTACTGAACTGTGGCTAATTCCACACAACTGGATTCATTACGTTTGTTATGTATGTTCATTGTATTAAACCATTCAGCTGGTCAGTGTTTTCTGCAGTATTCTCAGACATTCATGCAATGACGTAATCAATCACAGTAAGAATAAATACAGTCATACTGCTTAACCCATTACAGATATCTCAAGTATCTCAAAATTATTATGATATTATGATTTTTTTTCAGTCTACAATAATGCACCATAGTTTTAAGCCCTTATTTCAATAAGATAAACACATGCAGACACACTGTGGGATTTGTCCTAGACTGATTTAGGTGATGTATCAAATGAATTATAACTTGGCCTGCTTTGCAAGTGTGCGAGCGAGCAAACACACTCTCAGACTGAGTCCTTGAGTGTGTGTGAGAGAGCAAGACAAGGTTGCAGATGGTCTCACTCTAGGGAGTAAAAACAGCTGTCTCTCTGCTCAGGAAAGCTCAGTTTTTTTAAAGTCCCATTAAAGGCCTGTCTAGATGTGCACTGTTCTCATGACATCACTGCTACTGGAAAACCAAACACCTGCATGTGAAGTCATGCTTCAGTGTGTATGTGTGTGTGTCTGTTTGCCTAAACTGAAGTACGTGCGTGTGTCCTGTCTCTAGGGAAACGGCAAATACACAGTCTGGGCAGCCAGCTGCAGCTAAACCAGCATTGCCTGGACACGGCCTTCAACTTCTTCAAGATGGTGGTGAGCAAGCACCTGACAAGAGGCCGCAAGATGACCCACGTCATAGCTGCCTGCCTCTACCTGGTCTGCCGGACGGAGGGCACACCCCGTATCCTTATCTTTCAGTGGGTGGTTCCCTGAGGAACCATATTTGTAAGTGAGATGTAGGTCTATAAAGAACCAAACTGAACCTAACCTATTCTTTAAATGAGTACTTCAATGTTTTCTAACCCAATCGTTATTTGCCATATTTGTAACATACAGTCACTGACAATGGACAATAATTTAGATGCTTTTCCTTGTACTAACTAAACGAACTGATAACCTGTTGACTAAAAACATAACCCAGTGGGCATTTTGGGCAGGACACTTTTGGCCAAAAACTTTTGGCACATTTATTGCTTAAGAGTGTAGATTGTAGAGGATACAATCTCTGACCTCACAAAGATCTATTTACATTTACGGCATTTATCAGACACTTTTATCCAAAGCAAATTCCATTCCCTAACTACAGGGGACAGTCTCCTTGGAGCAACTTGGGGTTAAGGGTCTTGTTCAGGACAGGTGGTGTGCTGAAGGTAGGACACACTTTAAGAATTATGTAGGATATGACTCAATGTACAGTATAATGATATCTCGTATTCCACTATAATTCAAATCACTGCAGTTATCATTCAGAATTCTTTTTCAGAATGAATCTTCTGAATAGAGAGTTGTGCCTTCACAATAGTGGGAAAACAATACGCCGAGCTTTTATGTCTGAAAGTTTCTTCAACCAAAAAGGAGCACATACTTCACATTACTGAATAATATAACTGATTATAATTGATAGTGTTATTCTAAAAGCAAATCACCCCCTTCATATTCATTTATCTCTGTGCATCAATGCATTTTGCAAACTGTGGTTCTTCATAAGAATTAATGTGTGTACAGTTACCATATCTGTTCTTTGCTGCTGTCTTCTTCCAATGCTTGACTATCACAAACAGCATCAGGAAACGGATATCTTGCGTGTTTGCAGGATCATCTTTAATGAGCTGGGAAGCTGTACTGTCAGCAGTGAGTCTTGTGGTGAGGCAGGCAGAAAGCAGCCATGCTGGGAGATGCCGTGAGATCCGGGGAGTGTTCACTACAGCTCCAGGATTACAGCTATTCTGTGTGCCTCTACTGAGTAAACTATGGAGTATAACCCATCTGCTCACTTCTGGAGTTGCACCTCTCTTGCCTCTCAGAAACTATTACAATAATGGTAGTCTTCCCTGTCCTGCACAGCATGGAGGTTGAAACCAGCAAGACTTTGTGAAGGGCAAAAATAGCATAAGCATCTAGGAAAGCTATTCAATTGGTAACTGGTCATTAACTCCATGCTAACTCTTTAACATTTATGGTCTTGCTTATTTCATAGCTATACAAAACAGTAGGGTAGGTCATTTCTAGTAGTTTGCTGTCGTGCTGTGTTGTGTATGTTTTAACAGAGGAAAATTATCCAAACATGGTTTTTTATTATTATACCCTTCAGGAGTGGAATTATGTGTGATGGTGCAGAAAAAATGCTAAACTGTGGTGGCCCACCAAGACTGCAAGGGAAGAAAACTTCATATATTGATCTCAAACAGAATCTTTAACGGACATTTCCCAAGTAAAAGGTTCTCTGAGAAGGGCTAGCATAGCATTTATTAGCCTTTATGATCCAATGTATGAAAGATGATTCATGGCCTAACTGACACCCTGTCAGGGAGAACTTCCTCCATTTGTTTCCTTTTCACCATGGTTCATTGTCCAGGGCAGAAGTGCATTTTCTGTCTCTTTTGTAAAAGCCTCTGACTTCTCTGCGCTCATATTACGTCAGGAAACAAGCTCTTCTGTCCTGTTAGAGCACAGTGTTACATCACACACACAAACATGCACATAATACACTCTATCCCTGACCTGCCCGAGTCCCTGAACTGCTGTTGTGTGGAAGCAGAGAGTGTTCTGTGCCTGATTTGGTTCCACTAGGGTGTGGCTGTCTGCCCCGGAGGACTGGGAAGGGCTCATTCAGTAGTCAGGCTAGATTCCAACTGAGCTTCATGGCTTTAGCACAAGTAATAATAGTAACATTACATTTATATTCATTTATAAAGTAATTAGCCTTTGACATTTTATTAACTTTATACAATTAAAGTAACTATCTAATAGAAAGCTGTTAACAAAAACCCTTCCTACTTTACTTTGCTAAGACCGACCCAACTCTAAGCTGTGCTTTAACCTTAGCATGGCCAATCTGCCTATCTGCATTTGCTTGTATGCAGTTTTTTACTCCTGTAAGCAACACTTTCCCGATCTGGCGTGTTACCCTTATCGAGATCAGTGCCGTAATTAAGGCCCTTAGACTGATTGCCTTCACTATCTCTTGATAAGACAGGATTAGCCTTTCCCTTTCAGTGGTACTAATCTCTCCCTGCTGTACTTAAAAGGCTTTAGTCACCATGGAGACATGCCGTGCCACAGGTGTGAGTGAGTGTGTGCATGTCAGGTGAATGGTGGTGGCAGACGGACAGGGTGAATCCTTTCCTTGCTGTAAGGCTCAGACTTCGCCTGAGGCCCGCGGGCGTGCAGCAGTGGTTTGGAAAGGATTAATCTAAATTCCTAACTAATCCAAAGTGACAATTACTGCATCTGAGTTATCGGATTTGCATTAATGACATTAATAGGTACCGATATTTACTGAATATACGATGTTTCTGAGGTAGTAAAATTTTTTCATCTGTGTTGTTCTTTTGCATTGCATTTCCTTTCTTTGTTGGACTAGCTGTCCTTTTTCCTTATCCTTCCTTAACTCACCTGCAGACATGCTCCTGGACCTGAGTGATCTCTTACAGGTTGGCTTTTAGATGTTTTATTAGGTCTTTAAATAGGCCATATTCTAAATGTTTCTTCTGTTTATTTACCTGAAGACCACTTATGACTTTGAAAAGCAGTTTGGACTGAATCACTCCTTATAATTTCAGTGTGACCAGGCAAGCTAGGCCTCTACAGTCTGAAAAGATAGATATGTGTAAATGCATTGTGTTTTGTGACATCACAAACAGGCATTGTAAATTGTGGCAAATTTAAATCAGGCAATTTTTACTAAGCTTATGTTCACAAACTACAGTAAACGTTCACAAACTACAGTAAACAGTGAACAATGATATACTACATCCAGCTTTTATTTCAAAGAAGTGGGAAAGATTCGGTTTTCCATAGGCCATTTAATGAACATCTAGAATGAAAATCCATTCGGTCATGTGCTGATACTAATAATGACATTCATATATTATGAATGCCAATTAATTATGTACATAGCTAAAGGAGTGAACAGGTCTTCTACAAGACATGTTCATGCCTGCATATGTATTTACAGTTCTGAGAAAAAAAAGTATTTGCCCCCTTTCTGATTTTGTATACTATTGCTCCCTTTAAACCTAATAACTTGTTGCAATAACTTCAACCAGTGCTTCATTACTGTGGATGAATTTGAGGCCATACTTCTTTCCAGAGCTGCTTTAATTGAGATACGCTGAAACCACAAACTAGAATAAAAAACATGTTCTTTGGACCAGTCTGTCCATAGAACATTATCCCAGAAGATTGTCAGGTGCTTTTCTGATGAGCATTTATGTTTCTTTTGATTAGCAGTGTACCATAAATGCCACATTTGTCCAGTCGCCATGTTACTATGAAGTAATGAACACTGACACCAGAGAGACCTACAATTACTTGAATGTCCTTTTGTAATCTTTGGTGACTTCGCTGCTGAGCTCTTTGGTAAATTTTGGAAGGCAGGCCACTCCAGGGGACATTCACCCAGAGTTCCTAGAGTTCTCAATTTGTACATACACTACGGACAGTGCTTTGGTGATATTCTAGAAATGGTGGCAACTGTATCAAAAAGAGTGAGGTTTATATATTTAACAGGGCAGGCTGCACTTAAACATAGCCGTGTACAATCACTTGGTAACAAAAACAATTAGATTTGGTTCAATTGTTCCTCTAATGGGGGCTGTTAGGGCAGGTAATTCACATGTTGATTATCCCTGCTCTTTAAATAAAGAGACAGTACATCTTTTAAAATGTGTTTTGTGGTAGATAAGGCTCTCTTTGTTTATTTCTTTGAAGAACCAAACGTTTTCACTTGGACAGATATGCAATAACAGAAAAAAATCAGGTACATTTTCACAGCACTGTACACTGTATGTCCAAAAGTATCCAGACACCCCTTATAATTAATGCATTAAGCTTCTTTAAGGCGCATCCATTGCTGACACAAACATTAATTTGTTGCCAGAGATTATATAATCTTCACAGAAAAGCATTATTAATAGAATGGGATGCTCTGGGGCAGCAGCACTTGAGCTTAAGCTGACCACGCCCAATGCCAAGCGTCGACTAGAGAGTTATATCCCCACAGCATTGTACAGCAATGGAATTACATTTTCTGGAGAATGCACTATTGGGTACATTTGAGATGAGTTGGAGTGGTGTTTGTGATCTACAACTAATCATATAACATCAGCACCTTTCCTCACCAATGCTCTTGTGGTTGAATGCAATCAAATAATCACAGTAATGTTCCAATACCTAGTGTAAAGTCTTCCTATAATGGTGGAGAAACTCCAGCAAACGGGGAAAACTTCCAATTAATGCTCACAATTTCTTGGAGATTACATTATGCTGAGGTTATTTTGGTTTAAAGTATCTGCTATGAAAATTGGGAAGATTACTATAATGTAGCTCACTCAGTGGTTATATTTCTTGTCTAAGTGGGTGTGTGTCCTATGTTTTTTTATAATTATTTTCAAATGTTTACCTTTCTAATTAATCAGGGCCCTTCTGAGCATTAAGCTTGGAGTTGGACCTCGTTCTGTAAATAAAAGCTTTTGGCTGAGTTAAATTGAAATACAAAGCTGTACACAGTTCTAGACAGTATGGTTACCATGGTGAATGGTAAATTTAATTGACATTGCCTGGGAACAAATGGTTGTTTTCCAGATCACCTCTGTGCACACCATACACTGTATAGACCTTAATACTTGTGGTTCCAGGGGGAGGCATTTCAGGACTACACAGCTGGTGTTACACTTATTTTTATTCTCTCAGCTGTCCTGAGAGCATAGACCCTTGAACCCTGTCTGGGTCTGAAGGGATGTAAAGGGGTGGATTAGAGCTTGGCTGAAATATGCTATGAATCCTAAGCAAGTGCAGTCACACCCAGTTCTGACAGCACCCCGCCCTGCTGGGCATGCCAGGCTAACTAGAGACCTGTGGTGGGGTTATGACCTCTGTACATTACTGGATTGGGCATATACTATACACTGTAAACGTGCAACAATCAGACTGCAAATATTTATCTTAACTAATTTGCATTAGTTGTAATACTTACAACTACAAATGGAAATGCATTATGAATGTGAGAAAGTGAGCTACTATGCCATGTCAGTCACATATACATAGATGGTCTAAAATTAACAGAGGCAAATAGAGTCTTGAATTTATCTGCAAAGTTCAGTTTTATATCTGTTTTCCTCAGGTGAATGTTTATATCCTGGGCAAAACTTTTCTGCTGTTGGCCAGAGAGCTCTGCATCAACGCCCCTGCTGTTGGTAAAGTGACATTTTATTCATACATGTGTATACAGCTCTTCGGAGGTGGAAGATAGTTACTATGCACTAGTATTTTTTTGTTCTTTACTTATCATTGAAAATGAATGCTTATATTTTTACTTACATTTCCAAAACCATTGAGCTCTTGTGCAATTAATGTTTTTAAATATCTAATATCTAAGTCAGTTTAATATGACACTGCCTGAAACTGCTCTAAATTGTCTTTTTGTGAAGATTAGTACTGCCACTTAAGTTTCCACACCAATGAAAACTTTTTATATACTTCAGTATTTAAATGTCAGAAATATATAAAAGTATATTTTTCTCACTATATGTCTGCTTTAAATTAAGCAAGAACACATACGTTCACTCAAAGATGAAAATGTTGGCACTTATGTTTTGTTCTGCCAAGATTGTGTTTTCTTAATTCAAACTAATCTGACACGAGTTCTCTACTTTTTGGTGTAAGTCACATCCTCAGTCCCTCATCACTGCCCAGACTTCTGTATAGTTCCTCTTAACTACCGCATTTGAAGTAGTGACTGAAAAATAACCCTCCAAAGCAACTTTAACCATTAAATTGCAATCTGGCTTCAAGTACATAGGGGGCACTGCATCATATCTAAATGCATTCACCACTTTCACCTGGTCTTTCGGTGCCAATCTCTCCATTTCTATTTGCCAAAACGGAGATAAATCCAGTCCTTAAATTTAGCGCATTAAAGTAGGGAAGGATAGATTTTATTCAAGTATGCAACTGGGAAGCTCTCAAATATTAATGCACTTATTGTAATCCCAGCAAACAGACTGATTAGCAGCTTTCCATGTGTTCTAATTTTATATTCAGCTGCTTGTCTGCTGAAAATCTGCCACTTTACCAAGTTGCATCTGTTCTGCGTTTACTAAACCCTCAATTAGAATGCAAACAGCATTGCAGCAGATTCTTTGGGCTGAATTCAAACAATCTCCCCATTCAGTTTCCCCTGCAGTCTGGCAAGGAAAGTGGCTCTTTTATGTGGGCCATGAAGATATTTCATCTATACATGGCAGTCATTGTCTCATTAATACAGATCATGTTTGCTGTGGTTGATGTAACTTTGTTTTTTGGCTTTTTTTGTATTCATCACACAGATTGCATGCACAATAGAGTCATAGACCAGATGTTTGTCTTAGCCCGAACAAGACAGCTGAGGTTATTTTGCCTGTTGGGATGGCTTTTAGTATTGGAGACCGTTGTTTCTGACATTCTCGTTAGGCTACAGTATGAACCATGTAACCACAAGTGAATCAATAACACAGGGCGACAACTTTACAGTTTGAGTCACAAAACTTTTATGATTTGCAGTTTAGTAAGCTGCACACTAATACAAGACATATCATTTGTCCGTCAGCATCAAGCTGTAAACAAACTAGCCTCAGGTTATGTACAAAACACAACACGCTAGTGGTGAGCCACCAGGAGTGCAATATCTATTCATATATATATATATGAATGAGAGAGAGAGAGAGAGAGAGAGAGAGAGAGATGCCGTAGCATCAATAATTAAATCAAATATACTTCTTTTTCTTTAATAAATAAAGCAGAGGAGCATTCCTTTACTCATACTTTGTCAGAGAAGAGTCTGTTTTATCACAAACAGGCTTTGCCATTCCATTGTCCTCCACTGCTACATTGAAAAGAAGGCAAGAGCCTCTTGGGACCCTGTACTTTCCCATGTGTTCATTGCATCCAAATCCAGTTCGGCAGAGTGCACTTCAGTATGGCCGTGCCCATACCGTTCATGCATAGAAGACCAGCTCTGGGATCTGACCCCCCTGCACACCAGTGCCATTAGTACTGTCTGATGAACACTGGAACTGAAAGGTCACCTTCCCACACTGCACTTCTGTCATTCCCTCCTGCCCAAAGTAACTGAGTTCATTCCCATCCAACACGGCACTGACTGTGTAGAAGGCGTCCTGCTCCACCTGAACTGGATGCTCAAACCACACAGAGAAGGTGCTGCTCGAACCGTCCGAAACAAATTTAGTCAGGTTCTGGGCCAAGGTCACTCCCTGGCGCTTCAGTTCAATCTTAACGCTGTACTCTGCCTTTCCACCGCTGGAGCCATAAAGACCCAGTCCGGCGATGAAGATCCGCTTGTCCACAGCGAACTGGATGCTGTCGCAGCGTCCGCGATAGCGCCACTGGTTGCTGCGGTAAGCGGAGGACTGGAAGCGGTGACAGCGCTGCGGTGTCAGTCCCTTTCTTTTTGTCAATGGGAAGTTCAGTTTGGGTTTATTGGCTGCCGTGTACCACAGGAAAAGGTCATGCGTCTCTTCCAGTGTCAGGATGTCTGATTGCGCTGCTCCGTCCGCAAACTCCTCCAGTGTCATGGTCGGAATGCGCACCAGGTAGAGGGCCTTTCCCAGCACAGCCCTTTTGTTGCGAGCTGTTGGTCCCAGTCCTTGCCTTTTGCATTCAGCCACAGCCCAGTCCAAGACAGCCTGGAAAACGATGGCCTCCCTGGTGTTGAGAGTCTCTCGCTTCAGGATGATCTCCAACGTCTGCAGATCAATTTCGCAGAAGCCTTCAGAGCGCAGAGCCAGCTCCGCCTGAGCATCAATAACTTCCCAGCAGCGCTGGGTAAGCTCAGGCTCTTCAAACAGCCGGCTCTGGGACAGCAGCACACAGGCGTTCTTGGCCTCCAGACTGGTCTCCAAAAAGGTGACGCAAGCCTTGGCCAGGGCAGGCACTATATACTTCTTGGCGGCATACAGAGTGGCCAGCACTGTGTCCGCCTCCAGTTCAATCTCATCACTGTACAGGTATCTGCAGAGTTTTGGAAGAAGAAATAAATCACATAAATCACCTTTTGTCAAAAAATATGATTTAAACTACAGAAAATGTATTAATCATGTGACAAAAACAGGCAATTTTGGACAAGAATACATTGAGCTTACTTCAAGAGGATTAAAAAAGCAGCAGGTTCCACGTCAGGAATATGAATCTCTGATTCGCCTTCGGCAAGATCCCCGTAAAACATGGCACCAAACACTGAACTTCCCACCGCCAATACATACTGAAAGAACAAATGGAAAACACATTGGGTGAAATCTCTTAGACAGTAAATAAGCTCAGGTCACAAAAGCTTTAAACTATACTCCATTCACCTTATGTGCAGGAACTTTTTGGGACTCGCCAGGGGGGCCCACGACAAAATGAACGTCAGCCATGAGTTCGTTATTGAACATCAAAGCATTCCTTGAAAAGAGATTATAGAGTGTTAATGGGTGCTCATAATGCTGTCTGGTCTGTTTGACACATAAAAGCAGAAACCCAGCCGTTAAGTGTGCTCTTACCTCTCTCGCAGAGTTGGATGCGTAGCCTGCCAGGTGGCAGTCTCGACGTTGTTATTGTTGATGTTCTGCTGAGTGGTGGTGGATGTCGGGGTGGTCACCGTCTGGGTCACCTGGACGATGCTCTTTTTGCTGGCAGCAGTTACCGCAGGACCGTTGCTGTTTGGCAGATTAGTGTTTATGCTGGCAGGATACAATTCTGCAGCCATCTTCTTCTTCAAGGACAAAGTCACGATCTCATAGCATGCTGGCAGCTTGCCAGGCTCTTTGCCACTCTTTCTAGTCCTTTTCAGGGTCTCTGGAAGTAGAAGGAAAAACGTCAGAAACTTCATGATCCGGCCATACAGGCAATCTGGAGGTGTTGGCATCAGCAAACAAATCCACCAGTGTGAGAGGCTGACTGAGGCAGGTGTACTGACGGGCGCTCTGTGGGGTTTTAATTCTAAGCGACGTGTCCCGTGATTTCACATGGGCTACAGTCCTCTCTCTCCCATAACACTCCTATTTATGGGGGAAACGAAGGTATCCGTCCAGAGGAATTATTCCAAAAACCAGTACTTTTTCCTCTTTCTCATCGCATCCTCGATCGCGGAGAAAACATCTCGCCCCCCTTCGAGCTCCAAATCCACTGCCAGCATCTCACGGCGTCTTTTAAACCACCAGAAGCACAAACAACTAGAAGGTAGTCAATGGGGGGCATCTGCAGATACTGGAAAAAAAATCTATTTATTCTAGTGTAGTAGATGCCCTTATAAACGAGCTCAACTCATCATCCCTGCACAGGTTCTGTCTATCTCTCCCTCAGTATTGAAAAGGCTCGTTTTGTGTGGCCAAAGGACACGCCCATGTCCTGCGTCGGCCAATCAGATTTATAGACGCGCTGTACGTCAAAGACACGAGGCTCCACCCACGAGCCAGGGGCCCGCCCACCCTCGCCATAATATCCTCGTAGGGCTGGAAAAGCAGCAGGTTTAACCCTTGCGCTTCTCCTGAAAATATACGTTCACGTCAGCATTTACACGGACACGATCGA
Organism: Brachyalestes nurse; assembly: GCA_037974405.1. Classification (NCBI taxonomy): domain Eukaryota; kingdom Metazoa; phylum Chordata; class Actinopteri; order Characiformes; family Alestidae; genus Brachyalestes; species Brachyalestes nurse. Next base: position 8,539,481 of record JBBPCY010000156.1, on the reverse strand, counting down.
AGAAATCAGTCCCACGTTCACCCTAGCTGAAAAGGGACACAAACAAACACACAAAAAAACTCAAAACAGCTTTACTGAAGCCCCGATCTTCCATAAAAGCTCTTACGTTTCTGTGTTGGGTTCTGCTTTTGTGCAGTGTAACCAAAACCGTGGCGAAGTTACTTTTAAAACTGACCATCGGCACCTCGAGATCACATATACAACACTAACAGAGACAGGAGACTCCACATTCAGTCACATCGTTTAATGTGCCAGCACTGCTACCTTGTGACACTGGGACGCTTATAATTTGGGTTCCCCGGAATAAACATCAACAACCAAGTGCAGGAGCTACTAAGTAGCGCCTACTCGAACCAAAACATCGGAATCTACTGGCATAAATCGTGAATTTCATTCATTATGTCCATACCAGAGAAAAAGCAAAAAATGCATTTAAAAAGGTAAACCGGCGTCTTGAGAAAAGAGATAAAGTAGCAGCATTACGCATGAGCCTTGTCCATATAGGAGAGTTCTCCGGCACACCGAGTGGAGTCGAATCTGTTCCGAAGGATGTTTACAACAGATTACGCACAAAACCGAACAGAGTTAAAGTACAGAGATGTGTGGTTGGAATTTAGTTACCTTTTAGAGGAGAGAGAGGTCAGGACGATGCAGAAATACATTTAGGTTTTTGGTTCCGTGGACGCTCGGCTGCAGCCAGGAGCCATGTTAAATCCGGAGCCTGCTCTGGGAGAGGGGGGTTGGGCTTTACGTCCTGCTTCAAGCTCGCTTTCCCGGCTTTCCAACAGAGGGCCCCGGCGTTACAAAATGCACCGTTTGGAGAGGTTTAGCAGCGGATGGCCTGGGTTAAGAGGCTTAAACTGCACACAAACCTAGACAACCGTATTTAGCCTTCCGAGATTTTTCTTCAAAAATTGCGTTTTTTTTATTTTACCAAATAGAACAGCGATTTAAAAATGTATATAAATATTCTAAATGGAGGAGGAGAAAGGCAGTTATTTCTAAATGCAGCTATATCACTGCTTTACCTGAGCACTGGATTTACATGTTAAATGTATTATACTGTTGTGTTCTATAGCTTGTATTGCTTTGATTATGTTGGTTATGCTGCTTCTACTTTCTTCCTTTGTACTGTCCACTTTGCTCTTGCTGTAGCAATGCAGATTTCCCACCTGTGGGACTAATAAAGGGTTATATTATTATATAAGATCAAAGCTGATATGTCATAAGAAAGGCTGGATCTTTAAATACTGCATTGTAAAACAGGGTATTATAGAAAGAAAAAAACAGTTAAGAATATGGAGGGGGAACAATCTCTAAAGAAACAGGATGGAAATGTTTAGGAGAATGAGAAAGAACACTTCAATAGTCCGTCAGTTGGTGGTGGGGGAGGTCCCAGTGTTGTAAGAATATCAGTTAAGCTAATTTAGAATGTACAGTTGTGTTTAATTGTTGGGATAGTCATGATAATGTCTATTATTTAGTATACATTAATAACGTATAGAGTATCAAACATCATAAACAAGACATTAAAAGATATTTTTTATTCGGTAAGTATTTGGGTGAATAAATCAAATAATCCCTAATTATGGCATAATTATCTTTCTGTTTCTTGCCGCCTTAAGAATATTGTCTGAAATACAAGACATTCATTCTGAATATTAATTTGATTATAACTTCAGTGGATTAAGTGCAGGCTGTTTGAACATAGACACTGGGCTTATGAGGAGTTGGGTCTGAGGAATGTGTAGCGTGAAGTTTCTGGGGTTCCCTTTCAGCGGTTTTAACAATAAATCCTTGCCAAGACTCAGGGTTTCTATCCCCCTCTGTGTTTTGGTATTCTGTTCAGCTGAAACTTCCTGCGACTCTGATTGTTAGAGACCCTCCTGCCTCCCCACATTCATTCATCACCTTTTTTAATCAGCCTTCGACAGCCGCACACTCTCGCAAATCACACAAACCCAATAGCCCGAGTGAAATAGAGGCTTCCAGATCAATTTCTATTTTAGTGTAGTGCAGAACGTCCCAGAGAGTTGTCACATGTGGAAATTTAATTTTCCTGAAATTACTGCTTCCTGTTTCACAGATGGCACAGAAAGATCAGCTCCTTCACTGTTGCGCTTCAGTGTGTTAATAAGATAATTTAGTATAAAATTGCTTATATGAGTGAGGAAAAGGCAAGTGACGGAAGAGGTCTTGGGGGATTTTAGACCCTGAAGTACAGTTGGAGTCCATACAGTGTTTCCTCAGATAGGATTGTAGCTGACTGGCTTTTTTGAGCTGAACTCATTTCCCTGTTATTAGGACATCCGTGATGTGTACTTTAGTGGGGCAGCAGAATGAGTTTACCCAAGGACTTTGAAGTAGGTGGAAGCGAGGGATATTTGCTCCCTCTGAGTGACTCTAAGCCCAGCCACTTTGAGAGCTCCCTATAGAGGAGCCATGCTCCAGATTCACCCCAGTGTCAAGGAGAGCCTTAAAGATGTCCACTTAAACCCTACAATAGAATGCAAGTGAAATGGCCCTTGTTTGGTTAATCTGGTTCAACACACCAGATTTAGAATAAACTTTTGCTGAGTAACTGAAACCTTTGTTGCCTTTACACTAGGCCAAAGGTTGGGAAGCAGCAAGCAAGAATAAGCAAGAAACAGATGACAAATTTGTTAAGGGACACAGATTCCCCACTCAGTTTCTTAACTCGCTTGAACTCTAACTGGAAGGCTTTGACATGGCATGGGGTGAATGCTTGAGCCCTTGATGTTACTGATTAACGATTTAATTATTTTTATGCTCATTATCTTGCAGAGTTTTGTTGCAGTTCTAATAGTCACTGTTCTAACAGACAGTATTCACCTGATTCTCACATGTAGATGTTCCTGATTTCCTGAATAAAGAGTGTTACATTAAAAGTTGTGTTAAGTCCTTGAAGACTAGTGAGTGTATATTATGACTATGAGAGTTATGACTATGTTTTTCCTTATGTAAAACATATGAGGACATCAAATCAGTTGAACTTTTTGGTACTTTGCCCTGTGCATATATATGGATGTTGATGATCTTTTTTTTTCCAGAAACACCTATTTTTATGATATGTTTCTCATCCATAGATCCATGTCTGTATATTCCACGCTTTGCCCACATGTTGGAGTTTGGAGAAAAGACCCATGAGGTGTCTATGACTGCCCTGAGGCTGCTGCAGAGGATGAAGAGAGACTGGATGCACACTGGACGCCGTCCGTCTGGACTGTGTGGTGCAGGTAGCCAATTTTTCAACAATTCCATTATAAAATATGTTGTCACTGATAGTTATTTTAAGGAGCCAAAAATAAAAAATAAAGGAGCCAACAATAAAGTAAACCCCTGAATTCGCATCTTCAGTCGTTCGTGATTTTTTCTTTAGAACTGAACTAATAATCGTTCGTAGAAACCCCCACAAATTTGTGGAAACCATAAATATCTTTTGCATTTTTTTTGCATTTTTGGCAAAATAGAATTTTTCAAGCATTTTTTGGTGCAAAATTATTAAGAAAAATATAATTTACAAATTTTGTAAATTCAGCTTAATTTCCATATAAATTATAACCGTTTACATTTGTAGTACTATGGAGAAAACAATGTGGTAAAATACCCCTGTACTCAGAGGTAGGGGGTTTGAAAGTAGCCAATCCGAGAACGTTATTCATTTCTCCTTGCTGCTGATTGGCTGCTGGCCTATGACGCATCTCTAGCAAAGTTTAGCTCCCAAGTTTACCTTTACATTTATTTAAGCTGTAATGTATTAAGCTGAGTTTAAAATGAAATCTAAGTGTTTTGGGAGCATATTTGGGGGTATATTTAGGGTTCAGGCTTTTTTTTTACCAGGTAACAAATTCACGTTTTTTCACAATTCGCGGGTGCTCTTGGAACGTAACCCCCGCGAATATCGGGGGTTTACTGTAACTGATTATAACATAGAATGGATGCTATAAAGAGTTATAAAGGTCCAGAACAACTGAGAGCTTGTTATAGCCAGTTATTAGCATGTCAGTGTTAGTATCAGTATGTTTAGTTTAGGTTTGAAATAACATAATGTTCCCCAGTGTGGGGTTCTTATCTAACCTATCTAACATACAGAAATGTTATTGTTCCTGAATTTCTTCATGTTGTTTTAAAAATATGTTCATGAACTGAGCGTTCCAGAGAAAGGACTATGTGCTCCTTCGTGTACCTGAAAGATGTGGTATGTCATGACATGTTATTGAGGTTCCCTGCTTTCACCAAACCATGAAGCAAAACCTTACCGGGCCTAAAGTTTGATATGGGAACTGGAACAGAGTTGCAGCATTGCATAACAAACTTGAACTCAGAGGGCTGTATATTTAGTTCTGCTGTTCAGGAATCATCACCTTGCATCTAAAGCCCCATACTCTGCCATCTCCAGTTCTGCTTTCTCTCTCTCTCTCTCTCCTTCTCTTTCTCTATGTGTCTCACTTTCCTTCCTATATCCACTGCTGCAATATCTGAATAATTAATAATTCATCATTAATCATTCACAGTATTCAAGGCAAGGCAGTAAGTTTAGATGGCTTCTCAGCATTGAAGTTTATCATTTCTAGAGGATGTTTAGAGTAAATGTAGTAAGGAAATCATTTTTTCTATCCTCCTTGCTATCCACTTTCTATCACTTTCCACTGTAACAGTAAATTCAGTTTTGAAAGAATGGAAGAACCTGGCCTAGTTCCATAAGGTGGGCCACATGTATATAACTGTTTATTGATTGAGCTCAGCTATGTGTGCTGTGGTGCTGCATATGTATAGTGGAGGCAGTTGTGTGGATGCTGGCACTGGAATCGAGAACGCATGTGGAGGCTTGTCTTTGTGTCATATACTGTGGGACTGTACAGCACTTGGTAAACAGTGTTACAGCTCAACTGTACGTGCTGTGTTTACAAGTTCTACTTGCAGTGTTTTCAGACTGCTTCAGTAGCTTTGTAGAGATGTAATGTAAAGGTGGAGCAGCACTGAGAAAATGTTTTCTCATTACTGTTCGGAAATGGAAAGCCTACTGAGGTTGCGACTAAGTGTAATTATGAAACACAGCAAATGGGTCACATCTCAATCTTCCAGCTCTGTTGGTGGCGGCCCGCATGCATGAGTTCCGGCGCACAGTGAAGGAAGTAATACGTGTGGTGAAGGTGTGTGAGGCCACTCTGAGGAAACGGTAGGTATTTGAACTTTTGGGTGAGTGTGTAGTTTGACTTCTCTGATATAACCTTATGTGTAAGACTAGCTAAAATCAGATATGGATCTGAGAGGGTCTGGTAATTGTATTTTCTGCCCTTTTTTAGATAGTTTTCTAGACTCTCTTTCACATTTCTCTTTCTTATCAATTGCAAATCTGCACTATGCCCTTCAAAAAGATTTGAGAAAGGCCATTTACTCCAGGCTTTCTAGGAACTTATGAATGAAGGCTTGTGAATCATTTTATTTTATTAGTATAGTGGTATGTGTTGAGATGCAGGTGTCAAATCAAACACTGACTGTAAAGAAACAAAAAACATATAAGGACCTTTGAAAATATGAAACTATTGTGGCTCTTTGTCGGTTATACGTAAAGGAGAAATGAATGGTGGCACAATCGTTGAGCAAACTAAACATAATTAAGCATAAAAAGCATATTAAATATAAATGTTCATAGATACAGTAATAACAAGTGGTGCACCCATCATTAATTTTTATCACTGCTTTCGAGTTCTTTACAGCTCAACTGACTGTTATTTTAGCCCATTTTTTATTAGCCTTTTTTAAAATCTGAATCTGGACTAACTGAATGCATGAAACACACCGGCACATTTCCAGTACTTTCTCTTTGCCAATGAATAACATTACATGTTCTTTAATAGGCCAAACTAGCTGTTTATATTCTTACATCAAATATCAGTTGCCCTTTTAAATAGCATATATTAAGTGCTACAAGTTACAGGCGACTGGATATTTACTGCAATTCAATGCTACAGTTTTTGTACAGGGTCCACTCACCTATTTCACATTATTTACCTCACTAAATCACAACACAGACTGTTGTGTGTCATACTTATACACACAAACTTCTCCCTAGGCTGACAGAATTCGAGGACACACCCACCAGTCACCTGACTATTGATGAGTTCATGCGAGTGGATCTGGAGGCAGAGTGTGATCCCCCTTCTTTTGTTGCCGGTCAGAAGAAGTTAAAGATGCAGCAGGTTGGTGCTGTGAGAGAATCATAACCTTACACACCGAACTAAAGGAATATACAGCATTATTCTCTGGTTAGCTTTAATGTTATGAAGACAACTTGAGTGTCTTAATGTGACATATTTTACTGTCTCTTATTGAACCTTGGAAGGTTTCTGTCTTACTAACCGAACATTCATTCTGTCGTTTCAGCTGGAGAAGGAGCTGGCCAAGAAGCTTGATGAATATCAAGGTTAGTTTGTTTGATCGAAATGAGGTATTGATTTGCGTCTTAATGTTTGACTGCCCTCTGAAGTTGTCCTTTTTTTTATTCGGCCTGTAAAGGCTTTTGTGAGTATCTGCATTTCTGTGGTTGAACGAGTATTTTGATATTAAATCAATTTGACAAAAGTACTGTGTTCTTATGATGAATTTGCATGCCATGGCTTAGGCATGTTGCTTATTGAACTCTCCATGAATGAATCACAGCATGACCCTCCACATGAATGGGGAGTAGTGCCTAAAGGGAGAATTCTTCTGAAATGAAGATAAAATGCATTTTTCACATCTTCTAGCACATTTTCATATGAAATGATATTTATTACTAAACCTCAACCCTCTTACATCACGCGGAAACTGCTTGTAGAAGTGTCCAATCAACTTATATTGTTCAATGCAAGCCTCAATTCCGTATGCACAGGTATTAAACAGTATATTCAGCAGACAGTAGCAAATAAAGTACCTTTTTTTAGTACTGATTATACCACCTGAAATATAATAAAAAGTAGTCTCTCCTTCCTCTTAAAATACTGCCTTTGTTTTTTTGTCTTTAATTAAGAGGAGTGAAAACACAGTCTTAGTAAGTGTATATTAGCTTGCATTATTAGAAAATATTGCACTTTTATAATGTTGCTTGTTCTAAAATCAAACATTCATCTAAGGCAAATTGTCAGGCAATCGTTATTTTTGAATATTATATTAAATAAAAAAAATACCATTGTATCACATTAATATAAATTTGATTAAATCATTGCACCCCTGATTGCTTGGTTGGATGGAAAATAATGGATGGTTGATATAATACCTTCTCTAAAGTTATGTACATGTAGGTTAGATTGTAATAGGATTTGTGATCCTCTAGCCACACATGTTGGGTACAACCCTAGATGTTTTTATTTTAAAAAAGCTGATTTCATGCTCAAGGGCTGATAGTATCATGTTTACTGTAAATGCATAGGTCTCAGGTGTATTCATGCACACATTGCATGTATTTGCTGTACAATAGCATGAATTCACTATGCATTTGGTGTTCTTTTCCAGTTTGGAGTAAAATTTGCCAAGGATGCCAAATTAATGCGAAAAAATGCTATCACTGAATTGTATGTTAATAGATCCCATTTATATGTATAATAGTTCTGATAAAAATTCTGTAGTTCTATAAAACTGTAGACTTTTTATAAGAGCTCAAAATGGTGTTCATTTTGTGACAGAGAAGGGATGCAGGCTGTCGAGTGAGTAGGAAAGTATTTGTTTGTGTCTTCGTAGGCGAGATCAGCTCATATCGAGATGAAATTGAGACAGAGCTGGAGAACAGCAGGCCCAAACTAAAAGGGATTTACGCCGCCTACACAAGAGAAGGTATATCACATGGAAGCATATGTGCAAGGATGTTTGTGTGTGTCTTAGTATTTTTTTATTTGACGAAGTTTGTATTTTCTTGCATGGGAATGTACAAGGTACAGTATGTTTTAACACACTGGTTACTTTATTAGATACACTTACATTACTTTGTATAATGTACACTTTAGAGACCATAGCTCATCTTGTATTTCTTCATGAACTGCAGGCCATCCTGTAATCCCTCATTAGTGGTCATTTTCTGACCACAGAACTACTTTTGTCTAAATATTTTTGTTGGTGGACAGCAATGACATTTGATAACCAAAGTAACACAGCGGTACCTTATACATTTCTGCCATGTCAGTGTCACTGCTGTGCTAATAATGGTCCTATGCAAGTGGTCCAGCAGTGGTCCTATGATGGTCCCTCGCTACTGATGGGCAGGATAGAGGATGGCTGACAAAGCTGTGCAGCAACAGCTTACAGTACTATTGTTACTCATTGTAAACCTACAAAGGGCTGCTATATGGTAGCTAAAAAAAAAGCAATCCTTTGAAACTGACCTTTAACAGTCTCCATTATCTCTCCGTTAGACTTCCAAGATGACAGTCTGTCTGTAGCTTCGGAGCTTGCTGCCGATGAAGATCTGGAGGATGAGGAGATTGAGGCTGCAGCCCAACACCTCAACCAGGATTTCCTTCAGATGCTTCCTAATGTGGAGCCAGGTCCTCAGAGTGGGACAGAGGCACAGGAGCAGGGTAAAGAACCGGCCGAGCCCTCCAGTAGCTCCATGCACATGCCCCTCACTGCCTTGCTGGGACCCTTGCCCAGTGCTGCTAGCCTGGGCCTCACAGATTCCATCCGCCATTGCATAACAGAGGACAGTCAAGATGGTGAGTGGACTAAAGTTGTTTCTAACACACCTTGCATTTGTACTCCCCTGCAAAGACAAAGAGTAGAAATAACACTGACAGGGAAAATTCAGCTCTTTGTCCAGCTAATATGTTGTAGGGTTAAAACATCATTGTCTGAACAAAACTTTGTATCCCCAATGTTACTTTACAGGAGAAGAAAAAAATATTCATATATCACCTGAATAACAGAAATAATCATCTGTTCTTCATGAAATTTTCACATAATGTAAGGGCCAACTGGTGTTTTCAAATTGTATGAATTATGAAATTAAAAATATATTAAGTAAAAAATGAAAATATATTTGGGAGTTTGTTGCAGCAAAATACATTTATATTGATATCAATATACAGCATATAGCAAAGTTATACTGATATCTACTGGCCTATATCATATTTCCTACATCGACATCATAATTTTGAAGGTGTTTCACTCTTTAGTTACTGCTCTTTACCTTTGAATAGGAGTGTATTGTTTTTGCTTTAGTCGGCACTTGTGTATGTTTTTGCTTATTCTGATGGGTCTGGGGCCACAAAAAATTGGGTAAAGCCTGCAAGTCCTGATGGCACTGATTTGATTATAAAGAAAACTTAGGAACTGAAAGCTGTTCACAGAATAGAACCAATACAGATCTTTTGCCTAAAAATAAGTAATGATAAATAATGTCTCTCCTGTATTAGAAACCATAGCCTCTTATCAGTTTCCTGAAATTGACAGAGAAATGTATTGTTTCAGATGTATGTTACTTGCTACACATGGTTTAAAATTAAATCTTTTTACTAAACAGTTAATTGTTCATTTGTGTTGGTACCTCCCTGAGGTCCACCCCTCTTTAAACCAAAGCAGATATATTCCCGCGACTATTGAAATTAGCCTTCAAGCCATGACTGGAATGGCTTATTCCCCTCACTGTTATGTTTTCTGTCTATTGCAGTGTTGGTATGTGCCTTACTATCAAAATGTAACACTCTCAGCAAACCTCCTCCAAATTATATATTTATATAACCTTTCATTAATTTGGCCATAATTTCAGTCAACTTAACTAGACAATGTTTTATTAAACAGATTGAACTCATTTTACAACCCCTAACAGTGTGGGAAAGTTAAAACCAAAGGGAGAAGGAATTAGCCTCATAGTCTAATCAATAGTTCCTCTCCTGTGCTGAGTGGTTCAGACTTATAGCCAATATTGTCTAGACGTCTCTAGAATTAAGATTTTTTTTTTAGTCTTATTCTATATTAAAGGTGTGTGTTTCAGGATTATGTTCAGTTATAATTATCACTGTTGTTTTGTGATACACGCAACCACAATCTTTCATATCAAAGTGCCACAAAAACACCCTGGTGTTACACATCAAGCAATTTAGAATATCTGATCTCTGTCAGAGGGTTTTCATTTGCTCAAGGTGGCTTGAAGGATTAAGTTAAACATTAGCAGAATGTTTTCATGTGGAGGGAAGCGTTAACCCCTTAAAGTAATTGCCGTAGTGGTGTCTGAACAATGCAATCACACAGCGCCTCGCTTAATCCCTCTTTGAAGATTCTCAGAAAGAGCAGCTTTAACTCTGTATTTAATTGAGCCTAGGTGGAGGCAATGTTTATTTAAAAAAAACTCTCCTGCCAGCACTGTCTTCATGCATTTTGTCTTGTGAAGTTTCTTGTATGAAACACAGTGTTTTCCCTGGAAGAATGAAAAGGGAGTGATTCCAAGGGAAATCAGTTGGAGTAAGTAAACGCAAGGTGCTAGAGGCTTAAAGGTTTATCACACCATATTAGTCCTGTGAATTGCTTTGAAAGTTGGAGCTGGCTTAAAGATGACTGGGAGATTGGACGAAGAAGTCGATAAATAAATGAGAGGTATTTCATTATGCTTGTGTGTGTTGACAGTACACTAATAGCCACAACACATTAGCTAGTATTGATACACGAAACATCAATGGCATTGATCAAGGCCTAGTTAGGACTGTAATTAAAGGCACAGTCAAGTCAAAGAACATTCAGCTTGAGTTAATGTGCTTTTGAGAGATAACATGGTTCATCCAAAAGGGTCTAAAATGTTCAGCATGCACTACTGCTGTTTTTACTAATACCAAAAAAAACCTGCCTTCCGCAGACGTGTCACACGCCGGTCTGCTTAAGCCAGCAACATTGTTTTGGTCTCAGCACCTGCTGGCCAGTTGAACTCAGGCTATTCCCTTTTGCACTTTGACGCTGGCCTCTGCCCTGTTATTGACCTCATAGAGACGCTTTGGTGTCTGTGGTAGTCCGAACACCCTGTACACTGCCTGGCAAAAGTGTGAGGACACCGATTTTTTATAGTTATAAGTTATTTATTTGTCTACTTGCAATAACTTAATAATAACACACTAACAAGATATATTTCAGTAAAACAATCTCACACGTCTTAATAAGAAAGCCTAGGCATGTTATCTCCTTCTGTCCTGTCAATACTCCTCTCTCCTCTCGGCAGCTTAGAGACTTACACCACACCTTTGGCTCAAATCATAATGTAAGAAATATCTACCTTCAATATCAAGGAAGACAGTTAAACATGAAACATAGTGTTGCAGAATGTACCCACAGTATGAGTAGCCCATATACTATATTTTGCCCATATACTATATACTATAATTTTCTATTATGTTCAGATATGATGTTTGTATGGGCTTATGTGTTTAAAGCAGTTATAATTCATTGTAATATGAACATTATGATTGTAATATGAACAGAATTAAAAAATGACCCCTTGTTTTTGCTCTTGAACTAAATATTTCAGTTAAGTATCATTTTGTCTATTTAGAGTGGAACATGCATTCATTCTCAAATAGAATTTTTGACACTCCTCATTTATAAAAATGGAGATTTAACATTTATAGATCACTTATGTAGATTAAGCTACAGTGTGTATCTGTGAAAGAATGCTGTTGTGGCATCTGCAAGAAGCAAGGAGAGTTCCATAGTTTGAAGAGCCTTTGTCTTGCTGGAAACATTTAGCCACACCTTTGTTGTTTATGGACAGGGCAAAGTTGAAAATAACTGCTGTCCTATACTCACTTGTATTTTTTTCTCTCCTTCTTGGAAAATTAATGGGAGTGAAACACATTTCTGTGGAGAGGACACATGCTGATGTATGTATATGGTCTCTGCTCTGATGGTGAGCTTCGAAAAGTATTTACATGCATGAAAAAAATGAGAAACTTGTTTTGTCCATGAAAATGTCACTAAATGTATTTGAATTAAGCAATAACAGTGGCAATCAAACAGTACTGGGAGCATTTTAAAAGAAGACAATGTGTCCCTAAACTTTTGATTGGCTGTGTTTTTCTCCCAGCTGAGAGCTATGCGCTGTCGACTGCCGTGCATGAGGAATTTTATTGGACTCTACATGGGGAGGCAGTGGGCTGATATTATTCCTCATCGTCATTGTCCTTTGTGCAGGGGGGTGGGGGTGCGGGTGCGGGGAGGCTGATGACTCTGCAGTAGTGAAAGCCTCTTAGAGTCTCCAGTAAACATGGCTTTATTGCTCTCTCCTCCACAGGAATAAATCCACCTCCTTGCAACAATAATGACAAAATGCGCAGCAGACTGCAAAACCTCGGCGCTTGCGTGTGGCCATAAAATGGTGTATATGTGCACGTTATTGAGAAGGTGCGTTTACCTGCGGTGCCTGTGAATGGGAATTGTAACAAGGAAGCAAGAATGAGGGACTGTGGCATTGTTGTGGTTGATGGGAACAAGTGAAAGTGTTAGACAGGCTGAAAGTGGAGAGAGAGTAAGAGCTGTAAAGTGAGAAAAGGGGTGCCCGAGAATGCGCTGGTTTGTGAAACTATGGGGAGAGAGAGTGATAGAGCAAGCAGCAGCCTGTGTGTGAGGTCTGACAGATGCATGTCTGACTCTGACGGGCTGTCAGTATTGCGGATCTCTCTCTCTCTCTCTCTCTCTCTCCTCTCTCTCTCTCTCTCTCTCTCTCCCTCTCTCTCCCTCTCCCCCTCCTCTCCCCAGGCTTTCTGTCTCTGGCTGACTCCTCCAGGATTATTTCAGTCTCTTTAGCCCTCAGTACATTGGAACCCCACTCTTTTTTTCTCTCTTGTTCACACTCTGCCACAGCCGCAGTGAGGAACGAACAAGTCTTGATTCTACGACCTCTTTCTTCTCACCAGCGTCTATTTAAAGCAGCCCCATTTCTGACTGGCAGGCCACTTTTAGCCCAGAAAAGGGTTGTAAGTAGTTCACGCTTATGTAATCAAAATATTTTTTTAAGCACAACACTTGAGTGCTTTGAAATATGAATGCTATCTGATGGGGGATAAAAAGGGCATTGGGTCCATTATCACATATGTTCAGAACTGAATGCGCCTCAAACCCCCAAGAGAGGTGGCTAGCAGGTCTGCTGTATGGTAATGCAGATAGATAACGCGAATGAAAAAAGAGATGAGAAAGGGGAGATTTTCTATAGGTGTTTCTCAGGATGCTGTTTCACTGTGGTTTCTTGAACCTTGTTTGAACTCTGCCATTTGGACAGTAGCAGCAGCTGATACGGAGAGAGGGATCTTCCTGGAAGGCAGAACACACACGCACACACTCCTGCATGTCTGTCAGACTCCTGAAACTCATAACATTAGATGGGTCTTCGACATTAAGCATGTGTGTAAAGCCAACAAACCTTAAAAAACCCCAAAAGAATTCACTGCACATTTGTTGATTTGTTCATCAGTTTGGCCTTTTTAGAAAGCAGTCAGCAGCAGGCCTTGTTATTATAGTGATTTTGAAATTCACATTGATCTTACATTAGCCGAGCTGGACGAGAATCAGTTTTCACAGATATCGACTTGTCATTTATTTTATCAATGTTTTAGTATTAACAGCTGTCATACTGATGCTGCATAACTCCTTGATTATATCTGGGAAAACCTCATTTATTTTCCTCACCTAAATCAGATTAGTATGTAAACACTGTTACATATTATGTACTTATATGTGGAAATTAGGCTGCAAAATTTACGGCTTTTGTGATGTCACCAACTTACATCCACCTATTCTGCCTTCAGCAGCTTATCCCTACCCATCTATGTTGAAGTTATAGGGAGTGTTTCTAACCGGAATCTAACAATCTAGCCGGAACAGAGGCCATTTACAAGAATCAGACTCAAAAGCATTGTAGCAAAAACAGGCTGTCAAAATCCAGAGAATATGGAGCGGTTTAAAAGGGACATACATTTTGACAGTGCATGAATCCAGATAAAAATCATACATATTTCAGAGAAAGAAATATAATACAAAAGCCGATGGATACTGGCCCCTTAAAAAGTGCCCATATCCTATGCTGTTGCTGGTGCCAGTTGCACTGAATGTTGTCTTGTCTCGTCTAGTTGTGTTGTTGCTCTTGTTCTTTGTCCTGTCTGCACTTGTGGTCTTCTGTTCTGTTCTGCTCTGCTATTGCGTTGCACCATGGCCCTGGAGGCACGTGTTTTCATTATTACTGTGTAATGTGTGTATATGGTAGTAATGACAAAAAACCTACTTGACTAGACTTGAAATGGTTTAACCTCTCTTTGCTTCTCTGTAGCAAAAGCATAATTAAACTTCAGTTAACTCTGATTAGTGGGGTATCTGTCTGAACTGGGTCAAACATTGACAGGATAAGAAAGTCAAAGAAATTGAGTAAGTCTTTTTGATTTCAAAACTGATGATATACATAAACGAAGTGCTATTAACATTAAAAGTGAACGCTATATAATTCCTCATTTACAATGCAGTCATGCTTTGAGCAGTTTCCTCCAGGAGTTTTGTGATTTGGATTCTGCTTAAGAGTAGTTGTATGAGATAGAAAGCCCAGAGCCCAGCAAACACGATAATACCTCAAGTTCTCATCATACTATGAGACTTTTGCTGATTCATTAATTGTATTTATGGATTTACTTTAAGTCATTATTTATAATTAGCTCAGCAAATAGAACATTACTGACATGCAGAGCAAGTACAATCAAGCACAGAGACAAAATGCAGTGACAATAATAACACTGTTTTGTTTGTTTGGTTTTTTTTTTTTTTGGTCGAAGGTCTAAATCTTTGTCATTAAATTTCACTGTTCTGCACATTTGAGAGTTTCTCTTCTCCCAATACAAATAACAATCCCTTCTGTGTGAACAGGGAGTGTTAGGGCAGATAAAACACTGCAGCTGGGCAGTGGCAGTGGCCAGAAAGTTTGAGACACTCCATAAATAATGACATTTCACCTTAGTCATAGGTCACTACAGCCCCCACATTACAAGATTTGGCTAGAATAAAACACTACAGAATACAGCTACCTTGTGTCTACACCAGTGGTGTCCAAACCTGTTCAGAAAGGGCCACTGTGGGTGCAGGTTTTCGTTCTAACCAAGCAGGAGGCACACCTGATTCCACCTCTGTAATCAGCTGGTCTTGGTTTTTAGTTACTCAGGTGTGGCTTCTTTTTGGCTGGAACGAAAACTTGCACCTACAGTGGCCCTTTCTGGACAGGTTTGAACACCACTGATCTACACTCATTGTCCATTTTACTTGCTCCATGACATAGCAGTGTTGCTGAAAGTGCTGCTGAGGTTAGCATAATCCACCAGCCAAAAATATCCCGCCAACTGGCCACTGCTTGACTAGAGGATGACCAACACAAACTGTAACAAACGATGCAATGAAACAGATGGACTACAGGCTGTAACTGTAAACTACAAAGTGTACTGTGTACATACCCCATACCATTGCTTAATCTGGGAAGATAATCATTTAAGACCAGCCTAAAATCAGGACGCATTTTGCAGTTGTCAGGAGGGATAAATCTGCCTCAAAATCGGCCTGATTATCCTGTTGTTGGGCCAGGCATTAGGCGTTAAGTATTAGAATAAGTGAGGCAGGAAAAGAAGAGGTTAACATGGGAAAATGTGATTACAGATAAAAATTAAGCAGAGAAGAAACAGAAACAGGAAACGTGTTTTTTACAGTTTGAGAGACTGTTTTGTTGGATGACGGAAGCATTAGAAGACCAGTTCATAGGTTTTCGCAAACCGTCTAGTTTGATTTCTGTGTGAAGCTGAAGTCTGCTCTGAAGCATTTACAAATCCAGCAGCTTATTCAGCCAACTCATATACTTTGCCTATTCGCTTATTCAATGCTTCTACAGTGTGTGATCATTTGCCTGTGTACATTGGTGTGTGAGTATTAATATATTCTCATAGTTGATTCACAGTGTGTGGAGCGTAGCTACAGTGCTCTGAAGCTCTTGTGCCTGAAAGGCCTCAGAAAACAGCAAAGTTGCGCAGCGTCCTCTTCACGGCGCTGCTTTTGCTGAGTGAGCCTGGTGCTCTGCTCCCTCCCCCACTCCCTCTCTCCCACACCGGGGCGGATGCTATCCCCTGCCAAAAGGCTGTGCTACTGTTGCTTGTGCCTATGTGGGTAAAATATTGATCTAATGGCTGCTGTGAGCTCAAGCAGCTGTGTGTAATTCGGAGTGATAGGCCCATGGCCTGAGGTAAGGTAGGGAGAGAAAGACAGACAGAGGGAGAGAGATACAGAGAGAGAGGAATGGAGAATATGCGCTGCTGCAGATGACAGCTACACTCAGTGGACATTCGGTGGATGACGCCTAGCAAAAGGTGGAAAAAAAGCCGAAGCCTCCACAGACAAACACAGCGCTTAACCTTTCAGGCGAAAGTTGATAGAAATATTTGAGGAGATCAAAGATGCTAAGGGATTGCAGGAGCCGTAGGCTCTGAAGATTTATCTTCCTCCAGGCTTCATATAGAATACTAACGTCAGAAAGAGTCTGCTCAGTTTAAAAACCCATTTTTCAAATGGTCACATTTGGAGTTTCTGCAGAAGTGGAATACAAAGAGGGCATAAAACTTTTAACTTGTGAAATTGTTGGCAGGATGCTTGTAAGACACATTTGATGCAGAGAGTGATTGGGCGGCTTATAAATTCTTGCCAGTATCCACAATTTCAGTCATCATTAATTTTTAACACTGCAGAGTTTGTGTAGGGTGGAAGATGTGCCCACTAAGCCTTTTTCCCCGCTCAGTAGAGTCAAGCTCGTTAGTTTTTAGCAGCAAAGGGTGACAGACATACGCGAGAGTAGGCCTAATTGACAGACGAGGATGTGCTCGCCATCAATTTCTGAGGTACGTCCTATGCTGTGAAAATGCAGTGGGTATGTAAATAGTTCTTCACAGTCACAGGCTTAGCATGGACTGCTGATGTTCAGTGTGAACGTATTTGTATATGTGTATGTGGGTGAGGCTCAGTGAGAACTGCCTTGCTCTCCATAGGCTGCTGTCAAGGTAGATAGCATTTTAACAGAAACAGAAAACAGATCACAGCAACATTGCACTAATTCCACCAATCATTCCTATTCTCTGCATGCTAGCGTTACAAAGGCAGCATAAGAGCCTCGTTCTAGGTCTAGATCTCTTCATCCAAATCGATAACAGCAATAAATAAAATTAGCAATCCATCATGCTATTTTGCTTTTTGAAAAAATAAATTACACGTTTTGACGGTGGTTTAAACAACTTACATTTCAACATGTCTTTGCTGCATTTACTTACTGGAATGACATTGAAGATCTGGGTAATTCCCCTGCCCTCGCTGCATGATTATTGGGTTAATATATTCAATTTGTCAGATCATAATTTGGCACGTTTTGGATGCTCTATCAAAACAATCTCTCTCTCTCTCTCTCTCTCTTTCTTTCTCTCTCTCTCTCTCTCTTTCTCTCTCTCTCTCTCTTTCTCTCTCTCTCTCTCTCTCTCTCTCTCGCTCTCTCTCACTCTCTCTCTTTCTTTCTCTCTCTCTCTCTCTCTCTCTCTCTCTCTCTCTCTTTCTCACTCTCACACAGCAGCAATCTGGTATGGCTGCAGCTAAAAAATTTATTCTGACATGGAAATCCCCAAATGCGCCATGCTTTAAGAGATGATTGGATGAGATGCTTTGTATCATACAAATGGAAAAAATGCATTCTAATGAACCAAAATCACAAAAAGCTTTTGGGCTACATTGGGACCCTTTTTTGGAATTTCATATTAATGCCAGACCCGGCCTCATCTTCTATCTTGTATCTATTGTGCTTTTGCTGTTGATGTGCATAGAACAAAAGCTTCTTTGACAGCCGACCTTCCTCTCTTTCTTCTCTCCCTCTTGTTTTATATGTCACCTTCTGTGTTATATTAAACATTGAAAATGAAATATTAAAAAAATAACACTGCCCTATATGCAGCAGACTGGGGTTTGATTCGACACCCAAATAAGCACACCATGCTACATCAGCAAGTCTTTTTAGTGCTATATTTGTCTACATCTGTAATGTGACTGCACAATTGTAGGTCATTCTGGATAAGAGTACCAGGCACATAAATAAATGTAAATGCGTAAATGTCACACTTTATTGTGGGATTGCCTTATTAGTTAGGGAGAGATTATGCTTTATTGGTTTAAGATGATGTTTTCTTCATATTTGGCTAAATTAAAATGGGTAGCTTTTAAGGTTTTGAGACATATTTGATTTCAGGAATGCCCAATTAATGACTTAAAACACTTGTTATATAGGCAGTTCATTAGATATCTCTGCTTCTTTGGTACCTTTGACATAGAGAATGAATGCTAAAGAATACTGTGCTTTATCTGACAGATTTACACACACACACATACTCTTGCATATTACATTATATTATCTAGCTCTGTGGCCCTACAGCACAGTGGGAGCAGGGTGTGAGGTTGGTAAGTGTTTGTGTGATTCACCTCCCTCTATAGTAGGTTAAAGGTAAAATAATCATCAAACAGAGCTTCACCCATATTTTATCTCAGCCATGTTTGGGCCTTCACTGCTCTCTCTATATATAGTGTTTGGTGCACAGTGTAATTGGTATTTTTCATCAGCGGAGATTACCCTAAATGAATTGAGCATGTTTTTACCGTTTGTTCATCTCTGTGGCATTTTACCGTGGCGCATCAAGCCAATCTATTTATTTGCATAATGATTCACATGACTCATTATGTAATTTGGATTATGCTCACTCAAGTGCACAGTCATATTAAAGCCTTGTTCCTTCATAAACATGCTGACTGCTCAGCATTCACATTTCAGCTGGGGGTTTGTTCTCTGTCTTGTCATGTGTTCGCGTTTCTGCTGTTGTTTAAATATATCTTCCAGCTACAAGTAGCAGTTTACTGGCTCTTCTTGTACTCACATGCCTCTCAGCATTACATGAGAGCCAAACATCTCAAACTAAATTACACGCCAGTGAGCTTAACTCAATCTCTTCTAATGCAAGCTCTGGTGGTGGTTGCCTTTTGCCACACCCGCCTCCAGTTCCATTTCTTTTTCTCGCCTTCCCTCCACTATCTTGAACTGCCTCGTTGCATCATTGTGTCTCTCACATCTGCCTTGAACATAAATAATAAGATTTGCAAAACATCACATCTTGGCAGCATCTTACATTTAATGTAAATGTCTAATATTTCTTCATTTTGAGATTGTTGTATGAATTGATGCATTTTTAAACCTACTCTTTGACTTTTTTTTCTTGGTTTAAGTAATTTATCCACTATCCATTGGTCTTATTCCACTGGCAGCCAATTTAGCTTTTTAAATAATCCAGATATGTATGCTTTATTTTTTAAAGTATAATGCTGTTCCACTTATTTTCAAGAATAAGTGGAACACTTTCACTACAAAAAATAACTTCAATTAATTACATTTTTTCTGACAACAATTCTAACAACAAATGGAAACTATTAGTATTATATTAGTGTTATATTTATTAACCAGATATATTTATTATATTAGCTAGAATCAAATTTAACAGATAAAAACTTCAATCTGCCAAACCCAAGTCCTCCCCCCCAAACACACACACTCATACAGCTTTGTTAGTTATCTTTGTAAGGTAAGCTAGTTAATGTTAGAGTTTACTTTAGTCTCAGAATTTTTTTTTTTAATCTTTGCAATCAGTCTGCACAGATAACAATAAAATGATGACAGATAATGTTAGCTAAAGCAGGATCTTGTGCAGTTGATGGGGTAGCTCTTGGCTACAGTGTTGTGACAAAAAGTTGAATGTGTTTCTTGGCACTGCCTGAGGTCTGCGTTTTTTTTTGTCTTCTCCCTCGAGTCAAATCCTGAGTTTCAAAGGGATTATACAAACTTCCCTGAAAGTTTTTATAAGTTTCAGAGTGTCTTACAGGATGCAAAGGAGAAGTCTGAAAGTGCATTTGTTTCTGGAACTGAAAGTCAAGGCCAAGAGTGAGAGGGATTCTTTGTATCTGAGGTACACAGTATTCAGTTCAGTGACAACCTGTGAATGACCTCTGGGTGATCCCCTGCTTTAGGCGGGTGATGCTGTCATGGCGGTCGTGGTCAGCTCCTCGGCTGGAGAACTCTGCCAATATGCTCCAGAGCAGAAACCTAATCGTGCATTGATGTCTCCTCCCTCCCCCAGTAGCCGGCTGTGCTATTGCTCTAAGGAGCAGCAGTGATTTGCTCCACTGGGTTTGATATGTGACAGCCACTGCAGGCTGCCCGTGAACAAGCCCCATCACGTAGACCCCTGTGCCCATGTCAGGCCGTGCCTGCCTGGATGAGCACGCTATCGCTGCCTCGCGGAGGAGAGACCAAGCGAAGGATTTGACTTGCATTCACTTACCAAGAAAATCCTCAGGTGTTGCCGGGGAATGGTGAGAGAACACAACAGAGAGTATAATTGCCTTAGTGGGAAACATGCAGTCAAAATGATTGACGGCATCGATTCGCGAGATGAATTGTGAGCACATCTTGTGCGCTGAAGCATGATTGCTGTAATCTTTCCTCCCCTTCGACCTTTGCAGATGAGGCAAAGCCATCTAAGCCATCTCGTTCTACTGTATCAGGAACACTCTAGGTATGGATAGTATTTCCTAGTGTTTACCATATTCCATAATGTCAAAAGTGTGTTGTCAGGCTAGTATCAAATGGATCTACGTCAACTTGAGAATCACATGATATGACGTGTCATTTTTCTTCTCAATACCAAATTTAAAATAACATTTCTAATTACTGATAATGTCAACTAATATAGTTTTATACAACTTCAGTAGTAACACTTTTATAGTTTTATTTTAACATCGCTTGACAAATAGGATTATGTTGGTTCTCAGTTGACAAATGTATTTAACTCAGGTAATTCACAGAAAAAAAAAAAGATAATTATAATGCAAAACACATGAAATAAATCTCAAACCTTAACCCTTAACCCTCAACATGAAGTTCCCAGAACTACTCAGGATTCTCAGGAAACTTGATGTACTTAACCACAAATAAATTATGTTCGCATATCTAAGTCTTTGTTATGCCAAATTTTCATTCCCATGCATATGTAATGGTTTATCAGTGAGATGTCTTGGTATTGCTGATAAATCCATAGAGTCTTATTATAACTCAAGTTTTCTGAGCCAAACAATATGTTAATCTGACCCTAATTTCTAGTGTCTGAGATCGGTTTCTGTGTAACTTTGACATTGACAGTTAAATTGCAAGTAAGTGACTACTATGATAGAACAGTGTTATTTTTTTCCAGTTTTTGTTTTCAATCATTTCTTTCTTGCTTTCATTGCACTGTGAATCTGAAGAATCTCAGACCCCACAGGAGCAGGAAAGGGAAGTCTAAGATGGCTGACAGATTGTGACCCAATTTCTCTCCTTATCTCGTATGTAAAATCAGCTCTTCTCCTGATCCGCTTGCTTCTTCTGGGCGTCCCCCCGTTCTTGTTTGTGAGCTCTGCCTGCCTTCTCCTTGTTTTTTTTCTGAGTGCTGAAGTGTTGGGGTGTGTGCTCATGCGTGTGTGTGCAGATTCGCATGTGACGTAGGTCACGGTGAAGGCACAGCTCAGTTTGGCTAATGAACATCTGCGGAGGTCCTGATCTGCAGAGGCTCATCTAATTCGCAGCAATATCGCAGGCCGGCCCCCTCAGCACTCCTCTCACAGCTCTTAATTATCAGGGAAGAAGGCTTTTATGTCACAAAAGACTCCTTTTGAAGGCTTGGGAATCAGGCTCTGATTCTTGCGAGGCATCGCAGCTACTGGAGAAAGTTGAATACATTCAGCCTGAATGTGCCTTCCTGTGCTGTACTGCAGCTTTGGTGATGGGCTTAAATCCTTAATTTAATCACTGTGAAATGTCTTGCATCGTCATGAATATGCGTTATTGTCTAGTATATTGTTAGCCCATTCTAATTAAAGTTAATCTATAAAAAGTAATATAAATATATTTAGCCTAATTATTTTATTTTACATAATGCATTATCTAGAAATACACAATTTATGGATATGCCAATTATTCCATGCTGGCATTTGTGGGGGTTTTTTTTTTTGTTTACAGCTCTCTCTTCACCCTGGTCTCATTGAAATTAATATATTCCTCCTGGCACTTGCTAATTATGTTTATGTGATACTCATCAGGCTCATTCATATGAATCTGTGGTGAAGCAGGTCATACTATTAACACACAGCAGAACAGCTTTTGTAATTTACTTAAACATCCCACTTGAACATATGCAATAACGTAGCTCATTGTTTAGGATTTAAAGACAATTCGGAAAAATATTTGAGGAATACACAAAATCCTTTCACATGGCTGCTAAGCCTATTACTGGCTATTACACAACAAAGAGATTGCATGGGCTTGCATTATTGACAGAAATCCACTTTGATGGTGTTGCCCCTCACTGAAATGGAATTCCAATTAGAACTGGAATTTTGTGACTGCTTCTCTTTGTCCAGGTACTCCGGTCTCCAGTCAGGCGGTTAGATTAT
This sequence comes from Brachyalestes nurse, assembly GCA_037974405.1. Taxonomy (NCBI): domain Eukaryota; kingdom Metazoa; phylum Chordata; class Actinopteri; order Characiformes; family Alestidae; genus Brachyalestes; species Brachyalestes nurse. Next base: position 8,516,936 of record JBBPCY010000156.1, on the reverse strand, counting down.
CTTCTGTTTCATTAAGAAATGAGGTGCTGGGCTGCATTACCTGCCCGCTGGTGTGGCAGGGTGATAATAGTCAAATCACACCCTGGGGCGTTCATTGGCTGACTGGGAAAGCTCACCCAGAAAATCAGATAATCAAAACTTTTCCCTGCTTCCTAGAAATGTCGCCTGCCATCTGCCCAGTCACACCTTTCACTAGTGTTTTATCGGAAGAGGGAAGGCAGATTGTGCTGCAAAGCAGTAGAGCTAATCTTGATGTTTCTTCAGTCTATTAATTTGTATGTGTCTTTCTCTTTCTCTGCCAGAAGACAACAAGTCCGATAGTGGCGAGCTTGATCTGGATGGCATTGACGAGAATGAGATCGAAAAGGTCTGCCGTTTGTGTTCTTAATGCGCTGCCACTTATATCTGTATGCCCTCACAGCCTGTAAGGCAGTAATTTGAAGTTTAATAATAATAAAAAAAATCCTGACCTGAATCCTCCATCCCTTATTAGCTCACATTAGAATACAATTTGAGATATTACAACATAGTCAAGTAGCGTTAGCTTCTTATCAACACTGGTGCTCTCTCTGCAGTACATTCTAAATGAGAAGGAGGTGCAAACTAAGACAGCACTCTGGATGAAGCAGAATGAGGAGTATCTGAGGGAGCAAAAAGGTAAGAGAACAGACAGATAGGCTTAACACATTCATTAACTCCCAGCTCAGTTCTTGCAGTACAGACGGCTCTCGTCCCAGCTGGTACGCAACCTCGAAGTGAAGGAAAGGTTTGTGCTGTTTTTAAAAACTCATTTCAAGGCCTACTTCCTGAGCATTTATCCTCAGATCAGTGGGTCTGAAGTCTTAACAGTAGGATGTTTAACTTCCACAAAAATTCAAGTGTGAAAAAAATCTGACATAAAGTTATTCTTTGTAGAGTTCATTTTAAGTTTAATTTGTGGCTAACTTCACTGCAGTGTGTCAAGTAGCTGTTCATGCCTCACTCTGGTTGTAATCTGATATCAAGTCAAGAGCTAAAGATAATTTAATGGGCTATTTAAATTCTGAAAAGAGGTTTATTTTCTCGGGCCATTGCCTTTGTCTTGGCTTCTACTTTATCCAGAAAATCTTCTTAACTTTATATTCTCCTGTCTCACCAGAAAAAGAGGAAAGAATAGCCAAGGAGAAGGAGCAAGGGATCTATAAAGAGAAAGTAAGTGTGTATGTGTGTGTGTGTGTGTGTGTGTGTGTGTGTGTGACACTGGTGAGCAGAGTTGCTGGCCTTTGCTCCACTCTCACATTGGTTTCCTCTGACACACAGCAGCTGCTAGACTAAGGGGGCTGCATACTTTCCATTTTAACTTGACCACTCTTCTAATGCAGTGTTGCCTGTGCTTAACCTGTCTGCTATGACATCTACACCACTGCTCCCAGCCAGGCCAGATTTGCCAGACCTCTAATGATCTGCAGAGAACCTGATCCTGATAGCAGATACAGTAGCCTGCACGGGGAGCACCACTGCCGTGCGGGGATTTGTTCTACTCTGGCACATAACAAACACAGCCTTTGAAGATCACTCATGATCATATGGGCTGAATCACTTTTACAGGCTACTAATGGGTTTCTCACATCCTACTGTTGACAGCTTAGTTTTACATCATTCTGTGGCTGCCCAGACTGGGATAAATGAACATACTTTACAGTATGCCTCAAAGAAGACTCATTGTAATCAAGGTGAAGCCAAGATGATGTCAAAGGCAAAAACATATACGTTTAACATTAATAAATCCATGAACATTTATAGGGAACATATCACAGATTTTTTAAAGAAAATGTGTTTGATGTAGTTCGTAACCTTTGTTACTTTTAAAACTAATTTACTCACCATTTCAGAATACGAAAAAAACTGCTTTTTAAATAACAATAATAATAATAATAATAATAATAATAATAATAATGAGGTTAGTTAAATATATCAGTATGAATACCAACTGGAGAGAAACAGAGGTTGAAAAACAATCATGTTATGGCTGTTTTAGTACACAAGTATCACAAACAGACCTTTGGGGACAATTTGCTGTTAACCTTTGTCGAGTAATTATAAGTACTATCTGTTTGTACTGATGTGTCTACTTTTAACTTGTTTAAGCATTTGTCTTTGTGGCTCTGCAGCCCAAGAAACCATCTAAAAGGCGAGAGCCCATTCGAGCTAGCACTGCTGGAGAGGCAATAGAGAAGATGCTGGAGCAAAAGAAGATTTCAAGTAAAATCAATTATGACGTGCTGAGAGATCTCAACAGCAAAGGCAGCAGCCCGGCTCATCAGGCAGAGGAGGTTCCCTGTAGTGGCCCTGGGCGAAAAAAACTCACACGGCGCAAGAAGCAACCCAACAAGAGCAATCTCGGCCTGGCCAAACCTGCTAACCTCATGGGGAAAAGGTGGGAATTAACAAAGAGTGTTTCTTTTCAATACAGTCAGCAACTTATGGAACAATTGATTCATTTCTACTGAAGGTAGGTTTTCCCTTCTCAAAATATACAAAAACTGCCTTTCTATAGTAGTAGGGCTTTGTCCCAAGTTGTATAATACCTCTTTTGTACCTACTGACAAAGAACAAGATCAAAAGGTTGTTCCCTACCCTCGAAGGACTTCTTTTTCTTTGTCTACCTATAAGATTTCGTCTTTTCTCTGTTTCTTTGGCTGACCTTCAGAGACATGTCCACCAGGAGAAAGCTTGTCATCAATTCTATGCCAGGTTTTTCTGTTCCCTGTCACCTGGCACCCTGTGGTCCTTTCTAAGAGCACACCCCTTCTCCAATTAATAGTCCTCCAGGACTCCAACTGCCCCTGTGAGGGAGGTAATGAATCGGCGTCAGATGGAGCATAAGATCATGACTTCTCCACTGGCTCAGTGAGGGATGGCTTCGCATTGTGTGTCTCTTCCCGTGCAGTTTCTGTTGTTAATGACAGTTACTAATTTCATATTGCATGTGAGGACGATTATGAATCAGGCATGTGAGCTCCAGTGAGGTTTGGAAAAGGCAACTGATCTTTTTTCCTCCACATGCTTATGCTCATGTACAATATGCATGCGAAATATAAACAGTTGTCAAATACAGTTCTAAGCGCTATTCTTTTTGTTTCTATTTCACTAATGTAAAATCAGCTATTTTAAAACCAAACCTAACAAGCAACAACTCCTTTATTATTATTTTTTGTTTGGGTTGTCCTTATCGCTGACTATTAGAAGGCTTTGGTGTCCTTGCACATACTGCCTAAGACCAGTTGAAAGATATTAAATCATCGTTGGTGGAACACTACGAAACAAATTGGACAATAAACTGAAATTTAGCTACAGCTCTGGTTTAGAGAAAACGTTTTCTCACGCCTCCTGCAAGACCATGGGAAAACTTCTAATGAGCTGTCATGGAAGAGAAGTTTGGCCTTGGTGCCTTAATTTCTGTTGATCAAACCTAGGCCTGGCTTGCAACTGTCGACTATTTCAGACTATATGTGCATTTTTTTGATTAACAACATCCAGAAATGAAGTAACCTGTGTTTTAAAAGCTTTGAAAAACTTTTAGTTCTCATGCCATCTCACCCTTAGTTTGAAAGACTCTTTCTTTGGAAACTTCAGCATATAAACTTTCTGTTAGCTTTTGTCCTAATGCTTGTATTTTTTAAGCTCTGCAGGTGTGTTCATTTACTCACTCCAAAGAGCCCCCCAGAATTGTTTTCTTAGTATATCTCACTTTTACAGTCTTTCTGCCCCTCAGAGACATTAGGAACACAGTGAACCCCTAGACCCTCTGGTACTGTATCCAGGCAAGCAGACGCAGTGCCTCAATCCCCCCCTTACCCACACACACACACACACACACACTGACAGTCTCCTACACCAGCTGTCAAACCAAGCCCCCTGCATGACCTCCATACTAACAGAGAGGGAAAAGCATTCTTCCAGAAAGTGTAAGGGATAATTGCCATGCAGTTTCTTTTACTTTGCTCTCCTTTTTCCTGTCTTCCTCCCCTTCCCATCTGTACCAACTCAGTTACGTTCTTAAAGGTTTGCAGTCTTTAGTACTTACGGTTTAGCTTTTGAAGTGCAAATCTGAACTTGGTGCGGCAGGACGACCTGTCTGTGGATCTCTTACCGCATACCTCAAAGAGAGTGACAGCCCAGCCATACACGTCTCCTCCTGGAGTGCTATGTGATTTTGTCTGATCCTCATTTTACAGTGCCTCCACACACAACCCTAATTTTAGGTGGTAACATGCAAAACACAGCTGAGGAGTTCATGAGTAAGTAACACCAATAGCTGTGACTTTTTTTGCCCGTTGACAGCATGGTCTGAGAGGGTTTTGTAAATATTAGCTTAGAGTTAACAAGCGAGGTGTGTGTGTGTGTGTGTGTGTGTGTGTGTGTGTGTGTGTGTGTGTGTGTGTGTGTGTGCGCGCGCACGCGCTC
>JBBPCY010000156.1:8475398-8512480 GCA_037974405.1 Brachyalestes nurse | reverse complement strand
CTAGATGTAGCCACAAATAACCAAAGTGTAGAGTGCCCTGATTTGTTTCACAGAATGGTGCTGTGGCCTCCTGTTCCCACTGGAAATGCTCTGTTTCTTACAGTAATGTCATTGTTTCCACCCAACTACAGCAGTCCACTCAGCTATAGCAGTTCATCAAGTGTAGCTTGTCCAGCATTAAAGGCAGACTCTGCACAGAGCCTTTAGACTCTGAGAGCCCTGCCCTAGCATCTGTTTTTCTAGTTTCTAAACCAAAGCAACCAGTAGTAGCTGGCGACATGGTTGATGTCAATAGGGCTACATGTCACTAAGTAAAAGCGGCACCTCTCATATTAACCAGACCCACATCTCCCTTAGTAACCTGATCAGTTTGTGCAGTCTCCCTGTGGCCTGGTTGTGTTGAGACACAGACAGCTTGTTCTCCAATAGGGGTGTAACGATACATGATTTGATTCAGTTATTTTCTTGTTATTTTGAACAAATCTTGAGTGAAGAAAGATTATGACCATATTATGTTGCACATCTTACTAATGAGACTAGAACTAGCAGTCGGAAGGACTAGGTATGTTAGTGATTGCTGTCAGTTGTTTGCAAACTTTGGTATTCAAACAATGGAATTGTATTAGGTGTTAATTAATAGAATGGCTATTTTCTACAGTGCACGTTGACTCGTTTTTGCATGACAGTAGGAGAGCATTATGATCCACTGTCATACATTTAACTAGTAATGAACTCTGTGACAGATTGTGTCTTAATCTTCCTCTCAGGAAAAGACCTCTTAGAACCGGCTGGTAGAAGTTAAGTCCAAGGGCTCTATGGAATTCTGCTTTGCACAATTTGCTTGACAATTCAGCTGCAGTTTAACAACAATCTAAACTGCTTCTTTTAACTGCTAAACTTTGTAATGCTAACTTGTGTAGATCATTGGCTGGGGTTTATTCCCAGGGTCATCTCCTGCCTATCCTCTGGCCAAAGCCAAAGTCTAAGAGCCTTGGATCGGGTTTCACGGTGCACTCTATTGTTTAGGAATGTGATTTATAAGTGGGTTGTGGTCTTCTTGTCTAGAGGATGCATGACGGTAGTAGTTGGGGAGCCACTTCCTGCTGATGGGAACCACATCCATTGAAAAAACATAACAGCTGGATGCTGCTGTTGGCCAGTCGTTCTCTCAGGGGAATCTAAGACTATGAATTGTAAACCAAGTGTTTTGCTTCCTATGGTAACCAGTGACCTCTTGGCCAGCAGGTTTTAAGTAACATCTAGTGAAATGTGAGCTCCTTCACCTCACTTTATATTATTATTATTATTATTATTACAAATAATACCAGTAGCTGAAAATGTAACTGTTAGTAAATTAAAATACTTTATCAACTCTAATATTCTAAATAGTAAGAATATGACAATATCTCGTGACTGTGTGTTGAAGAGATGCGGCAATGCATTTTTGAGATTGAGAATTTTATTAATTATGATTTCTAATGCAGAATAAATACGCCACAAAGGGGCAAATTTGGCAATTCTGTTCCAAATGTCTGTAAATCAAGACATTTGATTTGAACAAAATGCAATGTAGTGGTTCTTACTGCCATAAGAATTGTACTCTTCACCTTGGTCAGTCAACACTTCTGGTCTTAGCGCTGGGTTGGATTCAGGTCTCTGGGTGAACAGTTGTAGGTTCAGCTATAAATGCAGGTTTCATTGTCTGAAGACCTAGTAAGTTCATCCAACAGCTCCTTCTCATCACTACTGAATTTTCTTACTTTCTTGTCTGCATGTAGAATGTGCTCACTGTTGCACAGACTACAATAGCATATTTTGGCAAGATATTTTTGGTGACCCGAAAAAAACACACATTAGTACCTATGATGGAATTTAATGGAATGACTTGGTTTAGAAGCAGGTGTGCACTGTACAGTTAGCACCATGACACTGAGAGGTTGTGTTGAAAACCCTGTGAGATTTCTCGCCTTTCTTTTCCTTCTGCTCTGCTCTGGGTGCTGAGGGGTGGTTGACTTAGTCACATTGCAGATCTCAAGCTGTCTCAGTGGGAGCCCTCTAACACTCTCTTCTCCACCAAGCTGGACTATGCCTGTTTTGTTAATAGAGGCTCATGTCTCCTGGTGATGTTGAGCAGGTGTAGATGTGCTGAAATGAGCACAAGTGGAGGCGGCAAGTAAGATCCTCTCTGATCACTGACTTTTTGGTTTGCAAGCCTACAGTCATTCTGACCAGATGCAACAAAGGGCATCACCGTGACATGGGAAGCTGTTACCAAGCTGCACCACTCATGAGAAGAAAATTGGTACTTCCTTTTGCAGCCGCCCTGCAACATGTCAGATTCTTAGAGCGTGATCAGTTCAGGGCGTTCTCACTCCCACACACTGTTTTCTTCACTTGGAGGCAGGATGGTTTTTAGCTGCCTCTACAGTACGGGCTTATGAATATGGGAGTGATTGGCGGCATGATTGAGTTCTATTAAGAGTATAATGTGAGGTCTGTGTGTGTTTGTACCTTGCTGTAAGCCATTGTTGTGCACAAGGACGGCTCTTCCTCTTTGTTTCCTTGTCAGCATGGCGAAGCTGGCATTGTAGGCCTCCAGGCTAGCCCATTTCAAGCAGAAGGAATTCTGGGGTGAAATCAAGTATGCAGTGCTATGAGGCCAGCACAGTCACAACAGTGGAAGACAGCCCCCTTTTTCCTTCCTTCCTGCTCGACCGCTAGAGGGGAAGATAGCATGAGGATAATCACTTCTTTCTTCTCTGCCCTGGGTCCCTCCCGCCAAGCGTCCTCCTCAAGTCCAGACCCTGGGGGGCTTCCTCAGTGGTCTGCAGGAAGCGTGATAAGATGTCTTGTCACCGGGAGGTGTGGAAACCACCAGGCCCCTAATGCATGCCTTCTCTGGGGTCAGATTGCATGCCTCCTCTCAGTATCTTTCTCCATCATGCCGGAGCTGAGGGTGCAAGCTGAATGCGTAATGGATTTGTCCTCCAGGAAGAGGATGCTGTGTAAGCGAGCCTCCTCTGGTCCACGTTAGTGGGGTTAGCTGCTGCTTTAACCTCTCTTCTCCTTCCCTGTGTGTGTGTGTGCGCAGTATGCCTCAGATCAGTGATCTGTGTCTGAAGAGTGTTTATGCGCTCAAAGCTGAGACAGTCTTACTGTACAATGCAAAGCAGAATAAAGAATGGCCTTGAATTGGTCACCATTGACTGTTATAATTTTTGTCCTATTTCGGCTGTCTAACCATGGTTTGGAAAAGATAGTGTTTTGATCCAGTGGATGGACTGGTTTGCTCTCTCCTGCATATCCCTAGTGGGTGTGTCCAAAGCAAAGGTGGAGGCCCCATTGTATCCTGCTTCCCCAATGATCTGAAAGAGTTCACCTATCACATGCAAATACAGTGCTACTGATCTCTATCCTGTTGTGTCTCTCCAGAAACGCTTGGTCAGATATGGCTGATGTATTGTTACTTGATACTAGGCATTGCTTGATGTGGCTTAGATAAATTTCACTAACATGGCATCACTGTTCTCAAACAGTTGAAGACCTATTCTATGCCATTATTTGAGAGAAGCATCTGTTACAGGCTTTTCCTCGTTCTCTCACCTAAATGCTGTCCCAGTTGGTGAGTGGGGGACCACAGCTGTGCAGTGTCACCGTTAGCTATTTTAATTCCTCCTTCACACAGCACTCCACTACCCCCCTTATGTATTTGCACAAACCCAGCTGCCATGCAATATTGGCTCAAAAGAAATATTACTTCCCCCTGTCAGATTTCATTGACGCTCATTATTGACTGACCGGCTAACCAGCCTGGCTGGGGTATAGTGCTCCCCCTCAAACCACAGTGGCTGGGCTAGTCTTTATGAGATCAGGCTGAAAGCCATTTAAAAGTGTTGCCTAGCTACAGCGCCCACAAGAACATGTCAGTATCATGGGAAGTGTTTGATTTCCCATCTTAAATCTTCTCTATGAGAACTATGATATAGCTCCCATGTTACCAAAGCTTTGGCTCAGTGAGTCTGTGCTAATGTCTACTTTGTGTTTGATGTGACACTTACCAGACAGACATAGTAGGAGGAGAAGGAAGCTATTGTTTAATTTACAATGAACACCATGTAGGCCTTCCATGTTGCAGGGAGAGAATGTTTTGCTATGAGTGTATGCTGCAAATAATATCTTATTATTAATATCTAGGTCCTCTAAGGCTTTCAGGTCTGTAATCTGTTTTTTTTTTGTTGTTGTTGTTAATTTGTGCTTTATCTCTGCATGTATCTCGAAAGCTAATGTGAGCATTTACATTAATAATGGAGGTTGCCTGTTAAAGAGTCCTGGGAGATTCCAGGAAATTATTGATGACAATGCGACATGGGGATTGATTGTTAAGTGGGCAAATTTGTCTTGTGTGAATTCGCTCCATTAGCCACCTCATCTACCATCTGTCCTGGGGTGGTAACAGGCAGCCAGGGGGCGTGGAGCTTGGCATCAGGTCGACACCCCCTCACCAGCCTGTTCTATAGTGCCCTGGGGGTATACTGCACTCTCTGAGGATAGCCCCTCCAAGAGGTCAAGGACTGGTTGCCTAAAATGGACCACTTGCCTCTCTGAATAATACAAGCTCTCAATCTGGTCCCTGTAATTTGGCATTGGTGAAGATTTTGCTTTTTTTTTTTTTTTAATATTTGTCACAAATTGCTTTGCAGTCTCCCTGCAGTTTGAGCTGCTGTGAAAATTGCTGAAGCTGAAAGTCACTACGTGTCCAAAATCTACATCTAAGATTCTGTTTATTGGTCACTAGCAAGGTTCCCTTCAGTTTCAGGAGTAACAGGCCAGCAGTGGTCAGATGCTGCATAATGTTTTATTGTGGTACTAAGGCCTGGGCCCCCTGGAGTAACATGGGATAACATGTATGTTTAGCTAATCCATATGGACCTCCTGCTGAACTTACTGATTTTTATGAGTGAAGATAATCTACTGGACCTCTGTGGTCTTTTACGTGTAAAATGGATTTAACCCTTTCTTTTCTGCAGAGGCTTACATCGACCTGAAATGAATATTGACCTGCAAATTAACTGAAAACTGCAATACAACATGCAAGCACAGTGCACACTTTTGTTTTCATTGCTAGGATTGGTTAATTGTGTTCAGCTGATGTTGTAATATTATCCTTGTGTGCTTCTCAAAACCTCTTTTGCCAAGGTGTTCTTCACACTCCACTGTTATTCACACCTAGCATCACTGCTGTTACTGCATCAGCAAGAACAAAACACTTCCCAGTTAGACAATTTTTAAAATGCCCCCAGCTACAAAAACCCACCCATAATTTAGCTACAAGTGCCAGTACCCTCGCAGTCTAGTGTGGTAGACAGGATGTCGCTGCTGGTTGGCTCTATGATATGTGAGTGGCCAGTCCAAAGGGGCTTTTTTGGAAGCCCACGTGGGAAAGTGGTCAACCCCAGCCTAGGCCCGCCGGCACCAGAAAAAAAAAATACAATACAACAGTTGAAATGGGGAATGGAGGTTCAAAGTTCAGCAGCCACATTTAGAACCTCACCCCACGATACCACACAACTGACCCTTTCTTTCCTCCCTTGAGCACTGCAAAGGCTTGATGCTCCCAGACCAAACATTTCTCTGCAGCAGACATTGCCCATTAAGCACAGAAAAGAACACTTTCAAGATAATGGCTTGTTCTGCTCCTAATTCAGCACATCTAAACTGCTTCAGGGATACCAGTGCTCAGAGCTTATAGCCATCTGTTGTGTAGACTTTCTGCCATACATTGTCTATTAGGTTGATTGGCATTAAGATTTACATTTACTTCATGTCATAGGCGCCTTTATCCAAAGCGACTTACAGTTTTTGTGTATGACAGATGATGTAGGTAAATGTAGTGTTAGGAGCCTTGTGCAAAGACTCTTGCTGGTGTAGTGTGTCACCCAGGCTAGGAATCAAAGCCCACTCTCCTACTTGGAAGGCAGCAAGACACCAACTACCAAAAGACCACAAGAAATGTAACCCTAAGATAAAGTGTGGGATCTATAACAAGAAGATTAATTATGTTTATATGCCTTGATATTATCCAATTTGTCAAAGGTGTATCTTAGTACAAGTTCTGGTCAAATAAAAGATTTGCAAACGCCATTGCCCCAGACATCTGTGGGACTGCATCCCTGGTTATTCTGAGAAGACACAGATGCATTTGGAGAATTGAATTTGAAAACGAGATGAATTACAGTAATCAGCGTTTGATTGCATTGGCAGATGCTCTCACTGTATCTCAGGCTTTTTCAGGTCCCATTATGACTCAGTGGGCTCTGTCAAATAGCTATCGATTCTCTGTTACTGCCCTGTGCTATGGAATGGAAGGTCACAAGAAAAAATAATTGAAAGCAATCGCTTAGCCTTTCAGCCCCTCTGTAATGCCCAGTGCATTTTGGGCACTCCCATTTACTTGCTCATGGGCTATCTCCTGAGCGCAGTGCCAGAAGATTATATACATTCCTCACTCCCACTGAGCAGAGCCAGTCGATATATATTCTCCTCATTTTACCCAGAGGCCATTTGCCCAGTGGAGCTCACAACGTGCTTGTAAGTGCGTTAGTCGCAGCCGGTTGGGGGACCCATGACTCTGTCTGAAACGCCTCTCACTCCGTGAGGGAGCTTGAGGGTGATTGTGTTTTGCAGTAATGTGTTGGGTAATCCTAATGCCAGCGTTACAGTAGGGATCAGAGGCAGAGCCCAGCACACCAGTAGCTGCACTACACATGGCGGCCTAGGCCTGTGCAGACCATACTTAGCTCACCTTGCACCCAGCAGATGGCTGGTGCTAGCTGCCATTCCTAATGAGGCACGACGAAGCACAGCACCGAGCGCTAGCTCTCTGCTCCTCACCATCCTCCTCCTTTTCTTAAGCTGATTAATTAGCACCACTTTTGCTTATGGGCCAGGAAAGCACTCTTGCCGATTCCTCAGGGAGGGCTCACCAGGGAGGCCCACTCGCTGCCCAGCTTCTACTTCTCACACGTAATGGTTCGGTGTGTGAGTGTATGAGGGAAGGAGAGATAACGTATATGACTGTGCGTGGGCTAGATTGTGGTAGTGCCAGTGAAGATTCACACGACATGTTAAGATATATAAGACAGAGATGGAAGGTACACTATCCCTTAATCCCATACCTTATTTAATATGAGTAAAAAGGGCTGATGCAAATTCTCTTTACTCAGCAAATAAAGGAAATATAGAAATTCATTAAGAGTCCATTACTAATAGAAAAAAAGTCACCAGTGATCGCAAAATTGTCGTATTTATTAGCACTCCCTCGTTCAGGATTTTTTGCTCCCTATCGTCAACAGAACAACAGTCTTCTCTTGTATTGTATTATAAGAGTTGAGAACAAACACAGAAGGGGGACTTTTCACCTATTCCTAAACGCAGCATCTCTCCAGATCTCACAGAGTCCTGACTTTTCTCTTGTGTACTTTCTTCTTGAGCTCAGCCCATGGGTTTCTTTTGGATTTAGTTCAGGGAACTAGAATGGCCATGGCAAAAGCTCGATTTTGTGTTCTTTTAACATCTTAGTGGCCCTCAATATGTGTGCTTTGAATTGTTGTCCTGCTGAAAGATCTGACCAGTTTTAGCTTTCTTGGCAGAGGGAGACAAATTTTGCTTTAAAATCAGTTGGCATCCATAAGGCCGTGTATGTATTGCCAGGGCCTTTGGAGGAGAAAAAGCCCCATAGCATCACAGATCCTCCACCATACGCTTGCTATTAGGTGCTTTTCTCTGTAGCCATCTTTATTTCTATGCCAAACCCACCTTGAACATTTGGAGTCAAAGAGCTCAATTTTTGTTTAGTCTGACCACAGCACCCAGTCCCAGGTAATGTTCCAATAGTGTCTGGCAAACTGTTTCTTGGCATTGATGTGTTGACTTATGGAGACACGGTGACCCCAATGCTACCAAACTCTGTCCTACTAACTGTATCTACTAACAAAACTGCTTTGTTTCCTCTTTAGGCCAATCCATGATAGTTTTACATTTCTGAGACTTCTTAATTATTGCTCTGTTGTTCTGGGTATTTTAAACTATGTTTTGTATCCACTCCCTGGTTTGTGCAAGTCAACACACTTTTGCCATAGAAAGCTCTTGAATCTTTTTATGATGATGAATGACTAAGGGGTTTGCATCCTGTGTCACCTCGTTTTTGTACCCCGGTGATATAGGACATCATTGATGACTGCTTAAACGTTTCTAAACATTTAGGCCAGCTTAAAATTAGTTAAATATGTGTGGGATCATACTTCCTTTACATTTCTTGGGGTGATATGATTTTGTTTTATAATGTGTGTTTTTTTTATAATGTGTGACTACACTCAAACTTTTTGATCTTAACATAAATATTCATTATATTAAAATGATTACTGATTAAACCATTTTTATTAAGGCTTTTATGTTATATATAGCATTCTGGAGCAGACTGTACTCTGTTTCCAAGCCAGTGGAGAGTAGATTCTAAGGATTTGTGACAGACACCATTTCTTATAGATTTGAGTAAGCCCCAGTAGACTAGAGTGTTGGTACATGGAGGCAGGTCTCTGTATGTGTGGGTTCTTTTTAGCTTCCCAGACAGCATGGCTTGGCCCCTTCCCAGCCGACACATCAATTTATATATAGGCAAAGATATAATATAATTATAATTACATTAAGGCTGTAACGATATACGACACAAAACTGAAACCGCAACACTCAGGTCCACGAACCCGTGTTGCTGTGTGAGAAGGCAGAATTGTGACACACCCCTTCCAACTCCTTCCCGTCCTCAAGGGGGTTGAACCTGTATACAGGTCCCGCCCAGAAATATTAATTTTTCCCTGTAATAGGAGGATTTTCACATCAATTTCTTTTCTTAGGGTTTCAAAGAGCCCTCCCACAAGTTTAAAAACATACAAGCATCGACAGACTCCTTTGTTAGCTGCACATGGAAGTTATGACACTGGGCTTAAGAGTATCCATAAGCTGGCTGGGTTGTGATAAACTGCTTTGAAGCTGGCTGGGTTGTGATAAACTCCCCCCCCCAAAAGAACAGTGATACGAACCGAATCGTGGGTTTGGTGTGTCGTTACAGCCCTAAATTACATTTATTAGGGGAAAAAATCTGAATTTACTTTCATGCAACGGTGTGATGTTTCAGTTTGATTACATTAATACTGTAATATTTCTATTTTCAGTTTAGCAGAGCATGTTATAAAAATGCAATATTTGAAACAAAAGCGCTGCTTCAAAATGCCCCAAACTAATGCTTTTGCCACAAGCTAAAATTATGTCATATTAATAATAATTACTAGTGACCTTATAACCTTAAATATGTCATTTGGAAATAATAGAAGTTTCATAAATTATATTTGTTGTATATGTTTCAGGTTGTCTATAATTTGTTTGTGGAGTATGTACACACACCCAAAAGCCCTTGCCAAATATTGTTGCCCAACCCATGCAAATATTGTCATGGTTTTTTTTATACATATATTTTTTAATAATAATTGCAGCCGAGCACTTAAGACTGCATTGGAAATTACATTTCTGTGGTGGTTTTAAGGTTACCCTGAACATTTAGGCAGCAACTTCTAGGATTCTGAATGGTCTAAACGAAATATAGTATTGCATAGTATCTTCGTTGCTTCTCTCAGTGCCTCTTCTCTATTCACACAGGACCAGCACGGACGCACATCAAGGTCATTCTCTCCAGAACATTCTGTCATTCCTTCCCTTCCCTTCCCCCTCAAGACTAATTAACTTTTCAAACCAGACTCTTTAATATTAGCCTTAAATAGTGAGGGGTGTTTGATGTTCAAATCCGATTGCTGGCAGATGTAAGCTAAGCATTTCATCAGTGCCACAGGGCATCTTTTCACCCAGTGGTGCGGCTCTCGGGCTGAACGAAGTGCTTTAGCTATGCTTAAATAATCTGCAGTGCGGGAGGAGCCCTGGGATGAGACACGATGCTTGGCTCAGTTTTTTTTTAAGAGGACTATGAGGCCGGTTATGGGAAACCGAATCCATTGCGGCTTTGCTTATTTCATGCATTCAGCATGGATGTGGGATGGAATCTGGAAATTTCTGTCTGCATTATCTGTTTCTGTGGGATGTCTCAGAGCCACAGTGGTAGCATTATCTCTTTGCGAGGGTGTGTGCATCTGCGAGTTATGTGATTGAAAAAGGTTATAGCATTATTTGTGACGCAGAGTGAAAAACAAAAAAACACTGATGTGGATTAAGCTGAATCAAATTTTACCTGCAGATGTAAGTGTCCCTCTGCAGTACAATGGCTTATTGTACTGTGAGAGAACCTGTGATTAATAACTCTCTCTCTGTGCTCTCCTAGGCTCCGCCCCCTGATATCATCCAGTCCCAAGAAGAAGCGATCGGCTGCCCAGGTGAGGAAAGTGAGAGATTAATACAGAGACTTTTTGTTATTGAAGCTCCAGACAGATAGCACAGACATAAAGGTTAGATCAGCATGTTCCTGTACCGATGTTGGCTTCATAACCCAGCGTCTAATCAGATTAGTAAATGGCATCAGTTTTGAATTGTGTGTGCCCTGTTCTGTTGAAGATCCAGCGTATTTTATCAGCTTGTTTGTGGAAGCAATTCGACCTGACGTAACCTATGGTCCCACTTGAGCTCCACAGTATAGCTTTCTCATGAATCGGATGATTCATTGTAAAGGCCTGTAGCAGTGACCCTGCTTATGGCACATTATTCATGTTTATGTTTATTTGATCTGAAGTCAGTATCTCCAGGCATGGTTAGATGGGTTGATGGATTGGTGGTTTGCGCCATGGCTTTTCACGCCCTGTACTTATGCTGAGGCAGTGATTAGGAACCCCTCAACCTGTGTTTAAAACTGATGATGCGCCGAGAGAGAGAGCGAGAGAGGGGAGGGGTCTGTGCAGGCTGAGAGAGATAGAAAGAGCACTCACTGAATGCTGGCGGGGGTCAACTGGGCCGTCGCTAGGCAACCTCCTGGTCCCATCCTGGTTGCTGCGGAGCGCCTGCTCTCATTGGCTGAAGGGAGACGAGAGACGGTGAAATGAATTGGGGTTACATAACTGTGTTCCTGCAAGGGAATCAGAGAGGAGTCACCCTCAACAGAGAATAATCATCAGCAGCTGTCTATATCAATAATAATACAAAGCACATTTTATACGAGTAGTGGCTCAAAGTGCTTTACAGCAAAGTGATGCAAAGAAGAAATGTGTAATATTTCAAAAATTGAAAAATAATATTAAACAAAATAATAATATACAGTACCTTGACATTATAAACATACAATTTAAAATAGAATTGATGTAGATATTATATTAGAATAAGAATTTCAGTATTTCGGACAGTTTAAAGTGTGGAGTACCCTGAAATCTTGTTTCTTCCTCAGTATACAGGGCTTTACACATACAATAAATACCAGTGCACCAGTTTTATCACTAAACCACTTTTATTAGAGAAATGAAATGCTTTGCATTAGACATCAGACATTCTTTTCAAACTCCATATCCAAACTTGTTACAAATGGGCTTGTAGGATTGGATATAGAATTTGATTCATTTGAATATTTGTATGCATGTGTATTATTTACAAAAAATGTTATTAAAAAAGGACATATATAAATATGTATATGTCTCTATTACTTGCTCTTGTTTATTCCACATGCCTATTTGTCAAACAGTTTCATTTTAGTCTACTTATCCTAAATTATTCACCTACTCTAATGCATCACACTTGTCTTTTCTCACTAAACTTGAGGTCCCATAATCGTCTGCCCCAGATCTTATTGCCACCAAGCTTCTGATTGATCCCAGTTAGGTTTGACCCACTCAGGGTTTGACCCACAGGCGAGCTGCAGGCTGTCTTTGAGGCCAGAAGAAGGTTCTGGTTCTGAAGTGGTGCATGTTTGGCAGGACCACTATCGGCAGAATCCTGCTGCTGCTGCCTGTCCCACGGCGAGAGACCGCCTAAAGAGGACCCTCATGCCATCTCAGCCAGCCTGCACTATAATTAGCATGAAGACTTCCATACACATCTTCACTTTTCCACAACATGATAATTAATTAGGCCTCTCGCTTCCCCGGGCACTGCTTCCTCTCTCCGCTGCGTGATGGGATGCAGGGTACTGCTCCTGTCTTTTTTCTTTATTTTATTGCTTTCTCTCTCTTCCACCCTGTTTTATCCTCCTTTTCCTTGCCAGTATTAAAATAGTCAATACTGAACAGATAGCATATTTTATATCCCGTCTTCCATTTGTTCCTTTTAATGTATTTCATCATCACTTTGCGCCCCATCATTGATTTTATTGGATGTATCCTCAGGGCACAGGATAATGGTGGGTTCAGCATATCATTAGTTACAGCCGTGCTTTATGAATGGAGGTCCAAGACCAATGTGCAAGACGTGTATGCCAACATAAGGCTCAGAGAGCTTTTTTTTTTTTTGTGATTTCAGGTTATGCCTAGCCCAGTGATGATGCCTGTAGCAACTCCCGAGCCCCCTCCTGCCCCCACCCCTCCTCCAGTTGTGGAAAGTGGCCCAGTAGCATATGAAGAGCCCACTGAAGAAGATGAGGAGGAAGAGGCTGAGGAGCCCTGTGTTAGCGCCTTAGAGCTTATGGGAAGCAATGGTCAGATTTTACACTATTTCTTTATCCCCCAAAAATCTAATTTACACAGTCTCTTTACCCCAAATCGCAGCTTAAAACAGTAGTATCTTTAATTATGATTTTATCTGTACTTTTGTTCAAATTGACAAATAAGTAAGTCTGTTTGCAGTTAGTGGGGTACAAGCTTCCATTCCTCGCAAGCTACATAAATATATATGCTATCCTCAAGCACCAAGCTTGATGACTACCTTACATTTAGGGGAAAAATGCACGAATAAGGTTGTTTTCTTTAACAGTGTATATTGACTCTGGATTTTCCAAACATGAATACCAATCCAAACAAAGCATGTTTCTTAACCATTTGTTTTGTTTTTCCATTTATTTTAGCAGACTGTGTCAGCTGTGTGATAAATGACTTTGCCTCTCTTTTTCTATGCATAGATCACTTATCAGAAATCAGCCATAACATCCAGCAGCAGTTTGGCGGCTAATCTAAACCTCACAGTTCTCTTAATTCAGATATCTCCAAATTCCAGCCGTATCATTAATCTTTCCATTCTTTTGCAGAATATGGCTGTGAGGCTGAAGAGGAAGAGGTTTTCTAGGCTGCAGTTTTTTCCCTTTCTTCAGGGAGTGATCCTTTTCATCAGTCCCAGACCCCTGCCTCCCTCCCTGTGGAGACAGGAGCCAGGAGAACAAGGTGTAGATGTGTGAGCTACTGTTGTTACTGTGAAAATATTCCTGTGTCCTTACTTCCCATGCGGCAGTAGCCTTGTTCAGCTCCTGCTGCATCTGGCAGAGTGGAGAGACATTCGAGGTTGAAAGCAACACGTGAGAAAAACATGACTTTAGATTGTGTTTTGGACCATTAGCCTCACGTTAGTCCAGCAGCTGTGCAGTGCTGTATTCACTTATGGAAGGTCTGTTTTCCAGACCATGCCCGTGCCTAAGAGGAAGCCTAATAAGCCGTTAAGCATCCTGTTATGCCAATGATATTGTTGGAGACTGAGATGAGGCAGACGTGCATTCATTAATGTAAAATACCATCTCTGTCTCACACAGACATTGGGTTGTTTTCTCTCTGGAAGATTTGTACTGCATCCACATTTGTTTTACACTGTTTCACATGTTAATGTGTTGTGCTGTTTTAGTCTGGTGCATTTTAAATTCTTATTGTAAATGTTTTAAATATGAAATATTGAACCTCACATTGCTTTATGCAGCATATATGAGTGTATAAATGTAAATATATGTTATTTAACTTTTTCACATTTTGCTCCCTACATTCCATTGAAAGTATAATATTTTTAATTATGTACATTGATACAGAGCATCATGCCATTCCGATTTTATTTTGTATCTGTTCAAATGTAAATCCTTGTTATATTTGTAGGAAATTTTAGTGGAACTTAATGGACTCGGAGATGAACAGCTGGCAACCTGAGTACATTCCTATGTGTGATTAAAACAGCCTAATTAAATGGCATGTATTCATACACCTGTTCGTTTTTACTTGCACGTTGATTTGTAGATAGCCGGTAGATAGATTTTTTTCTTTCTTCAGAATACCCAATTCCTCATTATGTTTGCTATCTGCGGTTGTGGTTAATATATATATATGTATATATATTTTTTTAAGATTTCTTTTTGTCTAAGCATGTCGCCGTCCGAAGGGGCTGTTGCAACATGTAAAGATTCTTTGTTTCCATGGCCTGCATTATGACTTCTGCCTTTTAATACTGAACTTTCTTCATCAGTAAGTCACGTAACCACTGAAACAGTCTTAATGTGTAGTATGAGATCATGTGCAAAACCTCAGGTGTGTGTGTGAGTGTGTGTATGCATGTTCGTGAGAGCAGCAGATGGCCAGCCCTCTGTTCTCCACATGCCTCACACTCACACACACACACACTCACTCACACACACACGTCTTCTTTCGATATCACCATCAGCTTGCGTCACCAAATTGCTTCATCATTCACATGGAAAAACAGGTCCCTAGACCTCCATTCAACAGAGCGCCATTTGCATTCCATTATCACGAAGGAGGTTCATCCTGTGAATCAGTGTGCACACCTGAGACCTAAGGAACAAACATATAGCATCTTGAAGATTAACCTGATTGGTAATTATTTTCAGAGGACTGTAACTGCGGGACAGTCTTATGTGTATTTTAAAAAATTACTTAGCAGACACTCACTAGAGTCAGTTTTGCTCTCTATGCAGACAACCTGCAGTAACTTTGTTAAAGGCCCCATATCTTGGCAAAGTTTTTAAAATGAGTTGCAAGGATTCAAAACCCATTCACTCCCTAGTTCATATAGTCCATATTTGCGAGCCAGGCTTAAAATGGCCTGTTTGGAATAAAATATTTTTGTCATGTCATGAAATGTATTTACATACATCTGTCTATTCAGCCTACAGCAGAATCAAGCCCTGCTTCATTCATACTGAAATGATAAAGAATGGACTGCTGTTTAAATAAGGCACAGTACAGGGCAGTCAGTCAGACGAGATCATTTACATATAAAATCGAAATGGAAGAGTGACAGTAATGGCCTGTTTAATTTTAAGGAATAAACAGAGGTTGGAAAACATGTTTTAGGCTTTGTGGCTGAACATGTTCTCAGTACTTTGACACCCTGAGTGTGAACGGCTCATCACCTCATGGAACCGCTCAGCCCTCTTTGTGTGTTGGGCCAAGTATCATCTTTCACCTTAGAATATGAGGGCTTAAACCCTTTTATGTGGAAGATCCCCCCACCATGCAGGTGCTTATGGGGTGGATGCAGTCTATTTGCCTCCAATGATCAGACTACTGCGTAATATGAAACTATAATGGTCTGGCACTGCTTCCCTGCCACTCACATTTGATTTGATTTGTTGCTAGATACAGACCCCGAAAGCCCATCCACACTTCAACTGTATCAAGTTCACTTCTTCAAAGAGCGTATTAAACAACTTGGCGCTCTCTGCACCCCCTTCTTTGGTCTGTCTGGCTGAAGCCTAGTGTCTGGTTTCTAGCCTTAACCCCCACGCAACACTCTAAACAAGGTCATATCAGTCATTTTACCATCTATAAACCAAGTGCTTTGGATCACAGAACTCCTCTTTTCTAATTAGCAGCCCTAATTGATTAGGTGGCATTGAAGTGTTGGGATGTACTTAGTTTGATCTCCAGATCTGGTCTCAACAAGTCTTTCAACAAGTACATTTTATGGTATCTTATTTTGCAATTTGCAATTTGCTATACTTCATTTCTCTGTTTTTATTGATATTTTTGAAAACAACTTTACATTAGACCAAGAGTCCCAGACCTTCAGCAACTCAAGGCTTCCACATTCGCTTGAAAATGCAAATATATAAAAACAATGTAGCCTAACAAATTTTGCTTGACTGCATAATCCAGTGACATGATACCACCAAAAAATGTCTGACACTATTCTGTATGTTGCCATCTACACAATCAAAAAGAGAAACATTTACAATGGCTTGCACTGAAATATAAGCATAAATATAAATATAGCTTTTGCTAGATCAATAAATAATGATCACAACAGCCATTTTTGAAAATTTCGTAATTGAATGTGAATGTGTTGTAGCAGTGCTGCCGGTCAGTGACCCCTTATAAGTGCCACCATGGTTCCCACTGTGTTAGACGAATGGACCAAAAGATTTTTTGAGCAGCAAACCTTTGTGTAAACTGCATTAATGGCTATTAAGCTACGAATGATTTCTTTTTCTCATAAAGTCACTATTTTGGAGATACAAGGTGTTTTTTTATGACAGCTATGAAATGATAAAGTCAGTCTTGATTATAGTGACATCCCTGATGATGATAATCATGATGATGTAGCAAATCTGATAATCCACAGATCCTCCGTAGAGCTGCTCTTCTGCTGTGCTGTGCAGCGGTTTCGCCGTATCTCATAGATCCCGTGGTAGCAGCATTAGCCATTGCCCCGGATCAGCACCCCTGCGAGGCCTGCAGGGCGAGAGTGTGGGCTTGTGATTTATGCAGTGTGACTGGCTCCTCCGTGCTAAGATCAGCCAGGCTTCCGGAGCTGTCCCCCCACATCCAGGTTCACTTGGCTGGACTCAGGTGAGTCTGCTCGTTCCCCAGCCAAACTCGCCCTGACCTCTGCAGCCCGTGGTCCAGTCAGTGATCGGTTAACACAGGGTCATGTTAGTGTGTGCATATGAGGAGGAGCTGCTGTCCACTCATATTGCTGTCATGGCATGTAGCTGAACCAGAACAGGCTGCAGTAAGGAACAGGTCAGAGACAGGCGAAGGAGGGGCATAGACATGACCTTCTTTTGTACAGGACATTACTTTGTTTAATTTTTCATGTCCTTTCTTGCTCCGTCTCGCTGTCCCTCTCCGACTGCCTACAAATAAAAAGTGTAAATTCCGTTCGGTTTTATCTTATTTGTATATAAAACATTCCTGTCTTGGGTGTAGAGTGTTCCAGTTTTATGGGTATTGAACATTAGTAAACTGTTCTTTATTGTCTCATTTACAAAAATAGTTCTAAAACCATATGCGCAAAGGTTCTTAAGGACACCAGACATGGTTCCTCTGTGACATGACTCCAACGAAGAACTTAATGGCACTTTTATTTTTGAGTGCAGTTTTTCACGAATGCTGGTACAGGCCCCCATTTAGCAAGCAATGAGCTCGAGGAAGAAAGTAGTGCAAGTGTACATGAGAGACTTGTATCCCCTCAGTGGACCTGATGTCTGGCTCTGCGTCACAATTCTAGAATAGAAAGGCCCAGACTTCCCCTCTGCACTTTCCCTCATGGGAATTTCTGCTGCCATCTTGAAAGGCTTTCTGATTCTTAAAAAGCTGAAGGAAGTTTCTACTAGCAGTCCCTCAACCCTCAGTTTGACTCCAGAGAGTCTACAAAACTGCCGACTTGTGGCAGTGACATATCCCAAGCTGTACTTCACTTTCTCGTCACGAGCCTTTGGTGGAGAGCTTCTGCCGTCAACCAGACAAAACACTTTCAGCCAACATTAGACTCATGTCATAATTTTATTATTGTCTGTGCTTTGCGGATTGCTGATGATTTCATTAAATTACAGTCTTTTGAAGCTAACACTAGCTATGAGTAACCACTTCACACAGGCCCTCTAGCAACTTATTATTAAGTTTATATGTCAAGCACATTTTCTCAATCAGAGCAACAATAAGGAGGGACTGACGTCTCAGGTATTTACGTGCGTTCGTTTCCTTGCTAAAATGGAAACCAAACTCAGTAAGTAATAACCCGACAATGGAACAGAGTTAAATTAACCAGTGTCTTTGGAAAAAAATGAAGGAATAGAGTTGTTATCTAGTGTATATAAAATGCTAATTAAATACACCAAGGAAAACATGGAATTAACTCAGTTATATCTATAGGTTTTAGTGACTGCAGTAAACTAATATTTCTGCCATAGAAGGCTACCAAAATGTGCACATGTGTTTACCCTGTCCGTTATCTAAGCATATCACACCTGCTATAAAGTTAACACATACCGATAGGGCCAGAGTCTGTTCTGACCCCTGTTGGCAAGTGTTTGAGGGCATTCATTTGAAGCTTAACACACCCACACTTCCTTCGGCAAGTCAGCACTCAACTTACATTTGTATGACTCAGAGGGAAAGTATAAGAAGATGGAGAGTAAGCCAATGATAAAAAGAAATGAAAGGACAAGGCTGTGATTGTGGCTGTTCAGTGAAACAGCAGTAGATGGCCCTTAACCATGTACTCCTGTAGTGCAATTATGTGATGCTCTAAACCTCTTAGTGGCCATTCAGCACGCGCACACACACACAAACAGTCACACACAGAGGCTGTCAGGCCCTTCTTAATCTGTGCAGTGTGCACTAAAAATATTTCCCCCTCTACAGCTCCCCAGTGATTGGACCCCTTTGTTGCTGTGTGTTCAGTGCACGTTGGCTGACTTCATTGAGTACATTTACCAAACCTCGACAGCCAAATATGTTTATTGCTCAGCCACAATGGGAAAGTTTCGTTTACAACAGGAATCCCCTGCGAACCACACGTCAAGAATCCAATCCTGAGTGCAGCTTCATGCGCACAGTGGCTGTGGCCATATTGTGGCACATAGGCAAGAAGGAGTGACATGCATAATGAAAGGCCCAGTTCGCTGGAGCAATAATGAGATGAGCATTGGGAAGGTTGCAGACCAGCTCACTGGGGCACCATTCAAGTGATCTATTGGAATGCAAGCAGCAGCTACAAGGCCTCAGCGCAGTGGTAAGAGCCACATTCCCCCCTGGCCCCCTCCCTCTCTGTGCCATCTGCTGCAGCACTGTCGCCGCTGCCTCCTTCTCTCACATCTCCGACGCCAGCCTGGAGTGACAGGCAGTGCTCGCGTTCTGTGGGGAGCTGCCATGGCCCTGCATGCTGATTCATCAGTGCTTCAATGCAGGACGTCTGAGGGGACAAATCCAAATCCACTGGCTGTCAAAACATTGGGCACGCATCCTTTTTCATGTTATCCTCCCTTATATAAAATGAGTCTGAAACAATATGGAAACACTGTTAAAGTTTCAAAATGTCCCATGTCCCATTCCAAACATATAATACAGAAAACACCATTTGTTTTGAATTCATTACTTTTGTGAGCTGAAACTAGCACATTTATCAAAATTTTGACACCTGCTCTTCTGAAATCAAGAGGTGTCCATCCTTGCTGCAGTAGCTTTTCCCATCTTAGCTTTTAGGAAAGCTTTACACTAAGGGCTCTATTTTGATGCAAAAACATAAAGCACACGACACAGCTAACATATCCAAATTTTAAGATAATAGTCACACAAGTGGGAAAGGTTTGCTATTTTGGCAGCAGACTAAAAGGTTGTCCTGTCTCTCTTAATAATTCAGAAGTCTGTTTCAGGCATAGCATGCAGTAAACCAATCAGAATGGTCACCTCACCTTTGAAAGGCAAAGCAGCATGAGCTGTGGCAGATTGCTGTTATTATGGCCTGTTTAACTGGAAAACCAGATTAGTTTTCATCTGAGGAAACGGACCTCCTTGTGCGTTGCTGCCTCTATATATTTTATTTTTTTCTCCACTTATTGCAAAATGTTCTAACCTGGTTTGTTAAAATACTCATGTGTGTTGATTGCTCAAACAGCCCATCATCAATACATGATTCTAATAATCAACAAAACTGATTTTTTTAATGACTTTCATACAACAATTTGACTACATGAAAGTACCAGTTGTACTCTGTAATCAAAACGTATATAAATGAAATACAATCAAATGACTAAAACGTGACAATTATCATTTAATAAAATGGCATTGACTTTAAACATGGTTGCTGTTGTTTAAAATCGCTGCCTAAAAATAGCATTGTGCAGATAATGTGCCCAGCCACACCTCATGTAAAAAACCTCTCCTACGAGCAGGGAAACGCCTGCCAAACCATTCGTTATTTTGAAAATGTTCATGCGTGGCGTGAAAATGAGGAATGCACTAGCACAACCACTTTTCCTTGTTCAAAATAGAGCCCTAAATTTTGTTACATTGCTGTGAAGATTTAATTGCATTTAGTTACAAGCTCATTAGAATCATTGGGAATCGTTAAGATCATTAGTAATTATCTTGATCACAAACCAGCTCATCCCAAAGAAACTGGATGGAGGTTCATCACTCCAGAGAACGCTGTTCCACTGCTCCACAGCCCAAAGCTGGAAGGCTCTGTACCCCTCTAGCTAATGTTTAGTATGGTCTGTATGATTCTATTCTATGAGCAATGTTTTTATATGGGGATTTTTCAAGCTGTGTGCAACAATGGGTGCATATTAAAGTAGATAAATTACTACTTAGAACTAATTAGAAGAGGTTTCAGTGTCTGAATGCAAGTGGAAATTTAGCCCCACCCATTCACACTGACTGTTTTATCCTTGACTGCTTTTGGAACAAGGCACAATACAGGACATCCAACAGACTTCTTTCTCATATATGGGTTGTCATGTCTGTTGCTCTCTGTAGCAGTTAGCTGTGTTTCTGGTTTAACCTGTCGATCTATTGTGTCCCACACAGTTCTTCATCAAGCACGTGCTAAGATCAGGTGACTTACAAAAATAGCGTTATTTAAAGTTCATCCTAACAGAGTACTCTTAAAAGTAATGTTAAACTGTGGCTGTGGTATCATTTGAAATGGAATGTTAAATAACTATGAATATTTATGAATATTAAGTCCTACTTTGGTGATGTCACTGAAAGAATTGAACCCATTAAGAGGTCAAGCCACATGGTCAGATGTGAGTGATGATGACATTACATTAGCTACATAAGTGACCGCTGCAGGCATGATTTACTTTAAAATTAGGATCCTGTACTTTAAAATTTACTTTAAAATTAGGATCCTTCAATCTTGGAGTCTTTTTGAATGTGTGTTTAGTTTGGAATTGACTTGCCTGTTATGTCTGATTCTGTTTGGATTTAAGAGCAGTAGTAGCAAAATACCTGGATCTACCTGATTCAAAATCATCCTGGGTTGGTCATAAAAAAGCCATTTTTAGATACTGTGCGTTAAATCGAGAAGTCATCAGCTGATGAGGAGACTTGAGCACAGTCGTGACAGCATTGTCTTCTACACAAGATTTTCTTGTGACTCTGAGGAAGCACATGCTTCCTGTGAGTCACTTGAAGAATCTTTTTGAACTGCCACTAATGCAACATCATTGGACAGCTCAACACGCTTGGAGGAGAACACTGCAGGGGGGCATCTCACCCACCCAGAGAGAACAAAGCAAGTTGGGTTGTCTTGGACTGTGGCACCATCAAGAATCAAACTTGTATGATAGAGATATGATTTACATTTATCATTTACATCATTATTTTAATGCAGGGGAGTTTTGACTTGTTTATAGCATTTAGCATTCTTCATATTTTGCTGAAAGCATCTCGTAATTCAGAGGATCCAGTGATACCCGGGGTGAAAATGTTCATGGCGCAAAACCATTATTGGGTTTGGAATTTTTTTGCAAAGCACAGGATGTGATAGCAGCAATTGTCATTGCAGTTGTTTCATTATATATATATATATATATCAGTAATTGCACCATAAAAATTGCGCCATAAAAATACATAATCAGGAATTACAGTATTAAACAATAATCACAAACAAATCACTTTTCATAAGAATGCTAGACGTCCCCAAACATCTGAAGGGCAGTGCAGAAGAGCTGTGTATTTATAGATATTATACATTCAGACTCATTTTCCATACAGCTGGGTAGCCTGCAGTTAGACACGCTTTACCAGTCAGTAAATTAAAATTCCTGCCAATGGGGCATGGTGTAGAAATTGTTCAGTTCTTTTTTATCCCCCAGTATCTTCCAGTGCCAAATGTTAATGAAATGATGATTATGGTGAACTCATTGAGGCTTTCTAAATGTCTTTTTTCTGCTCCTAACTTATGATGTTCTGTTCATGGCTGTTAAAGGCTCTGTGGTTCTCGCTCTCTGATGCAGTCACGCTTTATTAGGCTCTTCTGAACTGCAGTAAACCTCCAGCCTCAGCGCCCCGAGCAACATCCTGCTTTTTCTCACTGTGGCATACAACCGGTGTCATCACACCCATCCTCAACCCGTCATAAGCACCGCAAACACACACACACCTGCAACATTACTACACACACTCCCTTCTCCAGTTGTCTGCTGTGTTCTTCTGTAGCACATTGGTCCGGGGACACTTTGCCTTCTCAACAAAATGTTTTCTCGCTGTTCCTTATTCGGTTAACTTTGTTAACATAAAGCAGTCATTTACTAATATTTTGAGTATGTTTTAAATTCATCCTCAGTATGAAAAGCAGGATTTTTGCAACCTATTGTTAAAAGTACATTTGAAACATTTGATGAAACTTTAGTACTCTGTGAAAAAGTAATTGAATAAAAATTGCACTAAATTAAATTTCTTCGTAATGTACAGCCCACTGCGATTTAGTTTTAAATCTCTGACAGTGTGTGTTAAATTCCTACATAAGTACCTCATTCTGCTTTATAAGGTACTGATTGGTGATCACCTGAATCAAATCTTATTTTATGAGGAGAAGTATAAAAAACACTGCTGTAATCAACACTCTCCTCTTGCAATGTGACCAGTTGGATGGCAAAACACCTCTAGAAGTTTGAGTGAACAAGAGATTTGTTTTCTTTGAATTATTCAAGTTCTGTAAACACTGCATCATTTCTCTTATTTTGATATTTTGTCATTTCCATTAAAATGATGCTGTAAACAAATAAAATGAGGCTTTATTTTTATTTGGAAGTTATGACAAATATTGTCAGCAGTTCTTAGGCAGATCTGTTCAGTTCAATACTTGCACCTGTCAAAGAGAAAACCTGAGAAACTGAACATTTTTGCAATGGTCTCTTATTATTTTCCGGAGCTGCATACACATCCCTCATGTAATATTCTAATATCCTTTATGCTTGGGGTCAGTTTAACCCCAGCAATTCATAAATTCCAGAAATTCAATGAAATTAAATTTTCTGCACAAGTTTATCCATCAGGTACTTTATTTTTCTTTGTTGATGTCCTAAACCGTGCTTTAAATAAAACATACATGTAGTAAAGCCCCCACGGCTCAAGAAGTATCAAAGTTCTCATGGAAATATGTTTTCTTTCCCCAAAGTCATGTGACCTATCAGTGGTTCTCACACTCCTACAGGTAATTACATTCTGTTATGGCCCTAAAGCAGATGTTTTTTTGAAGATTACAAACTTGCATTTTATGGTGTCAGTATCATCCAAAACAACCAAACATAGGTGTGTGAATGTTGATATTTCTCAGGTTCTTCACTGTGGAGATTCGCAAATGCAACAGTGGAAAAAAAAACAGTCACCGTCAAATATTAACCACCCATCCTTCATTTTCAAACAAGCAAAACAAGGAGGGAAAGAAAACTAAAAAGAATTTGACTGAGCCTGAGATAAAACGAGATTAAACACCAAGGAGACTTTTTAGAGCTGGTGAGAGCTACGGGAGCTGAAAAGGTTCAAAATTGATGTAGAGTTAGCTACATTTCAACTGGACGAAGTTTCTAGCTAAAGAATCGGAAAGCCAGAGGAAAGTCAATGGTGTGGTGAATAGTTCATGTTTCGTTCATGGACAAAAAAACTGACGTTTATAATAAAAGTGATATTTAGACAAAATCCCTATTGCTGTCTTTTTTGTGTTTTTTCATCATTTGGACACATAAAGTATCCTTTATAACTTTCATGGTAAATGGATCAATAGAAATGGTTTAATGTTACTGTGAAAGAACATTTTACATTTTTTCTTTCTCCTGAAAAGTTTCGAGATTTGAAAAGCATTTTGGAGATACATGGTTTTGTTCTGGCGCTGACAGCATAAGAGTTATATGTACAAGAGTTACAAGAGGTACATGTGGCCTAGTGGGTAGGATACTTGCCTCTGGACCAAGAGGTCATGGGTTTGAATCCTACCTTTAGCACACCACCACTGGGTTCCTGAGCAAGACCCAAGCTGCTCCAGGGAGACAGTCCCCTGTAGTTAGGGAATGGAAGTCGCTTTGGATAAAAGCCTCTGCTAAATGCTGTAAGTGTATAGGGCAGTTAAAATGAACCCGTGCAAAAGGTGGGAATGGTTATGCAAATTCCTAGATGGAGAGAATGCAATAAATGGAAAGCAAATTATTCTGTGCATATCAAGGTTAGGTATTTTCATCTTTGCCTCATGTTCTGGTATATTCATATTTGTTAAAAGTGTTAGTAAATGAAGATGAAGAAGGATATAATGTAGCAAAGCTGATGCTTTGGACAGACAGCCACTGTAGACTGCACTAAAAGTTGTCTTGTCCAGTTGTCCTGTTGCTCTTGTGTTTTTCTCGTACACTTCTGGTCTTGTGGTGTTCTGCTCTGTTCTGTTTCTGTTCTTGTGTTGGTCCTGGAGGCACGATGTTTCGTTTCACTGTGATCTGTGTGTAGATGGTCAAAATGACAATAAAAACCTACTTGACTGGACTTGACTTGAATGATGAGAAAGAGAGAGAAAGAGAGAAAGAGAGAGAGAGATGAAAAGGCAGATGAGAAAGAGGATGGAGAGAAGGAGGGAAAGGGAAGAAGACAGAAAGTGAGAGGGAAGTGGGAGTGGGAGCGAGTTAGTCAGAGAGAGAGCGAGAGAGAGAGAGCTGGAAGATGGAGGGAGTGAAAGAGAGAAGGGACGAGTGAGAGTTTGGAGAGAAGACAGGAAGTGAAGTATCAGAGTGATTTCGCTGTGGATCACGTGAGCCGCTGCATTTGTAAATGAGCCATCTGTGGGGCTGGAGGCTGACGGCTCAATCAGCTCGGCTTTAGAGCCTCTGAGTGCCATCACTATTACCATCAGCGCTCCGGCGCTTGGACCACCTGACAAGAACACACACATCCCGTCAATGGGAACTTCACTGGAGAAGGAGAAAACAGTCTCAACCTTCATTTTGCTGCAGTAACATTTTCTATTCTTCTGGGAAGACACCAGATGTAGGAACATTGCATTGAGGGTTTGCTGGCATTCATCCATTAGAGCAGGGGTGTCAAACTCCAGTCCTGGAGGGCCGGTGTCCAGCACAGTTTGATGGTTCTCCCCCTCAAACACATTCACTAAACCTGACAATTAACTGGTGAGGTGAACAAGGAGTTTCTGAGCAGGGAAATCACCAGAACGTGCAGGACCACGGCCCTCCAGGACCGGAGTTCCACACCCCAGCATTAGAGCATTAGTGTCATCGGGTACTGATGATGGACGATTAGTTCTGGATCAGGAACACCACTCTAACTCATCCCACAGATCTTTTTTGTGCTTTTTTATCATTTGAACACACCAGGTATTCTCTAAAAGTTATAATGAATTGCTTGAGAGAAATGGTTTAATATTATTGTGAAAGAACATTTTACATTAACTTCCATTATACGTTAATTCTTTCTCCTAAAAAGTACCTTTTTGGAGTAACATCTACCCTTCTGGGAAGATACTAGAAAAACTGCATTGACGCTTTCATTGCATCTGTTGGAGCATTAGTGATGTCAGGTACTGAAGATGGAACATTAGTTCTGGATCACAAACTCCACTCTAACTCTTCCCACAGGTGGAGCTCAAACACTCCAGAGTTCAGGGCTCCACCGCTCCACAGCCCAGTGCTAGGACCTTCCTCTGTGGCTAAAGCTGGGTTCATGCACAGCTGCTCCAGAGTGCCACTTCTTTTGGCAATGCTGTTGTATGGGGTGCACAATTGAACACCTGCATTGGCAATGGGCACATCTAAAAAAGCTGAATTCAGCCATTAGGAGGCCTGTCTAGATACTTTTTGACAGATGTTGTCTTTTTGACTTTTTGACATAATACCATCACAAAAATACCAAAAATGTTCCTGATATTGTGATATTAAAGGAATTCCATCCAGTGAACATTCCTGAACCTCTAACTTACATAGGAGTAATTTAACAATACTTCTGTTTCATTTGTTCTAAAACATTAGCGCAGTGTTATAGCAACACAGATATGATGACAAACTACAACCGCAATTTCAGACGTTTTAAATTCCATTTTTTTAAATGGATTTAAAAAAATGGAATTTAAAACGTTTTAGAGTGTCTTACCCAGATTTACCTAATCTAGTCAAGGTCAGTTCCCACCTGCTAGTTAGGTCTTCCTAATCACACATTTCTACCAAAGTTGAGGACTGGCACATGCCTTTTCCAAGTCATGTACCTGGCCACCATGTACTTATCATACTGCTAATAATGCAATGTCACTGTACCTCAACATGCTTGCAGGAGAACACTAATTGTCAGTTCTGTTGCACCAGATGAAAGACGCCCACTATGACAACGCTGGGCTGCTTGATAAGGAAGAGGCAGGAGCATCCTCAGACCCGGGACCCAGCTCAGCTGCACCGCTAGATGAAAACTATTATTCATTTTTTCGCTCCAAATAATTTGTTATGCTAATGCTTTTAAATTAATGACATATTTTACATGTGGTATGATTTTCTGATATAATACGTAGTGGATTTCTGGCATTAGGCCCTAAATAGAACGTTTGTATTAAGTGCTGGAAAGGCTCTTGGGGAAGGATGCTGTGTTAGACACATTTTGTTATGCAGTACACAGAGAATGTCAGAGAGAGAGAGAGGGAGAGAGAGAGGGGGGGGAGAGAGGGAGAGAGAGAGAGAGAGAGAGAGAGAGGGAGAGAGAGAGAGAGAGAGAGGGAGAGAGGGAGAGAGGGAGAGGGAGAGAGACTGAAAAAGAGATGTAAGTGTGATGATTATGCTTTAAACAGTGCAGCAGCAGAGGTGTATGAATGCTGTGTAGCTCCTGTTCAGCTGGCCGTCCCCTGAGATCCGGGCTGTAATGGGATAGAGGGGTTAAAGGTTGTTGTCTGCAGTTATTGCTGTATCCGTTTCAGGCCAGCAAATGCCTCGGGCGAGCCTGGAGGCAGCCCTGTCACGGCCACTCTGGATCTCGCCCACAGCACCAATCCGCTGGTAGAGAGGGCCGACGTCAAGGCGAAGGAAGAGACAGCCAGTCTGGAAGAAGATACTGTGGCATGTCATTAGCATTTAATATGTCACATATCTTGTTATCAAGTATCTTTTAGCACTGCATTGCACCTCATAGCTTCAGACCTTTGAGTGTACAGCATTCATACAATTTGCTAACTCAGGATCAGTGGCAGTTCTAGGCCAAAATTACCAGCGGGGCAGAGGTGGGGCCATTGTGTTTTTAGGGGGGCACATATAATGGCAAAACAGGTCAATATTTTATTTTATATTTAGCTTTTCGTTTATTTTCATTACAGTTCTTTTTCACAGCATGAAATCACACTGTCTTTTTAAATCACACTGTCATCATCTCACTGTAGTAAAGAGGAAAAATAGAAAGAAAAAAGAAATTCACATACTGTGAGTAGTCTGAAAATCCCATAAAGCATTTGCATGTGCACTTGGCTGAAACACTACAACAACAAGATCCTGCAATTGTGACTCCTTGAGAAACAAATGCATCAAGATTCAAAACCTTGGACCTTCTGGATTAAATGCTGAGTACCCCAAGATTGGCTCCAGCTGTTAGCTTTTACAACCAAAGTTTAGAATTCATGCTGCTGGTCTTCAGGTTGCAGATAACAGCGCGTGTGTGTAGCGTTTTAAGCAGTCTGTCTAGAACGCACGTAGTGTTAGTTCTGTTCTTCAAACCAGCACGCTGTGATAAGAAATTAATATTTAAATGATTGGCTGTTCAGTGCAGGGGCCATAACAGGGGTGCAATTCTACAGTACCGTCTAGAACAGCACATGCTCAGGATGGCCACCAAGCTCTTCCGGAGTTCTTTCCTTCTTCACCAGTATCTTTCTGACTGATGTTCAGCAGATAATTCTTGTGCAAAATGTAATTTCTGGTGTTTTCTTTTCTAAATGATGTACGTTTTTATCAGTAAGTTGCAAAAAGGGTTCCTAGGTGTAACAGCATTGGCCCAGTGACCCTTGCTGGTGAAAAAAATAACAGCCCACTGCGAAGGGGCAACTCAGTGTCATGTTAAAATGTCATGTTATAGAAAGGTACACTACCATTCATAATACAAAACCAGTTTTATTTTAGATCCTACCTTTCTAAGAGTCTAAAGGTATCAAGGAATTTTTAGGAAACTGTAAAATCGAGGATGTACAGAACTGAAGATTAAGAAGAAATCTATAAAGCATTAAAAAACCATGACAAAATTATTATCTAGAAAGCAACATACTTGAGATGCGGTAACATGTTCTTGATGATCAAATTCATAGTAATCATAGTAATCTGAAAAATGGATAAAAACAGAATTGGGGGACCTCACTCTACAGACCACTTTAAGGTAGTAGGCCCATTTACAGCTGATATATCAACAGTTAAATTCTGGATTTTGGCTAGAGTTTCCCTTTAAAAGCACTTTCTGAAAGAAAAGTTCCATTTTAATTCAAAAGGCCTTTTAGTTTGAGTTCTAAGTAAGAAAGAACAAAGGCTGGCGTGGTTGTTTCAGTCACGGTTCCTTTGGAGGAGCCGAAATGCGTCTCTTAGAGGAAAGCGCTGGATGTAAATATCTGATCTCTTTGTGAATCAGAGAGTTCAGTGCAACGATCTTAGGAAGGTGCCTTCACTGAAAGGGTGGGAAATCAAAAGGCAAACAACTTTCATGACCAAACACACACACACAAGAAAAGACTATAGGAAAGCTTTATCTAAATGAACACAGTTTGCATGTCAAATTTCTGGTATGGTTTGCTATAGGAGTTCCATAAAAGTATTGGAAAGTTACATTATAACTTGGTAGTTTAATATATTTTACCACTGTTTACATGCCACTCTGCATATTATTCCACTATATAGAGTGAAAGGAATCAATACCTTTGAAGCCTTTCAAGTAGCAACTGATGATTCAAAACAGTAAAAGAAATAGTGTTGCTGTCATAAGAGAGCTTCATATTTCCAAAACAGTATTTCTTGCAGAAACAAACATTGCACAGATTTTATCCCAAGTCCTTTTGGTCCATTCCACACAATGGAAATGATAACTGTCATTTTAAAATGGTGCAAATAATATAAAGGTACACTACCATTCATAAAACAAAACCAATTTTTGTAGATTCATGCAGTGATTCTAATCTAAAGATAATAGTCTATAGGTTATAGGTCATTTCTAGGAAACTGTCAAATTTAGGATCTACAGAACTGCAGATGACTTTATATTGATGAAGAAATCTATAAAGCATTAAAAACCAACTTATAACAAAATTATTGTCTAGAAAGCACCATTCTTGAGATGCAGTAACATGTTCTTGCTGATCAAATTCACTGTGACTGTAAATGGATAAAAACAGTTTTTATTTAATAACACTCAAGGTAACACGTTACTGAAAGCCTGCATTCATACCTACATAAAGCTCATAACAACCGGCATAAACCCACCTAAACATATAAAACATATCTTATAAAAACACCTGTTACTTACATAAAGCCATTTATGATGTCATTTTAGCTCAGAACAGCAGGAATACGCCTTTATAAATACTTGTGTAGGTTTAACTCAATTGAATCTTTTATGTACACATCAGGTCTTATGAATATTACCCTATATTATATACTATATTCTCACTCTAACTTTTTTGTTGTTGCCAAGAAGGTATTAATTATGAATGTGTTAAAGTGCCAATACTGTACCTTTTTCTTTTATTTCGATTATTCTTTTGAGGTCCACTTGTTTGTTTTTCTTAATGAAAATAGTGAAACTACAAAACAGGTGTGTAAATGTAAATGCATTGGATTTTGTAACATCGCAAAACTATACATTCAAAATGGGTTTTTGGAGCTCAGTTTCCATCTATGAGTCCATCTTTACATATTGCAATACAATCTTTAATAAAATAACACAAAGATCTTTTTCCACTATATACACACATTGATAGGACGAGCGATTCCAGTTTAAAATGGTGGTCTACATTACAGTGCACATAATCTGCTGTACCATGGTATAACATGCTATAGTATGCCATAGAACTCCATAATATAATGTCAAGAGGTAAATCGATATCTTTAAACTCTTAAATGTTCTGTTTGGAGAGCAGACTGGAGGGGGTTTTCTTTAAGGCCCAGATGGAGAACATTGGGGGGATTTAGGGGCTGGAAGGCCGTGGCTGGAGCTGCAGACAGGCCTGGGTGAGCTAAGCTAAGCAAAGCAGCTTCCAGGCAAGGTGTGTGTGCATGTGTGTGTGTGTGTGTGTGTGTGTGTGTGTGTGTATGTGTGTGTGCACTCTGTCGGAAACAGATGGGAAGGCCTGACCAGGGAATGCCGAAATTCCGGTCAGGAGAAGGTGATATCGGAGCATGACTGCCAGCCAGCATGTCCGGAACACCTCATGGGAAACACACGCAGGGGAACAGGCAGGGTATGCGTGTGTGTGTGTGTGTGTGTGTGTGGCAGGGGGTAAAGACCAGTGAGATTTCTGGCACTTCAGCATGCTTGTCAGGAGTCAGGAGCTGCGTATGTGCGAGTGTGTATATACTTGTGTGTGTGTGTGTGTGTGTAAGCACAAGCTGTGCCAAGCCTGGTGTGTGTAAGTTGCTGATGAGAGAGTTGTGGGTGAGGAAGAGTGCTACAGGGGTCATTCGGAATTCAAATCCTCCAGATATCCACACCGCACTCGCTCGGATGTACAGGTCACGGAGATGTGAGAAAAAATAACGTGCGAGTTTCGAAACTGCATTTGACTGCGAGGAAGGGGCGAGAGAGAGTGAGTGAGTGAAAGAGAAGGAGAGGGAGAGAGAGAGAGAGAGTCTGATGAAGCTGGCGTCCATCCAAGTTTATCAGAGTTACATTCCTTAAGAAACTCTCGCTCTGCCTTCAAGTGATTTGGCAGCTTTTCCGAAAACTACCCGAAATGCAAAATGAGAGATGGAGAGTCCAAGTTTTTTTTTTTCCCTTTTTTTTTTTTTAAGACAAACAGCGAAACTGAGAATGAGCATATTTAATCATGCCAGCCCATGTGGTCAGAGAAGAAGTGAAATATTTGGAATTTTACATTTCCACATATGTTTGATTTGCTCAACAAATGAACGTCGAAGAATTGGACAGTGGTGTTCGGATAAAATTCTGTATCATCTCAAGCTGTCCGCATTCCTCCTGGAGTGAAATATGTGTTTAGAATAGTTATCCTCCCGCAGTGGAGGGTCTTCTGAGGCTGAGGCGTGCATAGCCTTATCTACTGAGGCTTTTTCAGTTCTCATTGTGTCACATGTAAATTTTACATGTTTTTTAAACTGTAAAAATTCCATAAAAAAATGGAGCAATAGAAACAGCCCAAATTGCTGATGATAAAATATGGCAATAAGTTAAACTGAATCTTCCATATATGCAAACTTGGCTGCCAAAACAGGCTGTTTTGAATTCATTGTTTTTGTGATGTCACAAAACCAATACATTTACATATATCTCACCACCCAGCCTATTAAATAAATGATAAAGTTTAGCCCCACCCATTTGTAATGAAGCTATGACCAGTGTTTCAGCCTGGACTGGTTTTTGGAATAATAAGGTGCAATATAGGGTGACCAATAAGAGCAAGGTATATTTGCATGTATTATATTTGCATGTATTTGCATGGATTCTTAAAGGCGCATAGTCAAAACGGTTATTTCTTAATTCTAAGACATAAAGAGAGGATTGTAAAGTGATTGTATAAAAATGAACTGGTGGTTGTTTAAAAGATATAAATGCTGGGAAAACAATCGAATGCAAGAAAATGCAGGAACTGGGCCCGTTTGGAATAATCTGTATAAGCCACTTAAAGAGAAAATAAATGTACTTTTACTGTACCATGCACTCATCAGCGTCCAAAATCATTGTAAAGAGCACAAATATTACATTTTTCTTTTTTTTTTAATTATTAATATTTAGACACATGAGACTAATCACATACCTAACCGGCCCTAAGTCATTTTAAATGACAATAATCATTTTCTGAGCTCTCTTCATTCTTTAGACTCAAAATCAGTTTTTTTTTGTTTTTTTACGGTGCCTTTAAGACTGTGTGTAAATATTCCACCTCCAGTCGGGAACTCTTACGTTTCTGGACCTGATGCTGTTTTTATTCAAGCTGTTTTTGGGAACCACGTTCAGGTCTATTTGGCCCTGCATTTTACTGAAGTAACACGATGTTTGCTGGGGATGGTCGAAGCTACTTTATTCAAATCTGTTCAAGGATGAAACCTGGGTCACTAACTAGCTTTATCAACCTGAATGAAACTAGTTCAACTGCTATAAGGTCATTCTTTAAGGTTAAATTGATGCATGATTTTGCTCACTTTAATTTGAGTGGCCCCCCACAGATTATCTATAGGTGATTTAAGTGTTAAGAAACTTTCTGGAGAAGACAAGATGGTCATAAAGGACATTGAGGCCTGAGTTCAGAGTAGATTTAACAGAATCTACTACATTCCATGGACTGTTCAGTTTAGGTCTAATTTAGTTGAATGCTTTCACAGTTATTAGGGAGTCATTTACAGCTCCATTCTTCATTGGAAACGTTTTGAGTGCCTGTAAAACATTCACATCATATTAGAATCGCTGCATTACACACATTTATATTTATAGATTTATATTTATAAATAAATATAGATATATACAATGTATATACATATATAGACAGCTAGATAGATGTATGAGGTTAGATCTGGTGTATGTATTTGTGCATGATCCATGCTGCAGGGCTACTGGGCTGCAACCAGCCATGGTGGTACTGCCCTCTACCCACAGTTCCTAATTAAAGATTAGAGGGGAAACAAAAGCGCCACTACAGTCTCCATGTGTCAGCTGACACGGGACACAAGCACGAACAAAGAGAACCTGCTTGTGCTGTCTCTCTCTCTCGCTCTCTCTCTCTCTCTCTCCTGCTCCACTGTGTGTGTGTGTGTGTGTGAAATGTAAAATGTATTAGATAGTGGCAGTGGATGGGCGAGCCTGAGGCGAAACTGCACATGTGAATAGTGTGGGAGGACAAAATCAAGCCTGCACGCACCGCCACCCACATAACCTTACATCTATTAATATCATACACCTAACGTGTACACACACCTACCAGCGCCGCGGTAACGGCTCGTGACAGTTACGTGAGCGATTCCGCCGTGTTTGATCTGACCTCCGCACCACCTTTGCCCTGATCTCTGATCGCCATGTCTTTGTTCTTCCTCTCTCTCTCTCTCTCTGTCTCTCATCTCTCTCTCTCTCTCTCTCTCTCTGTTTCTCTCCCGTTGCTTTTATTTTCTCCTCTTTCACACCATTAAAGTTGACGAGAGTGAGAGGGGAAAAAAAGAGCAGGAGAAGAGAGAGAGAGAAGCGAGGGAAGCAGGAGAGCGTAGCTGCCCGCGAGCGACGTGGAAAAGACCTGTCAGGAGAGAGGGAAATGAGGGAGAAACGGAATGAAGAGACGAGAGACCCTCATGAAAAAGAACTTTGCTCTATAGGACCCTTGCAGTGAACTGAGCAGTCACTATAGCTTAGGCTACTATATAAGTATTACAGAGGACTGACATGACCGGATTTACTTGATTTAAATGGCGTACATCATTTCCACTTAATTAAAATTTATTTAACACCGCTTTCATATATCAGACGGACATCGAAGCAGATGTTGCACCAGATATTTAAACATTTTGAATAAAGCAGCACTGAAAAAAAATTGACCACCAGTAGGGACGGCTTATTGTAGATGCTTGCAAAATGTTCTGTCAAGAGTTCAACCTTTTCGAAATTACTGCCAAACGTAAGTACCTGGAGGGGTTTCTGAATGAGACAATTGTTTAAGCATTTGCTCTATCATCAGGAAGCCACAGACTGAGAGTCCAACAGACCAGAATTGGCTTTGTTCTCTCTGGGTGGGTAGGATGGCCCCCTCTCTCTCCACATTATTCAGTGCTTGCTGGCCCAGGTGTCTGTCAGCTGA
Organism: Brachyalestes nurse; assembly: GCA_037974405.1. NCBI lineage: Eukaryota > Metazoa > Chordata > Actinopteri > Characiformes > Alestidae > Brachyalestes > Brachyalestes nurse. The sequence continues at coordinate 8,478,334 of JBBPCY010000156.1, read as the reverse complement.
CATAACTGAACCGTTCGTTAGTGTTCTCCTCCAAGCATGTTAGGCTGTCTAATGATGTTTCATTAGTGGCAGTTAAAAAATAACAGTTCTTGGAGGACGCATTGATAACCTTCATCCTCCCAGTGTTGTATGACTGGGGAGTGCTAGTTGGTAAGTGGCTAAATTGGAAAGAAAATGGGAAAAATAAATTAATTAAAATAGTAAACTGAACAATAAATATATATTCATGTACGCAGATTTGCATCAACATAGTGCTTTATTATGAGGTGCAGCTTGACTTTTGGAGGTGGAATAAAGGTGTAGATCTACTTGCTGCATTCAGAGCAGGTCACTTGTTAACCCATTCAATATTCATGACATAGTGATGGAAAAATTTACATGGGAGGGCCACAGGATTTATTATTGAGAATTCAGGCATCAGTACTGGTACACTGAACAGGTCAATATTTATACAGTCGTGAGTGATTTCAAGTGTGGCTCATGTCACAGTTCTATTCCTTTCACTTGGATTAAGATAGCAGGACAGTAAGAGGCCGTATTTAGCAGTTTGGAATCTCTGGAAGAAGGGGTTAAGGCCAGGAGCAGTACCCCGACTTCAACCTCAACTCCTGAACAATACTTTCTTCTGAATTACAAACAGAAACTGGACGTAGCTTAATCTTTTTCTGCAAGTTTGAGCCAAAAGTTCAAAAAGTTAAACTAGTAACTCCCAAATCTTCTGAACTGCAATAGCTGTGGCTTTTTATTCATTTGTAAAAATGTACGACAGCAAAACCAAGATGCACAAAATTGTGTGCGTTTACTGAACTATTAATTCTAAAACACCACAATGCATAAAAAAAACTATTAACCGTTCCAAAAAATGCTTTGTGCCTTCATATGATTAAAGCATGTGCACTTTGTGGGTTTAGATCTGTAGATCTGAAGTTATGAGGTTTCAAATACAACTCATAACAAATAGATGGAAATGAAAGTGCTGATAGTGTGTATATTTACTGACTGTAATGGAGTGCTAATCATTAAGAGCTGCCATTATTTACACACAAACAGAATGTATGATAGCCACTCAGCAGTCTAGATTTTGGAACAGATATATGTTTGGTCTCATAGATGCTATGAATGTGCACTGGTACTGGAATTTGGTGTAAAATTATTGGATTTGCTGGATTTACTTGATAATTTTAGAAGGCTTCTTTTGGAGCTTGCAATAAAAACTACCACAATAACAGGAATGTTATTTCAAGAACTCATCATTATTATTCATTATTTCCCATATATTCAATAAAACACAACCTTTAGCTGGTCCAATAGGATTTTGTTTCCTTCAGATTCAGAATCAGGAAATTGTTTCTGTAATTACTGTTGTAGAAAAAAAAAACTCAATATGAAAATTGATATAAAAAAATACCCCTATACTGTTTACAGAAATGCTGTCATAAATATTATAGATAAGTAACACAGTTGAGCGAAATCTACGACAGGTTTGGAGTGAGCTATCGAGAATTCTGTAGTAATATTAAGTAATAAATAGTAATACTGACGAGAAGAAAAAGAAACAGAGGTAAAGAAAACAGAAAGACATGAAGTAAAATGACCTTTGGAATGATACTTGGAGAAGAACTCATCATTGATATTATTTGTATTATTATAGAAGCGTTAGAAAGCATTCTGAAAAATCTTGCTTTTCTTTTTTGCTCATGCAGGAAGAGTGTGTTTGGAAGGGGGAGCCTCTTCTTTTCTGCGCAATTCTGGCGCACGACGGCACCCTCTGTTCTCCCCACTAAATCCTGGCCAAGTGTTAATGAACGGAGCCGCACTCGCGGGCCCAGACTGAGCAAGGTGTCGTCCGTGCACGCGGCCCCCAAGCGCCAGCCACAACAACACACCTTCAGCCCATAATTATCTCCGAACGAGACGCCGCTCTCAGTGACATCACAAAACACGCTCATTTATCCTGAGCAGGAAAGCATCAGTAGAATAAAAACTCAAATAAATAAACTCTTTCATTAACTGTATTTCAGTCCCACCCATGAGGACTACTGTCAGTGTCAAACGATTTTTCCAGTTTTTATTTTAATACTATTTGAAAACAGGCGCTGTCATTTATGTTGTGTGGACATTTCATGACGAATGGGCCAACTGCAATTTTGTGAAGCAAAATCCTAATGTTTCATACATAAAAAGATAGATGTTCTTTTTCTCTCACCAGTTTCAGATATATACGTTTTTCTTATGTTTGTGTGAAATGTTGAGAGAGGAAACAAAACCCCAGAAAAGTATGGTACTTTTCTGTAATTGTTGTTGTACTATATGGTGTACAGTTTCTCTTTATAGGCAGAGTCTGAACAATTGAAAAAAATAAAACATTAAATGTAATAAGTACTTGATTGTTTATTTGCATACTGTTCAATTTAGCATCTAAACAGAACTGTAGAGGTGTGTTTTCTATTTACTTCCACATAGGAAACCACCTGAGGGGTGCCAGTACTTTTGCACGCGACTGCGACGAGAACGTTCCAGGTGAAAATGGCACTGACCCGGGTAATCCCCTTCCTTTAGTGGGAGATATACTTTCCTCCCCTCTCTCCGCCCCTGCACCGCTCCCCTCTGCTCGGTGAAATTCCTGGCAGTAATTTACTTTCTCAACTTAAATTACCTCGTGAAGTGTTTTCATTTAATTTTTTAATTATAATTACACAACTCCATTAGTCCTCTCAGATGGAAGGGGAGGGAGAGAGCTGATGATGTTAATGGTAAATAAATTGTAAATCATTAGTTGATTGCTGGGGGTGACACTCCGCATTGTGTTCTGAATGGGGGATACCGAACGAGTGTGGCGGCCGTGCAGTTGTTTCAATGGAGAGAGAGAGAGAGAGAGAGAGAGAGAGAGAGAGAGAATGAGAGAGAGAGAGAGAGAGAGAGAGAGAGAGAGAGAG
>JBBPCY010000156.1:8459929-8475298 GCA_037974405.1 Brachyalestes nurse | reverse complement strand
TGTTTTCTTTGAATTATTCAAGTTCTGTAAACACTGCATCATTTCTCTTATTTTGATGTTTTGTCATTTCCTTTAAAGTATGCCTTAAAGAACAATATTTGTATTTGGAAATTAGGAGAAATATGGTCAGCAGTTCTTAAAAACTAAGGCAAATCTGTTCAGTTCAATACTAAATACTAACATTTTTGCAGTGATCTCTTATTTCTTTCCAGAGCTGAATATTTTCAACAACTTTTCCTTCCAACCAGCCTGATAGACAGATAGTTCCATGCATTTTAAAAGTTTAAAAGTTCCATGCTTTTTATCTTCTCTATTGTGGAGCATTGCTTTTCTGTTAGGCCCATTTTTGTTGTTTGGTGTTAAAAAGTAACATTTGACAGGCAGTGTATATGCAGACAGATGTTCGTAGACGGCCTAAGAGAGCATGTGATGATGATGATGGCCTTTTGCAAATTGCACATTCAGATTACAGCATATGATAGATATAATAGAGCTCCATCAAAAGACTGACACAGATCAGTTACCCTCAACAAGATAATATCAGTCCACTCCCATAGAAACGAACTATTTTAACATCAGACACACCCAGTGTGCCATTTGTTTTTAGGTGTGTCATTTGTGTTTTGTTCCACTGGGGCCCAGGCCGAGTCGGATGATGGTGTTTGTGGAAAATCAGGACGCCCTCCATCCCAGAGTGACATCGACAGCATGCTTTGATGTGCTTTGATATGCGCTGGCTTATATGGAACAATCTCAGCTTGTTCAGAACTGCAAGAGCTGTATGTCAAGTTTTTAAAAAAAGGTTGAGGATGGTCTAGATATTCGTGCTTGTTTTGTCCTTTTCAATATTTTTCTAGTTTTTAAGATTTTGTTTTTGCAGTACAGTGTCCAAGTACATTAAACATTGCAATAGGTATTTGCTCTTTTTAATTATACTGTCATTTAATCTTTTCTCCAATGATTAGTGGATATTTCTACACAAGCAACTACTTGGATAACGAGAACTCCTGAAATATCCAAGGCCATTTGGAGCGTGCATGTCATGCGGGTGTGATTTCAGGATCTACACTGATGTAATATCTAGAAATCTCTGTGCGTTTCACTTAATGATTGTCATCATTAATATAATTATATCAAGTTGCCAAATGGCTTCCTCAGAAGCATTTCAGTTGATCTGTACATGAGATGTTTGAGTGTGAAGGACCTCTGAAAAGTTTGAGGAACTCCCAATGTAAAAGTTCCAAGTAATTAGTATGTTTAAGCCAAATGATGTTTTTGGAACTTTCATGCGTGTGAGAATGGAAAGATGAGAGGCAATTTTCCAAAGGGGATAATTTATTTTCTGTTTCCTTTTTCTTCTTCTTTTTTTTTTACTCATAGTGCCCATTGTGCCCTTGCTCAAATCAAGCCCTGACTTTATTCCCACACATTCAGTGGTCTGAGAATTACAAGCCTCGGGAAGCCAGAGGAAGAGAATAATGTAAAAGGGGAGGCCAGTGTGACGCTGCGTTTCACACCCAGACAGCAGTGCAAAACATCCAGCCGTGTGATAGATGGCCACCTCAACTCCCTCCTGCATCCGTCACATATGAGCAGCCGTAGGCCTCGGACCATTCTTCAGCTGCACAGCGGGTCGCTGCAGAAACGCTTTCTGACTGCAGTTTGCTGCACAAACAAGGACGTATTTCTTCAGACGGGACAGAAAAGGCAGAGTATGCTCTGGAAACATTTGACTGCTCCTGAACGGTCTTCTTTTTGGTGCTGTTAGGACCAGAGCCAGATTTTATTTCACCATGTTACACATGCAAAAAAATTGTCTTGGCATGTGCACACTTGTAACAGCAGACTACACTCTCTTAATGCTAAAGCCTTCTTTGAAGGGCTGCCATAGAAGAACTGCTGTTGTTTCTCTAAAGCACCATTTGCTAATTAGTCCTTTAAAGATTCCAAGCTTGTAACTGAGAGGTACGAGTGTTTAAGTTTTAAAGAACCTCCACAAAATGTAACATTCAAGTTCGTTTTCCTAGAATTGTGTGTTCAAACCAAGAGTCAATTGGAAAGCTTTTTTAAAGAGTGTACTAACACATGCAATATATGAATGTGATTACCAGCTACATGCATAAGTTCCCTTTACCCCAAATATAAACAGTCAGTTACAGAAAACCAATGTGAAACATTAACGTATAAAAAGAGCACCACCAGAAAATTTGCATTTGAAATGTACACAGTTACTCCACAAATATCAAAGTCGTGTAGCATCAGTTTCTGTAGAAAATTGTGGCTGCGTGTCTAAGCTTTTTAAGCTTCTTTTGTCTTCATGGAAATTTACAGAAAGCATGCTTGATGAACCTAACTTGCAGTTCAATTGCCACTTTTACTTCAGCAAACGTCTAATCAGGCCCAATTGTGTTTGGTTCTGCCAAAGTAATACAGCTGACCTTGTCAGAGTCGTGCATGGAAGAATGGAGCGCTTTCAGAAGCCACTAAAAACACTAAAAACAAATTAAGCAGTGTGAAAACATCTCACATTCCAGAGGGGCTGCTGTACGGCCCACAGATCACCAACAGACAAGGAGTATTGAAGCTCATTCTAGTGTTGACTTAACACTCGCAGGCTCTTCAATGGGCAGAGCCAACACATGTCCTGCTCAATTTAAGGCCTGTCAATAAATCAGTGTTTAGGATGACTAAGGTTTCAGCTGCGGTCTGAGGAGACCTGATTGAGGCTACGTGTGTGTAGGTGGGTGTGTGTGTGTGTGTGTTTGTTCCATTCTCCAGTCTGCCTGAGCTCCACAGTCACACTTGTCATTTGTTATCCCTCCTCAAGCAGCTAAATGTGGCCATTAGAGATGCTGGCCCATGCGGCCAATTCATCAGGCGAATGAATGGACGCTCAGCTGTGTGAGGCTGTGTGTGATAATCAGGATTAAGCTTGATTTGGGCCTGATCTGTCACCGAGGTGGTGATACATTACCCTGCAGGCACACACTCATCCACGCATGTGTCTTTACAAGCGCAAGCAGACGCATGCAGTCATTTTGTAGAGTGCTCACATTGTTCATGAGAACTAAAACAGACCAAGTTCAGACTTATTGGTATTACATTTAAATTTACACACCAAATGTAGTCAGTTAAGACATGCTTTTCCATTAGAGCTGCAAGGTTAAAATGGCCTCCACAGAATACAGCACCCACAAGCATCAAACATGCCTAAACCATCCCACACTTGAGTCAAATCACGTCGAATTGTTAAGTAACCTCAGATAGACGAAAAAATTTATCTTGGCAAGCTAAATTATCTTCATAAATAGATTTATTTTTCTTTTTATAGTATCACTGTAATAATTGTATTACGGATTATTTAACTTCCATACATTGTATTACTTGTATGGGTCATTTTATCTCCTGAAATTGTTTCATTCTAATGACAGATAATTACGTTACTATGTTACAAGTGCAGAAAACTACATACAACACATTCATGATCAGAATTGTTGTAAATATCGCACATATGAAGAACTGAACATTTAGTCATTTTCCCAAAAACAAACAAACAAACAAACAAAAGTATCTCCAAAGTGGTAACGTTATTGCAGAAGGCAAAAACTTTCTTTGCTTCTAATATAAGTTAATATTCAAACTAAGTTATTATTTGAATTCATTTTGGAGCATTTCTATTAGTCTGTTTGTAATGACAGTTGTGTTCAAATTGTGTAATAAATGAATACGATGCATAGTTTCATTTGAACATCAGCATATTGACATCAGTATTATGATTTTACAAAAACATCTGAGAATGAGGTAGAGATGTTGCCAAGTTATCAATGCAATGATCTAAATAATTGCACTAATTGAACACCATTGACAAGCTGTAAGTCAGACTATACATGGATCACCCCTGTGTGGTTAACACTGCTCCAGGCTTTCATATAGTGTCCTTTTCTGAATTTTGTCTGGGTGTGTCTGTCAGGGGTGAGTGAAGCCTGAAGGATCCTCTGCAATGGGCTTAACTGTACAAAAGGACTGGTATTATTTTAAAGAGTGTGCAGTGCGGTTAATGCGTCCTTGCGAATTGACAGTTGAACGCGATCACACTTGGAATGGCTTTTGAAAAACATAGGTCTCGCTCTTTTTCGTACATTAATGCGCATACACACACGCACACACACACACATGCACACACACACTCTGGAAAGCACAAAAGGGGCTCCAATGCTGATAGATAGTTGTAAGTGTGGGCCATAAGGGTGCCATTTTTACCTGTCAGGGGACCTTTTAGACATGATTACACATGATTAATACCTTTCTCCTTCATAGCTATTCATTACCATCCCCCTGTGTCCCTGAGGAGCCTGATCACGCAGGAGCGAATTGCTCATGGGATTTTTCAATTTAGGCTTTGGGAGGAAAGAACAGGCATCCACCCAACATCAGCTCCCACATGCTGTAGTTTTTTTACGACTTTTATGTCGCTCTGCTGCCTGTTGTTCCAAATATGTTGTGATGAGCACAAATAGCCCTTTTGTGATGCTTCACTCTGCCGTGTTTTGTCCGGATTGCCGTTTTCACGCTTAGCTGAAGGAGCCACGCTGCCCGGTGCCATGGCAGCTGCTCGCGGTTTGTGCATTTTCTGTTAGAACAGAGCAATTTAAGGCTTGGACCCAAACACTTATGGAGTGCGTGAAGCGTAACAATCGTCCACCCCAGTTTGTCATTTTTAAGTCTGCACGAAGCACCAGGAAAGAGATTAAATCTTGTTCTCCGTTTTTATTTTTTACTTTAGTTTGGAAAGGCTTTTCTGAATCCATACATCTTGCTGATTGTTTTGGATCAAACCTTTGGCTCTCCCTTTGACGGTGCAGACAATGAGAGATTACTTTTAAATGCATTCAGATGGTGTAAATGACTAACTGAAGCACTATGTATGTCAAAAGTATCCAGACAGCACTTTTCAAACTTTCAAATGCACCCACTACTGATACAGGTGACCAGCTATGCACACAGAGCTTGTATAATCTTCATAGAAATGCAGTGCCTAAGGAATGGAACACTCTGGAGTCTGAAGTCATCATGTACAAGGCCAAACGTAGGCTAGAGGAGTAAAAAGCCCCCCAGCTGGGCTGTGTAGTGGAACTGCATTCGTTGGAGTGATGAAACACCATAAAATATATTTGGGATGAGTTGGTAGGACACTCGTGATCTAGGACTACTCAGCCAGCATCACTAACTCAGTGGCTGAATGCCATCAAATCCCAGAAGAGCAAAGACAATTACTGCAGCAATGAAGGGCAAACTCCCTATTAATAGTGAACTCCCCTATTAACGGGGCAGCTAGTGGCCTGGTGGTTTGGGAGTTGCCCCTGCCATCACAAGGTTGTGGGTTCTAATCCCAGGACTGCCACTGGCGATACTGAGGTACCCTTGAGGAACATACAGTCCCCACACACTGATCCCCAGGTGGCTGCCCACTGCTTCACTCTGGAAAATGTGTTAAATGCAGTGAGATAATTTCACATTGTTCACACTGTGTGCTGTGGGGCCCCTTTAATTTCATACCCTTGATTTCAGAAAACATACTAGATCAACTGCACCTCAACAGTCTACCACTGGGTCATTTTCCCAGACAGGGATTAAGTCTAGTCCTAGACTCTACTGCAATAGAGATTCGAAAAGAGAGGACTAGTGCTGTTGTCTTGACAAAGTGACAGTGCACAAAGTACTAAATATTGAGGTGCTGATAATGAATGAAATGTTTAATTTTCACAAGGACTTTTAAAATCTTTTTAAAGAACTGATTTGTCTCATTTGTCCCCCATTGTAGATGGAGGGAGCTTTTTTCAAAGCCTTATAGCTAAACTGTAGGTGAACAATTCTTGTGCAGCAAAAACAGAAGCTGAAGAACAGAGTGGCTAAATGGTGACATAAGGCCTGATGGGAAAGTGGTTCCTACTTGAGAGTCCTTCTCCTTCCTGGCATACATCCATTTATTTTGGATCAAACCTTTTCCCTCCCAATATCACATACTTACTTCAAGCTGACCGCAAGGAATGATTTTACAAATTATACCGTTAATCTCTAAGGGTGCCAATACTTCTGTACACAGGTGGATGGTTTCAAAGATCTCTTTCGGGAAAACACCTAAAGAAGCAGCCAGAACTGGATGGTTAATCATAAATAGGAGCTGATGGGAAAGAGATTTAATCACATTTGAGATTTTGCTTTGGAGAGTCCTTCTCGTTCCCAGCTGCCATCCGTTTGATTTAGATCAAACCTTTGGCTCTCTCTTCTGCTTTACTTCAGCATGACTGTGCAGGGAATCAGAGCGATTGCTTGTAAATGCATTCTAAATGGTTATTGCTTGTGAACGCAGACTGGATCGAATGCACGGTATATGCAGAGTTGTTTACTGTGATGTGTTTTTGAGAGAATTTTTCTTAGTTTTGTTATTTGTTTACTTGTTTCATTATTTTCCAACAAGTTCAATTTGCTTCTTTCAGTTTTTCCCATATTTTCAAGATGAAAAACAAAAAAACTACTTTTTATTGCTTCTTTTCGAATTATGTGCTCACCTTTACTAAGAGCGCTAATAATTCTAAACATTTATTTTGAATTCGATCCCACTTCAGCATATTCACATTTTGTCGCTTTGCAGTCTGAAATGATGGCAAATTATACGAAAATTATGAAAAATATGACAGCAAAGTTTAGAAAAAATAAACTGAGATGGATAAAGGATTACCCCCCGCCCTCAAATACTTGTAAACTCAATCAATAAGTAATCACCTTCTCCATTGCACACCAATTTCAAAGTCTTTAGCAGTCCCTAGGAGCACAGTAATGTCTATAATTAAGAAGTGAAATGTGTTCGGTGTCACTAGGACCCTCCATGGATCAGGCCGTCCCATGAAACTGGTCATGGCAACTGGCCTATGGCAACTTTGAAGCAGTTACAGGAATTTATGGCAAAGAGTGTTCGTTGTGTGCGTTTGACAACAATATCGTAAGTGCTCCACAAACGTGTTTTCATAGTTGTATATAGAGCCATTACCTGCTAAATAACTTTTGAATAACCATTTTTAGGGTCGGGCAGCTGCTGGCCTAGTGGTTAGGGTATTGCCCCTGCAGTCAGAAGGTTGTGGGTTTGAATCTCAGGACTACTTGTGTCATGACTGAGGTGCCCTTGAGCAAGGTACCATCCCCACACACTGTTCCCTGGGCAGCCTGCGTTGGTGGCAGCTCTCTACTTCACTTGGTGAATGGGTTAAATGCAGAGAAAGAAGTTCACACTGTGGGGCCTCTTTATTTTACAGCTATTTTTCATGCTATCTAGAACCATTTTTAAGGGTCTTCAAAGAGCCATAGACATGTGAGGTTTTCATACAGAAGAACCATTTAACCATGCAAATGACTGTTTAGGCATTGAAATGGTTATGAGTCAACAAACACCCTTAGAGAACCCACTTTTTTAAGGCACAGAGTAGTAATGAGATGGCTAATGCTGATGCATTTTTATTGTAGGGCTTGACATGAAGTGACTGTGGCTAAGCGAACAGTTCGTTGTACCATAAACCTGTCTTACATAATGTTCTGGAAGTCAGCGGAGGAGACAAAGGAGCCTCATTACTGCCATTATCCATTCGCGTAATGAAGCGCTGCTACAGTGCTGCCACTGTCTTAAAACGTTATGCAGCTGCTAGAAACTCCAACCAGCCTTCCGAGGCCAATTAATGATGTACTTACAAACAGAGGACATGCCATTTTACCTGTGTTTGTGTGTGTATGTGTGTGTGTGTGTGTGTGCGCACTTGTGCAGTAGTAATTGCTAGCAAGCCCATAAATATAGTAGCACACCGCATCACTGTAGACTAAGGTGTTATTTTTGGAACCTAGTTTGTAGATTTTTTTTCCGCAGTGCAGTACACTGCAACTCATTTTAAAATATAGAGGGAGTATGAAATTTGATTATGAATGAACCATTGCTTTGTGACAAGGCCTACCTCCAAGAACTACTGTGACCTTTCATAAGAAACGAGAGCAAAATATTGCATTCTTCAGTAGCCCATGCATACACATCTGTTTGTGCATGCGTGCGATTGTACACAGGCACAGCTTACATGTTTTCATCTGTGTGGATAAAAGAGCAGGAGGAGTGATGTAATGGAAGTGTGGGAGGAGAAGCAGGCGAAAAAAAAGACATCACCATCTCCAGGCGGGTAGAGTAGCCTAGACCTATATTGAAGTAAAAAGTATTGCTACTGCAGTGAAATATTGAGGCAATAAGTAAAACTAGCCTAGCCATAAGAAAAAAAAACTTCTCAAAGACCAAGTTTTCCATCGAGCTGCAGTAGAACTCCCTGGTACCTCCAGTATCTATCGCTGTAGGAATTAATACGTGGTAAATTCCGTTCCTCCTCTTTCATGATACTTATGGTCTAGAATAAAATGATAAAGCTTGAAAGTGAACACTCCTGTGTGAGCAACACCAAAGAAGTCTAGCTGCAACAAATCAGAGTGAAGTTAAAGCCTGAAAAAGTAATCAAGGCTGTGAGTGACTACACAAAAATGAGCTTGTGCAGTACAATGGTATTGGTATTGGTTTCCACTAGCTTTTTTCTTTTCATTGCCTTAAATAATTACTTATAAAATAATACAATATAAAAATAATTTTTCTTCAACTTCCTGAAATAATTACTTATACTAACTGACTTTCTGACATCAGCACTACAAGTAGTATTTAGCAGACCTAACATGAGAATGATTGTTAGACTAAGATCTAGTATAACTAGTCCTGACCAGGAAAGTCAGGACTTTTATTGGGAAGCTTTATTGGGAAAGTGTGGGATACTTGGTCAGGGAGGGAACTGATTCCTTGCCTGCCACATGGAGGGCAGAACTTCTGCCCTCTATACTACACCAACCCCTCAGTAACAGCAAAGTCTTTGGGTAATTTGATACAGGACATAAACACTACCCTTAGTTTGTTACATACAACAATTATGTGATTGGTAGGCCATGTGAATTCTGATATTTATGCATTATGCAGCTGTTAGCTTAAACTGTGGAAAGCTAGCATTCAGATTTTGCCAAAAGGGCAGATGGGTTTAATGCATAGGTGCACAGCTCTGGTCCTGGTGGTCTGGTGTCCAGTACAGTTTGGTAGTTCCCCTACTCAAACAAACCCTCTGAACCTGGCAATTATTAGATTAGGTGAATCAAAACTGATCTCCAAACTGTGCTAGACACTAGAGTTGTGCAGTATTGTTTTAATGTGTATAATTGCCCATTATTTTGTGTTAATCTATATCATTACAACATGATCTACATTCACATTAAATTTCCAGTCGATGTAATAAGGTCACATTAATTTATTACTCTAAAGATCAAATGTGACATAGTCTAATCCATTAATATGATGTTATCACCAAGGCTCATATATTGGACTCAACTGCAGTATATATAACTGGCAAAGGAGTTTTAAATAAGGCGTTAGTTATTGTTCATAAAATGTTTGATTGATGTTTAAATGGCTTTTTGTTCAATTAACTTGTGAAAATAGTAATTTAAGCATTTATTAAGATGTTTTTTACAGTATAAAAGTAGAAGAAATAAAAGTAGTGTCATTTGAGAACAGGCAGTGAATAGGCAGAGACATATAAACCCATCAGAATTTGATGTGAATACCTGTAACCAACAGTGTAACCAATTACTATTCACCTCTGCTCTCCTACTCTCAAACCACACCTTCCCCTCCTTCTATTTCTTCTCCTTTCTTCTCAGGCCCAGTGAAGGAGGTCTCCAGATGCAAACTCACTGCCCGAGGCTAGGTTTACAGTATGGAAGGGGGGCGTAAGATCTAGCAAGGTGGCGTAGGTGAGAATCACCTCCCCAGAGCTCAGTGGAGGGCCATAAATCAGCTTCTCCTGATTCATGAGGAAGCCTCCATTTCCACAGGTATCACCATCTGTGTACTTTCACTGTTCACTTTTTACTGCCGTTTTATACCCAGGGAGAAAGACTTAGCAGACCTGCTTCACATTTCTGTAAATATGATTTGCCACTCCATAGTGGCTCCATGAGTATAGCATCAGCATTTTGTTTAACCCCTTGAACCCTAACCTGTTATTTGAGTAATAATCTTAAAACTACAGTATTCATCAGACTTAACTACTATAATCTAGTTGTTAACCCCATCCTTGGGACTAATTAGGGTTATCTATTTTTAAACACAGTGAAAACCTTATGGAAATTACATAGTTCTGAGAATGAATAAAATGTGACCCTGCATACAGAGTTAAGGGGTTTACTTCCATTCATAAATTACTGTTAGGTGTTTGACATCAGGGACCAAGTCCGGTTTCTGACTGCAGGATTTCAACATGCCAGTTCGTTTGACTTTGGAGCCAAACTAAATCATAAATTGTACTAGATTAATACACTTTCCCAGTATCCTGAAACAGAAGTTCAAAAATATCTCTACCTCATCTATTTACTAGAAAAATGTAACTCAGTATGCAATATGATGCAAAAGGGGGAAAGATATTTGTTTTGCGGTGTCTATTCCTACACACTGTAAATAATTGTGCTGTGAGACTGAAGCTGTTTCACCATCATTATCCATCAAACGTTTGGAGACACTAAAAGTTTTCTCTGTCAGTTTGCAATTACTTAACATATGTTTATTTGCACACTGCAAAACATAATGAACTGCAAAAGTGCTACTTTGAGAAGAATAACAAATCCCACACGTTTTATCTGGCTGTCAGCACTCACACAAACTGACTAATCATTATTCAGGTAAAACCTGCACTTCATACCAAATTACAAGAACAGAGGGCAAATCAAATAAAGAATAAAAGGAAAAAGGTATTGTCTTGAGGTTTGGTCATTTTGGCGGATAAGTTTTTTTTGCTTCAGTAACCTACTGATTTATAGATCATTTTGTGTCTTTTTCTTCTTATTTTGTCAGCATTTGGGGGTTGATGTTTTGTGCATTACATAGACATACTCACATCCGGAGTACTCTTACACTAGCTACCACTTAATTAACTGTTTCTACAGTAGAATTCAAAATGCACTTGAGAGTCACCAGTGCTTTCCATTCTGTAAAATGCAATCCAAGCTGTAAAATGAATATAAACATTATGCAGACGATATAGGCTAACATATGGTGTGAACTTCTTTCTCTGCATTTAACCCATTAAGCGAGTGAAACAGACTAATTCCTTACTTTTGCTTTACGTTTTTCTTTGACAGGAGTTGTTTAGGTGTGACTTAGCTGCCAGTGACAGGGCTGAATAGCGGACGCTGATTTAAGTACAGCCTTACAGGTTGAAGAACAGAACAGAGCGACTTGAGTACTGTTGAACATTGCTCTGGATAAGAGCGTCAGCTAAATGCCATAAACGTAAATGGGCTGCCACCAATGGGTTGTGCCCAGGAAGCAGCGTATGAGGATGGTACCTTACCCAAGTATACCTCAGTGGTGCCACTAGCAGTCCTGGGATTCAAACCTACAACATTCTGATTGTAGGAGCAACTCCCTAACCACTAAGCCACAATCTGATTATGGTATGTACAGTATATACCATAAAATAGAAACAAGTTAATGTAATTATAACTTTTGTGCCAAAACAAACACGGTTGTTTTTTTTTCCTCCCTGGAAGAATGGGAAATGGTTAACAATTCTGGGATATTCTGGGAATGAAAAATCCAGCCAATTGTTGTACATAACAACTTTTCCAAGAGGGAAGGTATTTTTGGACACACTAGTAGTGGCAGCCAGAATTCAACACAGTAGTTAAGTGTATTAGTTAGGGCACTATTTTTATACACACACTGCCAAATGGATTTCTTGGCTAAAAGTAACAGCAGTCTAATTCAGCAGCAAGTGACAGGCCGTGTTTCAGAGTAGCTACTCAATTCAACAAACCGAAGTATGGGCCATCTTTGAGCCAGTTGGCTTCTTGATTAGAAGTTTCGCTATCTTTTGCCAGTTTTGTTTACCAGTTGAATAGGTTGTGGACACTCTTATCTTCATAAATAACTTTGCAGGAGAAAAAATATACACTCTTAAATGTGAAAGCAAATGTAAGAAGATTTCATTCTTAGTTGTTTTGAACGTTTGTACTGGTTTTGAACATTTCTGCTGGACTCCTGAAAAATCACCCAGCATAAACAGCAGTGTTCATGTAAAAAAAAAAAAAAAAAAAAAAAACTACTCACCTACTACTGTGTGTATGTGGTGTGCGCATGTTCTCCTCATGGTGGTGAGGGACCCCTCCAGGGTCTCTGGTTTCTCCCACAGTCCAAAGACACATGTGTCTGGTGAACTGGGGACTCTAAATTGAGTGTATGTGTGCAGGGTGAGTCCCTGCCTTGCGCCTGATGGGCCCTGGGTACCCGCAACCCTAGTAAGGATTAAGCTTCAGCAGGGCCATCTCAGTCTACCGGAATAGTGCAGTTACACTGTGGAGTGAATATGTCTGTTTCTACATTACTCACTGATGTTTCTATTTAATTTTCTGTTATGTGGTTTTGTTCAGTATTTGTGGCCTTTTCTGCCAATGTCAGATTTCATACTGGAGCCATTAAATACAGCTGGTTTTTTACCATTCCTTGCCTAAATGACCTTCATGTATTTTGAACAGCATGGTTTCTTGTAGCACCTTCTGTGTTGAATCTAAGACTAGCAGTTCACCATTTGAATTGGCTTGTGATGTTCTTCCAGTGTTGTTCATGCAATCACCTGAAGCTTGTCTTAAGCTGGGCGGTATTTTTTTGACAAAGTTTGAATACAATGTGTTGTTTTGTTCAGAGAAAGGTATTTGGCCTTTGGGATTTCTTGTTAGGTTCAGATCTAACTTGTTCTTCTCAAGAATCCCAGTGCTCATCCAGATTCATGTGAATTTTTAAAATTTAAGTCTAACCTGTTTAATTTAAGTCTAGCATATGGTGACATCTTTTTTGTAGCCTGGTCCAAATGCTCTGACCTCAGATCAGCATATTATCTACATATATCTTTGGCATGAACTCTCTTTCAGCATGAAAAAATCTCTGTGTTGAATCTTTAACTTTCAAAAAAAGTTGATGCATCTGCAGCATCATCTGCAGCATTGGTATCCTTCCGAAACGTATAATTTATATAATTTAAATCTATTTTATCATTTATTAACATGTTATTAATAAAAGGTTTATAAAAATCACCTTTTCGCTTTATCTTAATATTGGATTGAAAACAGTCTCTTTACTTGAGATAAAATCCATTTAAAAAATTTTTAAATAAACAAGAAATGTAGCTTTTGCCATGGCCATCCCAGTCCCCTGACGTAAATCTTCAGCTCAAGAAGAAAGTCCACAAAGGAAGACCCAGGACTCTGCAAGATCAGGAGAGAAGCTGCACTGAAAAAAAGGCTGAAAATCCCTTCTTCTCTGTTCTCAGGTTTTATAAAACAACACCAGAGAAGACCCAGGGCTGTTCTGTTAGCAAAAGGGAGTTGCACAAAATACTAAATGAGAGGATAATTATGACTCACATTTTATTATTTCAGAATAAAATATATTTTGTGGTCACCTTTGACTTTTTTCTCAATTTTTTGCTCAATTGAAATATAGATATTTTCTTAACTTGCTGAGTAAATGTCTTAACATTAAGAAGAATTTTCATCGGACTAGTTTACTCATAAGAGTGCCAGTATTTCCAGAGGCCACTGTAGTTTGAAGAATTAAACACATCTCCAAAGACCTTTTTCTGATTGGCTTTTGATTTTTTTTCTTCTAGTCAAGTCAAGCCAAGTCAAGTCAAGAAGGTGTTTACTGTTATTTCAGCCATCCAAACAGTACACAGTGAAATGAAAGAACATTCCTCCAGGACCACGGTTCAACATAAAAACAGCACTAGACTACACAAGTGCAGACAGGACAACAAAGAGTGCCAAAAGAAAGTGCAAGACTCTAAAACACAAGCGCAAACAACACAATAAGACAAGCCAACATCCCGTGCAGACAGAAGGCAAAAACAGTAACAAGAGTGAATACAGGACTGGGCCAAACATTGTATTCTAGCAGCGAGTAATTAAACATGCACAAATCCAAGGATTTAGGGGGTAAGGAATAATAATGACATATTATTCTGCCAAAAAATAGTAGAGACGGGATAAAGAAAAGCATATAAACAAACATATAAATATATAAATAAAAGGTACAGTGTGAGTTTGTTCGTGGGGGAACGGTTTAGGTGTGTATTTTCTTGTTTTTAGCTTGGGTGTTCTCCTCAGTCTCTGCAAGACATAGAGATGCTTCTGGGCTTTCCTGGCAATGAAGCTGGTGTTCAGGGTCCAGGTGAGGTTCTCTGGGATGGGAACACCAAGGAACTTTGAGGAGCCGAGTGATCACAGCATGCTCTCCTGAAGTCAACAGTTATCTCTTTTGTTGTGTCCACATTCAGGTTGTGCGTTCTGCACCAGTCCATGAGCTGTTCCAGCTCTTCTCTGTACTCTGCCTCATCATTCCCACTGATCAAACCGTGGCCATGTCATGAGGGAACTTGATGATGTGCTACAAGCTGTGTGTTGCCACAAAGTTGTGTGTTACCAGGTTTAAACAGCTGTGAACTGAGCACATAGCCCTTGGGGCCTCAATGCTTTGGGCAGTAGTGCTGGAGATGTTCTCCTGATTGGCTCAGTGTGGCATGCTGGAGATGTTCTCCTGATTGGCTCAGTGTGGCATGCTGAAGGTGTTGGGTGAGGTCCAGGATCTAGTTGCAGAGGGAGCTGTTCAGGCTCAACAGTCTCAGTTTTCATATCAGGTGCCCAGGAATGGTGGTGTTGAAAGCTGTATTGAAGATGGTGATGCATCGTCTGTTAAATGGTTGGGATGATTAACAAACTGCAGGGCGGTCCAGGAAGGCATCTGGATCTTTATGTGCCTCATGAGAAGCCTTTCAAAGCACTTCATGATGATGAGTGTGAGTGCGACAGGACGCTAGTCATTGAAGAAGAACAAATACTTCTTAGGCATAGGGATGATGGTGGTGGCTTTGAAGCACTAAGGGCAACAGTGGTGCTTAGAGAGATACTGAAAGATGTAAGTGAGAACATCTGGCAGCATATCCTCCGAGCACTCAGCCAGGTGTGCTGTCGGTTCTGGCAGCATTCCATGGGTTAATTGTGAGCAGAGTTCACATCAGCCGTGGTCAGACAGAGCACCTGGTTGTTGGGGGGAGGAGTGATCTTCTTCACTCTGGTGGCATTCCATGCCTCAAACCATGTGTAGAAGTGATTCAGTGTCTCTGGAAAGGAGACCTCTATGTCACAGGTAAGTGGAGATGTCCTTGCTGTCCTGCCACATGTGCCCTGTGTCCCCAGTGTCCT
>JBBPCY010000156.1:8411898-8459829 GCA_037974405.1 Brachyalestes nurse | reverse complement strand
CCTGTGTCCCCAGTGTCCTGTAAGTGGCTGTGCATTTTCCATGCATGTGCCATCTTTGCTGCTCTGGCCTGGGACACCCTAGTCCTCACAGTTCTCCGGGACGCCTTATCGCCTGACCTGAAGGCAGTGCTAATGATGGTTTCTACTCTGCTATGCTCCAGCAACGTTTGCGCAACAAGACCCAGGATGGTCTCCTAGTGTTGCAATTCACATCTGTTTAATGTCTTTTGCACAAGCTGAGAGACTTTCTTGTGGAGTCTTCTCCATAATGTCTAGTGAGTGAACCCACTTGGGTGGTTCTTCACCCTTTTCAGTTACATTCATTGCTCTGAGTGCCTCGTGTTTTAATTTCAAGTTCATAATAAGCTGTTCGTTCTGGCACCTGCAGTTAAAATGAATTCGTTTTTTTGTTGTTTTTTTTCTAGGCTCTTTGAGCACTGAAACAAAAAATCCTAACATTCCAGATGTGTTTCTAGGAAGGACTCACTGAGAGGCATGAATGGTTTAGTAAATTGTCATGTGTACCGTGTGATCTTTTCAGCTTTCTCACACCTAATATACACTGTGCTGTGACTATGCTGTTCTTGGTTGCTGTATCATTTCTTTCACTTTTTCAGCAAATCTTATATCTCCAGTATAAATTGTGATTTAATGTAAAATGTAAAAATCCACAAAACTTTAGACTATTTCCATCCGTGTGTTCCTCATAACATTTTCACATATAAAGAAGCTAATACTGTCAGATAACACTATGGATCTAAATACATTTGAACACCCCTCCTAATTTTTAAGTTCAGATATTTCAGCCACACCCACTGCTAGCAGGTAAATAAAATCAAGTGCATAAGCATGTAATCTCTAAAGACAGCCACTGGCAGTAGAGCAGGTCATACTGAGGAGCTCAGTGAAGTGTTTAATCCTAATTTTATTATTTTATTTTTAGGTAAATAGTGTGCCAAAAAGAGAAGAAGAATAGAGGCAAAAAACCTTAGTTTCTGTGGTGATAGGAGTGGGATGTAAAGGCCCACTACAGATCTCTAAGTTACTCTGTGCTCAGTGCAGTTTTTTGATGCATACTTTTGGGAAGGTTGCTATTTATTATACTTGAGTCATTTGTCACCAGGACAAACACCTTTATTTCAGTATAAATGCAGGCTATTCTACTCTGTTAACATGCATTTTTCTTTTCTACTGGTCCATGTGTTGTTTAAATGTCATTGAGTAATAAAACGTCTTTTTTTTAATATTCAAGCTCAATATAAGGTCAAACATAATTTCCACAATGCACAGTTCCCACATCCAAAGAACGAATTATAATTAAAGCTGGCAGTTTTGCTCGCAGTGATTTTATTTAGACTGCATTAAAGCCTGAATGCTAAGCTGTCATGATAAATTATGACGCATTATATTAGATGATTAGATGTTTTGGTTCAGTTTAAAGTAGGTTACATTGCATAAGCTCAGTGTTCTTACCAAGAATTCACTACAACATACAGCTGTGATTGAAGCCTGCAGGTACTGTCATGTTTCTGTTGAGTAGGATAGTTAAAGATTCAAGCTTCAAGATTCTTTATTTGTCCCATACACAGTTATGTGTAGTAAAATGTGACGCTAAAATGTCTGTGCAATATAGTTACTATAAATAAAAGAGAAAATTAAATGTCATAACTAAGTAATAAAAAATGAAAAAATATATTCAAGTATAGAAATGATCAGTAATAATTTTCATGAGAAAGGAGAATATAGATTCCATGGTCAGGAAACCAAACCCTAATTTTTATAGCATGATAATTTTCAACTGGTGAAAATAATATGACATTTGATTAATATGACATTTGATTAATATGACATTTGGCATCTGATTATATATATATATATTCTTTTGGGAAGTGTTTTCTTGTTCATTTTAAGCCAGCAGTGCTTTCAATATTGGAGCAGTCTCTGACATTGTCGTCTCCAGCAGGCTGCTTGCGGTCAGTGTGAAGGGAATACTGCTGATTGTTCTCTTGTCTTTCTGGAAGACTCCCGTCACTGTTGGACATCTCTCAGCCGTCTGTGCCACAGACCAGTGTGGCTCTAATTGAATTCATTAATGGATTAAGGGGCCCAGGCCAGGAACGCCCCCTGAGGCACCGGACTGCCCGGCACTTTCTTTGTCACTGGATCTTGCAGAGGAGGACCAGTTGAAATTACGCCCCCCCCTCCCTCCACCCCCAGCACCACAACACAACACACTCCTCCCAGCACCCAGGCTCCTTCTGGAGCCTACATCAGTCTTTGGCTTTTCTGATGTGCTTGGCCTAGTGCCATGGCAACATCATGTGGGGCCACTCAGATTTCGTCCAAGCAGCTCATCCAACAGCGAGGTGGTGACCTTGAGTGACCTTTGATCCTAGACCCTGTGTTGACATGAAGCTGGGTAATCAAAATCAGTTCTCTTGCCTTTATGAAGTGCAGGTGGAGAGGCATGCTGCTTAATCAAAGGCGCACCCTGCAGGGAGTACAGAGGTTACAGGGGGCTGGACAAGACAGATGGACACACTCAGAGAGAGATCACTGGACCAGGACCTGGAACACAACCCTGCACTTAGGTGGTCCTCTGGAAGTACGCAGAAACCAATAAAGGGAAAATGAAAAAAACATAGTGCATGCCCTTTGAATTTCAATGCTTTTTTCATCCTAATCTGCACTCTTGCCAAAATAGTTCCTGAAGTAGCACCACAGAAGATCTACCATTGGTTCTTATGTTCTTAGTAAAAGATTAGAAAATCTTTACTCAAAACATGCTACACTGGGCTTCTATTGTAAGCCTGTTTTGAGTCTTAGGGATTTCTGTACTTTAACTAAGTACAGTGAAAGTGTCTAAATCTAGAGCTTAGGTTGAAAAGAGCTGGAATATGCCTTTATAGAACCATTAGCTGAAAAGATCTGAAAAGTGTTTTTTTTCTGTGAGGTCACTGGAAATAAATTATGTTTTTATACATTTTTAATGTGCTTATTTGCATGTGGATACAATTCATGTATATTTATCCGCTGGCTTAACTGCTTGTGAACAGCACCCATCTTTAACCATATGCAGAAGATCTGACTTTGACAACACAATGGAAATGTAAAAAAGGGTCATGAGTGTAATTCTGGAGGTTTTGTCACAGCATGGCAATGGCATGAGGAATATCATCTATCATGTTCATCGTATCCCATGTAGCCATCTGGCTAATGAATATTTCCCATTAATGTGCTTATCAATATTCATCCGCTCTAGTATATTATTCATAATAAGACTGCACTTCTTATAGATACTACATGAAAATATGGACGACATGAAAAGCATGTTATGATGATATGATTTTTTTAAAAGACAGATGAAATTCCAAATGTTTCGATGACTAATTAAGGGTTACGTCAAATGTGTTGTAAAGTAGAAAGACTGATCATAAACTAGCAATCTAAAGATATATCATTACACTGAGGTGCAGGTTTTAGGTGAGAAAAAATCCTTTCCTGTAACCCTAATGACTCTTTAATTATTGAGACAGCTAACAGAGCACCAGCTCATTACGTGAAAGGATGAACTACATAGATTACTGTAATGAACATTCATTACGGAGATTGAGCAGATTTGCAGTGATGGACAGATAATGAATGTTGGATTTTAGTTTAGGGGTTAAAAAGGAAATTCACTGATTTTTCCAAATTTCAGTTGTTGAGATGTGAACCAAGTCATTCAAAGTATTTCACACAAGTGGTTCACACTTCTCTATAGTGGTGGTGCTAGGATTTATGCTGTCTTTGTCTCTGATCTCGCAATCCCCTGACAAAAAGGCCACTGCAGGTGTTTTGTGGATGCAGCCTTACCATTCAACTACATATTTTTTAAGTGCAACTGAAGATGTAATAATACTAATAGATTTAATAAATATAATCCTAAGCTCACTGAAATTTAAAGACAAAGCCAAAACCTAAACCTACCCTTACTACTGTTGATAATCAGCTTGGTTTCAGAGAGTTTACAATCAAAGTAGATAGGTAGAAAATCCATAGGGGACACTCAGGTTTGACCATTTTATTTTCTATCCAAAACACCCATTTTAGTGCTTTTAAGAGTAAAAACATGACATTTTATGACTAAAAAGGCAAAATAGTGTCACATCTGAAAATCTGAAAAAGGTTTTCTCTGGGGACTATTTTGCCTTACATGTTCCTCTCAAATAATACATTTTAGTCAAAAATAATTCCCTCAAAGCCTTTGTAAAACATGTCAGACATCTGGCAGCACATTCATAAGCATTTCATGTCATAACTTTCTATGAGGTAGTTTTCAAAGCCATTAAAACTCTTCAGACGTCTAGTTCCTGTGAGCAATTCTGACTCAGTAAGTTCCTCTAGAATTTCACATCAAACCACTCTGAGTGGCTTTGTTTACATTTAATTATGTAAACAAATCAATTTCATTATGCAGATTTTCATCAGTGGAATTCCCCTTTAACCCTTCAATTAAGTCAAACAATCGCTAATCTTTGTTTCTTCATCTTTTTGGCAAGTCTTGTAGCAAGATGGAGGAAAGTAGGCCAGGATCGCTTTGCTGGGTGTTTGGCAAGAGCCAGTGTTGAAGGCACTGTACATACAAAAAGTCAGCTGTGTAAATGCACACTGGCTGCTGTGTGTTTGGAGAGATCAAAACCGTTGAGACCTAGAGAGACACTCGTGTTGAAGGTTAGTTTCATCTCACTTGGCCTCATCTCAAAACACTCCAGTCAGTGCAAACATTGGAAGCCTTTTACCCTTTCTTAGTTACGCAACTCAATACACCGCGAGATATCACTTCCATAAAATGTGTGAATTTGACATGCGGGTGATTTGCTCTGCAGCTGCCGAGTGGGTGTTTGATTGCTGATCTCTGGTCATGCCTGCATGCCTCTGAGTAATTAGGTACAGTGAAAGCTAGCATTTAAGCAATATGATTGCAGAGGGGGACTTTCCAGGTGTGCTGGCAGATTCAGGCTGAGAAGCGGACAGATCGTGCATGTTGTGCTTTGTTCACAGGCGATGCAGAGTTTCTCTGCACCTGCGTGACGATTCACTGCACGCTCACGTCTTAGCTGTAAAAGTGTGTTGTTGAGTCTCGTTTTATGTGAAGCCCTGACTCTCCCGCTTTGGTGACATTTATCAGCGGATTTTATTTGTGTGGAGGCATAGCAGGGTGATTCTAGCGGCAGTGTTTTGTGCTTCAGACACATACTGATGTGAGGCATCGTCTACAATGTTGACTTTGTTTGCTGAACGTTGCGATCCTGTATTGGTGTTCCTCCATATCCCCTGCGGTTTATGCGCTTTTGAAAAACTATGGCTTATTCGCCTACTGGAATGAATAAGACTTACTTTTTTTGACTGTTTAAGTTTGACTTTTTCCTGTGGCATATCTCTTCTTTCTGCATCTTTCTAGGAAACACCATGTACATCTGCTCCTGACCTTGTACTTTGGCTTACTGACTTCAGCTCTGCATTCTAGGAAAACCTGTTTTACCAGGATCTTGTTCAGGTGTGCAAAGTGATGTGTCTGCCCTTTGGCCTCATAAATCTGTGTATTTATTTGCTTTTTTGTTCCCTTAGACTTGCTGGCTTTTATCCATCTTGGTGAAAGGCTCAATGCTGAAATCTCCTGACAGAGGGACGGGGAAGAGTGTGTTTTTTGCTTTCACAGGAACTCGGGGAACTGTCCATGTCCGAGACAGACTCCCTTGTGCCTCCAGCACTTCAGCACACAATCTTCACCCACCATCTGGCTTACCAGCATTGTGCAGCCTGAGCGGAGAATGAGACAGAGAATATGAAAGCCCTTTCTCCCACAGGAAGACAAATTCGCCAAGATGGCCTGAGTGAGTGTAGGGGGGCACAGCAAACACGGAGCAAAATGTGACATAATTCTTTTTTTGACATGGATGTGACGTGAATGTTATTAAATAGATTCAAGGATCCTCTTCTTGTATTCCCATTGCAGCATCATCTGTGAATTTTGACAGCTATTCTACAGGCATTTCTGAGGTTCGTCGAATGAGGGACCACAAAAGTAATTTATTTTATCCTGTGTTATTTTCAACATTGTGTTACTCAAGGAACAATGAGAGCACTCCACATTCCCCCTCATGAACATTTTTTAAAAATCAGATTTAGGAACCTTTTATACACACATTTGTTGAAAACATACTATAGATGAGAAAAAGTAAAATATAATGTGAATATTTATTCTTCTGAATTGTGATCCATTGGAAATGCTCTTTTTTTTAAACAAATCTTTTCAAAATTTTTCTCAAATTTTGGATAAAGGCACCTGCCAAATGAATGGAATGGAATCAAAAATCATATCTATTTGAAAGAATAGAAAAAAGAATAGAAAGAAGGATTTTTATTTGATTACTTTTCTCACAAACCGTTCTAGTTTGTTTCCTTGCATATGTAGCAGAATTTGTATCAGAAATAGATTTGATACTTGTATAGAAATGATTAATCTTGCTTAAATATTTTAAACTGAATTTGCTTGTTCTCCCCTAATTAGCGTGGAATAAGAACATGTGGGATCCCTTCAGTATTTAGCAAAACTGACTCATGACTGCCTGGGCTGACTCGTGGGCTGCACAGAGAGCCTGACTAATTGACATCACTAATTGTGCTGCATTGCGTCACTGCTAAGGTCAGTGGTTTTCAGATTTTGTCGGCCGTCTGTAAAGATGTGCACGTTAGCGGTGAGCGTTTAATTGGGTTTGCTGAGGAGAGCAGGAGTGGCAGATGGTTTCTCTCCTGCGTTGGAGCCATTGAAGATCTCCAACCACCCTGAAGACCCACAGTGCACAGTGGAAATGGGGTATTCGGTGCCATAGAAGAGTAAAGCCATGTAGAGATGGGCTTTGAGAGCAAAAAAGAAAGTCATTTTCAAGGCAGGAGAGAGCTGCCAGGTGGCAGTTTGATTTGTTTTGTGCTGCTCTCTGCAATGTCCTATTGCTCTGTCACCAGGGAGACGGTGACCCAGGTGTGGAGGTAATGATATCAGAAAGAATCAAAGAACAGCAGGGGCGCACGCTTATTACATCAACACAATCAATATGGCAGCACAGGAACAGGATACTGTTCTCATGTGCATTCTCTGCAGTCGTAGCTTGCATTCGTGTGGCTATCGAGTAATCTACCCCATTTTTTTCTTTTCTGACATATCCGTAATTTTCTTTGAAAGAAAAAGAACTTCAAAGCTGGCACCAAAGTTAGGTGGTACCTGAGGCTCACTGAAGTAAACAAGATTGGAAAAATTGCTGTAGGTGCTTTTAAGACTCCTATTAAAGCATTTTATTGATTCTGTGAAATGTCTTACTTTGGCATTTACCTTGCTCAGTCAGCTTGAATGTGTGGTTTCGGGAACAGAAATTGGGTCCTGGATGTGCAGTAGCATTTTTTATGCCCTTCAACAGTATTTAAGTGAAAAATAAGCATTAACCCCTCTGTGCAGATGGTGAAAATAGCTTTTTTTCAGTTTTCCAACAAGAACACCATCGCCGTTCTGCCCACAAAAGACTGTAATATAAGGAACAGAGCATAACAGGCAATATTTAATTTATTTTTCTTTTCATGTACCTCCATTAAGAAGAAGAAGAAGCTTATACATACACTCGAGAATACATGGAATATATGTAACACCATTAACATAGTCAGGACACCAATAAAGGTTACTATTATATTACCATTACAGAAAAAAATGTCAGTAATATGACACATTTAAGATACTCAATGATTTGAATGTTCCAAATATTAATTTGTTGTGTGTGTACTTCTTTCATTTAGCAATTAATATTTAACCCTTTACACACCACCAGAATTTTAACACTTCTTCTCAGAGTTCAAGGCTTATTTTTGACTGTTTAGACATCCCATACCATTTTGTTATCAAATCAAGAGTAAATGCCCCTTACTTAACAATACCTATACGATGTTAGCTCAAAAAGTTTATTAAAAGTTTACAAAGTTCAGTTTTTACATGTAAATACAGTTGGTTATGATTGACCATTCATTCAAATCAATTTCAACCATCTTGGGGAAATCTTGCATGAGTGGAGCTTTTTCCACACAAGGGGTCTCAGGTGGTCAGCAGTGGAGCAGAAAATGGCCCCAAAGCTTACTGGTGCTGAATGGGGCTGTATGTTTCTGATAGTTTCCCCTTCTAATATCCTTCTGTATTTTCCCCAAGTATGTGCCAGATCATAATCCATATCCTTCATTATTATTCCTCACAATAATGAAGACATCTGTCTGCTTTGAGCGGAGCAGAGAGCGTGTTTGCCTGCTGCCGTCTGCTGTGGAGCGTCTGCCAGGCAGCAATATGGGGCTGCTTTTGGGCACGGGGCCCGTGGAGGCCGGTGCCAGTAGTGCCCTCCAAACCCCACCCACTGCTTACACTGCCTGCTGGCATCCCTTCTTAGGTCAAACCCCCCTCACACGAACAGGAAACGCTGACCAAAGGGCCCACACTGGTACCCGTGTCCTGCAAGGTGCCGACTGCTGGCTTCCTTTGTGCTGACATAGTGATGTTTACTCAGCTTGCGTTGAAGACTCTGTTGTGTGAAGTTTGTGTGTTTGCCTTCTCAGCTGGGGGGCGGTTCATGGTGAACTTCCTTTGCATAATTTCCTTAGCAGAGCCTGTGTTTACTCGTTACTTGGTATATTTTTAGTGCAGAATTGCCATTAAAGGCTGTTCCCTTAAAATAGACCCAAAACTCTTCTTTGTAGATTTGCCCAATCTCCATCTTCATGTGTATAGTGGGTCAGGCCATATTGTGTGGAGATCTGGATAAGCTTTACTCCCCTTTATTATGCTCCGAGCTTTTCTGGGTATTGATATCTTGTTTTCACACGGTGGGAGAAATCAGTGGTCTAACACTCACGCTTATTACAAACAAAGGCAGCCTATTGACTTTGCTTTAGAAGGATCACTCTGCACAGCTACATTTCCCAAGAACAATACAGAGGTATTTTTAATGCGCTGCATCTTTAGATGGCATGTACAATAATGCTAATGGTTCTAGGGGCATGCTGTTTCAGATAAACTGTCAGATCCATGCTGGATAGGAGGCGCCAGACCTTCTCTCAACCACTTCTTCTTTTTCAGTAACTAAAGTGAGTGCATTTAATTGGATTAGTAAATACAGTTCACTGGGTAGATCTGTATTTAGGCATGAGGATAGTATGCATATACCACAGTAAATGCTGTCTATATTTACACACAATTTTTGCCACACCTGGTCAAATTATATATTTCGATGATTTTTTAACCTTTCATTTCAGCTAAATTTAATGTACAATATTTTGCATATTTGGAAAATAAAATCTAAAATATATTGTGTGTATATGTTTTGCCTCTCCTAGTCATATTAGTCCAGTCCGTTATAGTAAAGTGAATAAAACCAGAATATTTTTCTTTGTTTGTTCAGAAGAGACTGTCATCCCTAACTATTGTAAACCATACAGATAGCCTGCCATCTACTTGTATATAATACTAGCCCACAATTTTATCTGAGCCTCCTTTTTTGCACAAATAATTCTAGGTAGTATGATGAGCTGAATCATATTGCCCTAATCATAGCCCTAAGAGACTGCAGCAACCCCCAGCATCTTAACCAAAGTAGTGGAAATGAGTAGATCAGGAAGAGGTGGATGTTATTTTAGAAAAGCTCAATTAAAATGAACTCTGTAAGGTTTGAAACCACTTCCACTTGCTATTATAGCTTCAACCATAGAGCAGTATAATCTGATAAGGTACAGGACAAAACTGATTGCAGCTCTAAAACTATTTTAGTATAGTAGGTTGTGCTGCAGTAGCTGGCCCTGTACCTCCTGTGGAGGATGTATTGTGTAGGGAGTAGTCCTGTATGCTTCTGTCCAGGAAAGACGCATATGTGGGATAAAGTGTGGTCAGTTCCCTCTTCCTTCCTGCTCCCTCCCCAGTGGATTCAGCATTTCCTCTCCCTGAGGAAAAAAGCCCAGCCCAGTCTAGCCCAGCTCAGCACTGATGTATCTGCTGGTCCATCTGGCCTGCAGTAGGGGACACCACGTCTCCCAGGTGCGTCAGCCATCAGGGCCCTGACTCCTCTGGGACTGCCTGTCACTGCCCTCCTCATGACAAGAGCATTCACATACACAATGCCTGTCTGCTTTTGTTCATCTCTGCACACACACACACTCACCCCTGTTGTGGCAAGAGTCACAGGAGACATACTGGCAACTGAAAAAAATCTATGATCTCTTAAACCTGCATTACAGGCTTTTAGCAGTCGGCACATTTTTTAACCTCTGCAAGCTGTTTTAGTCTTATAGGTTGCAGTCATCACCTGCAATATACCATTGTGTCATTTTTGTCCTTTTGTTTGATTTACAGTTCATCAAAACAAGTGGAGACACTGAGGGCACTCAACTTTCCGCTGATATGACATTTATGAGGAAAACCACTGTCGATGATCAAGACAAGCAACACACAATAATATGAGAAGAAGAAGAGGTTCATGCTATGAACACACCCATGTTCAAATAAGTTATCTTTTTTCTCATTTATAAATTCTACAGTATTTTAGGCTTATTTTTCAGCAGGCTGAAGCAAACTAACCTGTGTAGTACTGGAGTTGTGCAGAGGCAGGTGTGCTGCATGATACTATTAGACAATTCATATCCTGGCATGCTCTGTGGCTATTTCAAAAAATGCAGCTGACCTTGAGTTTAGAAAAGGAAAAGATCTCATGCCTCATCTAAGAGGGATGGGGGCATGGATGTCAGGAGCTTAAATTACAGAGACTGCTCAGCTGGCCAGCATTTCAAAAGAAAGAGACATTCAATAGGAGAGACTTTAGTAAATAAAAATTTTGGTCATGGTCAAAAGTAAGGGTAGACTTGAACCTACTAGTTGTCACCTTGAGCAGCATCCAACTGGTTAAGGTCAATGCCTAAAATACTTTGGCAAAAGCGCTACATTCACAATGGGAACGTTCAGAAGGCATGTTTCCTGCTATAACACAAACTCAAAGTACTTCATTGTTGTGAAAATAATACATGAGATGAAAACAGTTCCATTCAAGCTGACTTAAAGTCTCCAACACTAGACTGTGTAGCTTTCAAAAATTGCCTGCAAAAACGAACTGCAAATTAGCTGCTATCCTATCTCAACTTTAAACCGGTGCCTTGCTATTGTCTAAGCTTATTTTTGCTTTCTGCTCATACATAGCTTAAGCTTGTCTTTCCTTTTCATAGCTGTTGCTGTTAACTATAGATGTTAGCCTACCTCCTACCTGAGACCTTTAACATTTGACGTTAGATGTCATAGGACATATTCTGAAATGTGTGATGGTTTTAGCATGGAGTTTGCTGCTTTGAGAGCAGAGTGTCTGAGCCTAGGACTAACACAAATAGAACAAAAGCTATTGTGTGATCTTGTCTATAAATGCAACTTATATTGCTAAAACCTAGTAGCTTTTAACTGATGCCCAGAACAAAAGAACACTTTCTTTTTGTATCAGTGATTAGTTGGGCAATTTTGAAGGACTAACTTATCAGTAAAAATTGCAAGCCGTGCAGCTGATAGTCAAAAGTGCAAATTCAGTGAGTGTGATCCTCTTGCATCAGTGTGATATGTAAGGGGAAGCAAAAGAGCAGCTGTTCCTCAGGTGACTGAGAATGTCAGTGCAGCATGTGGGCAGAACTGTG
This sequence comes from Brachyalestes nurse, assembly GCA_037974405.1. NCBI lineage: Eukaryota > Metazoa > Chordata > Actinopteri > Characiformes > Alestidae > Brachyalestes > Brachyalestes nurse. Next base: position 8,448,099 of record JBBPCY010000156.1, on the reverse strand, counting down.
TCAGCAAGGACAACACTGTTACAGTAGGGATGCACATTTCAGACGCTACTGGTGTAAAAAACACAGGCACTGTTCTACAAAAAAGAACTGATAGCAATGGAATCCAGAGATGGGATCCAGCAGTGTGATGTTCCTGTGGTTCTTTTATGCTTTGGGGGAGGGGGGGTTGCCTTCATGGTTTGGATCCTCCTAGACAGAAGCTTCACTGCAAATCAATATAAAGTTATTGTATCTGATCACCTTTGTCTTCATTTCTGTCCTAAAGGTACTGGTCTCTTCCAGGATGACAATTTCCCGATCCACAAGGCAAAAGAACTCAATGAATGGTTTGATGAGTATCAAAAAACCCAAATGTACCCTTGTGGGAGATTTTAGATTAGATATCCACCACCATGATCAAAACACCAATTGATGGATTATCTTTAGAAAAATAGTGGTCTGTCCCCTTAGTACAGTTCCAAAGTCTGTTTTTTTAGGGCCATGGTGCACTGAAGTTCTACTTAAATTTCTTTTTTTTTCATTTGTCTAAACATATGTGTACCATTACACTCCAGTGTTGACAGTGAAACTGATCCGGCATGTGGGCTTTTGTACTGGCATGAGTCAGTAAGTGTGTGTGTATGTGCATATGCGTGCATGAGCAGGCAGTATGTGTGGCTTTCTTGTGTGTGAAGTGATGTTGGGCAGAGAGCTGGGCTACAGTGCAGGCCGAGTGGGTTCAGGTGGTCCAGGATAGACTGACTGATGGCTAGGCTAATGGAGTGGCCAGGAAGCCTCAGGATAAGAGAGGCTGGAGGGAGCCAAACGCAGCAGAGCTGAAAATCAAGCTGCTGGAGGCTGGGGGGCTCCAGGCTGGACTGCTGGACTCGGAGGACTGGCAGGTGTCACTGGATGACATGATGCCCAGAGACACACTGAAGCACTGTGACAGCACACACAGTCACTTCCACGAGGATGGACAGAATGCTTGCACACAGTCCCCCATACTGCGTGCTACACACACACAGCCAGTCAAGATTACACAACTGAATCGTAAATAATAATTTAGATGCACTGACCCATGCTGCTAAGGTTCAGCTCTGCATGTTAAGGTGTCAAAACTCGTGTGCATGTCAGACAGTGATGTGAGTGCACCTCACATATTGGGGTTAATTGAAGTTTCTTTGAAGACTGAGAATTTTATAATATTTACCTCTTAAATATTAAGCGACTGTAAGTGAGTCTACATTTCAGTTCTTCACATTTAATACTTCAGTACTAGTGTATCATAGTTGTTTTTGTATAATTTTTGTGCGAGAATGTCAATACTACTACAGAACATCAATTTATGTTTAATTGGTGTCAAATTTTGAAATGGTCAACACAGTGATATAGTTGGTAATAATAAAGGCAGCACTTGGTTAGGGAGTTGCCCTTACGATCAGAAGGTTGTGGGTTCAAATCCCAGGACTACTAGTGGTACCTCTGGAGCACCCTTGATCAAGGTACAGTTCCCACACACTGCTACCTTGTTCCTGGCTGCCTGCTGTTTCAATTGGTGAGTGGGTTAAATGCTGAGAACATTTTGTGCCATACACACTGTGTGCTGTGGTATGTTCATATATGACAAACAGACACTTAACACTTTAATAATAATAATTGAAAATAATGCCATTTATGCATTAGTATTTAAAAGTCTGGAAGCCAGGTGTATCCTTGAAGCCAGAGTATAATTCAGCACAGAAAGTGCATTTTCAGGAACAGAAAGTGCATTTTTGCCTCAGAGGAGCCTGGGACAATTTATTCACCCTTTAATATCCCTCCTGTATAATGCACTGTTTCCTCTTCATTTGGTCTTCATTGGTATTTCAGACCATTAGAGCTTTCTGGTTCAAATAATTAACCTTGGTGTAGGACTCCGACAGTGCCTGGAAGTAATTAGTATAGTTTTTTTTTTTACATGAAGGCATTAGTTCAGTGGTCTCCTGGCTATTCTGAGACTGAATCTATAACTAGTTTAGTTCAAGCCATGCCAAAAGAATGATTCTATCATCGCCACAGGTTATTCCGTTCTATTTTTTTCTTTGGTAGAACATAATACCAGTTGACACATACGTGCAGTCGAATATAAAAGTCTGAAGACCATCAGTCGATTGGTTTTAAAATTTCCCTATTATATTAAATTCAGCAAGGGATCCATAAATGTGCATTAAAATGTGCAGAAAGCATTCCCTGTAGTGAATGTGTCTTTATTTTCATTAATCAACACAACATGTAATTTGACCGGGATGCCCAAACTCTTCCATACAGATTGTGAAACAGTGTTTCCCCTGGTTAAGACTATATCATTCAATGTCATTTGAGCATTTTTGTGTGGATACATTTGATGTGGGACAGAAATCACACCCATTATTTCTTTGAGTAAGATAAGGAGCTGTCATATTATGGATGAAATACTCACTCGAGTCAATATGAAACTCAATTGTTCCCTTGCTCATGAAAAAAGCTCATTTATAATGCAGTCAGTAGAGTGACTGACTGAGTGTGTAATTGCTTTATTGTGCATGTTTGGATTCAGCTGGATGACCTCAGCTACTAAATATAGCCAGATTTGGGAACCATGCACTCATGTAGACAGCCTTCACCATATAAATAAAAAAGAGGCAGTATTGACGTTTTCAGGGCTGCAACTTTTACAACTAAAATTGCTGAGTTTTTACTGAGGCATCATGCAAATGAATGTCTGTTAATAATTAATGACTGTTACTTCACTGGGTAGATGAAATATTCATGGATTGACTGGGAGGAGGGGATAAGTGCATGTTTGTGACTATGCAATTGTGCAGGAAGTACAACATCACACACACACACACACACACTGACTCACACAAGCACACACACACAGACTCACACAAACACACACTGACACACACAAACACACACAAAGAAGGAGAGGGACGAAGTGCAATCACAAACCAGAGCCAAGTGCACTCCACTAATAACACTGGCCCCAACACCGAGTGCACTTTGGATGATGATGTTCATTAGCTCCTTGGCGGTCTGTATACAAATTCATTTAGGTCTGTCCTGATCTGACTTGCACTCCAGTGTGTCAGTATCTGGTACAAAACTTCGAGCACAGTCCAGAAGCACATCGTCCTCTGCTTTGTCTAGTTTTTGATACTAGCGCAGCAGCTACTCAATTTGTGATTTATTAATCAGGGTCCTGGAAGGCTGCAGGATTTGTTGATATAGTTAGCTGATGTAATTATTTGAACACTTGGCCAGTGACCATTTTCCCTTGCCAGTCTACTATATTGGATTGCTTTGATAATGAAATGAGTGCACCAGAGGACGTGAGTCATTTCCCAGAGAAAAAAAAATACTGCAATTTCCAATGTGCTATCTTGATTTAGGTTAAGATAAAAAAGAAAAGCAATAAAACAAAACAAAAGAAAAAAACAAATCTCTGGAGGAAAGGACACAACCCAAGTCAATACCGGAGTTACAGATGCAATTTACCTAGACAAGCACCTATTATACATTATCATGCTGTTTTTGTTACACAACTCTAATGTCTGAAATAAAGATATGTGCTCTTACAGAGAGAGACAATAAGATATTGTCTCACAAAACACATGCTTTAGGTGTGGGCGAGTCAGTGGCTTAGATCCAACTGATCACATGCTTGCATACTGTGATTAGGGGAGCAGCTGTCTGGAAGTGTCATGCTTAGATAATAGAGATGGATGATGTAACCTAGCTGTTGTGATGAGGTCACTGCATGAGAATGCCTATTAATCTGAGAGATGAGGCAATGTTATGCTCAACCATTGGGCACAACTGTAAATCTTCAGTACTGTTTCAATCAGAACACTAAACAGAAATCACCATCATTTAATTAGGTTAGCAGTTAGCTAACATTAGCAAGCCAGCGTGCTCAGTCACCATTATAACGTCACAACAAATCAATAACTGAGCTTTACAAAAATGACGTTAATAAGCTTTGCAAAAACGTTTTGAAAAAAATACAGATAAGATAAGAAAGATAAGATATTTAATGTATACTTGACTCATATAGAAAAAAAATTGAAATATATGTAAATAGATGTATGTAAATACTGCTTAATTTATGTCAATATATTTGTCATGTATTAAACATGTTCCCTCACGTACAAATACTCACACCTAAGGGCAAACCTCTGTGCCTCCATGCCGCCCACACATTTTTCAATTTGATTTACATTTTCATTCTCATTCACTTTCGCTTCTCATTCATTTTCTTTTGATTTTTAGAAAACAATCACTTTGTAAAATGTACACCAAAGCTGGTGTTTCATATATTTTTGTGGTTCTGGCGAGAAGGTTGTAGTACATCTTTCTGGTATTAAGAATACACCATATCTCAGTTCATTTGCCAGTTTGAACACTGGGGAAGCATTTTGTAAGTCGGCCAAGATCCAAACTGATAGACTTTTGCTCAAACCACACAATGGTCCTGACCTGTTTTGTTAATAATTATTGCTATAACAAAATGTCATAGCATAGTTATGCATGCCTGATTGTGCTGCTTGCCCTTATATTTCAATGGAGTTAATTTAAAATGCAACTGAAGTGAGGCTTTAAAATGTTCTTTTGGCCTTTAAAATGCTTCTTTGGCCTCAGAGCAAGTGAGTGTGGCTTTTGTTAACAGAGAATACTGAGAATGTGTTGGTGCGTGTTCATTTAACCCACAAAGTGTGAGCTTCAGGTTAAAAAAACCAAAAAATAGGCCAAATCAACAACAACAACAAAAAAATTGACAGCCTGCCATCTTGGCTTTACAGAAACAGGAGCTGGGACTGGCCATAAAAATTCATGATCAGTGCATCCCTAGTCAACACAGTACTTGTTTTAAAACAGAAGTGCTCGATTTGAGTCACAGAGCTGATTCATTTGGTTCAAGATTGTGACGACAATCATAAAAAGCTGTGCAACATGATTGTTATGACTGCCTTGTTTACGCTTCCAGCTGGTCCACCACGAGTTACCAGAGTATTGACATGTACTTCATATCATCCATCATCATGGTTCACTATATATTCCCTGTGAGTCTTGCATCTCATTGTGAATTCTACACATGCATGTGCTTTCTCTATTCTAGCATCTATCTCTGCCCAGGGTTCCTGTCAGGCTGTTGTGGCTATTGCCCTGCCCGTGAATGCTTTCTTTCCATCTCTTCAACACGCATTTGACAGCAAGGGCCCACGTGACAAAATGTCATGTTATTCATGCTATGTTTCAATTAAAGTAATGCAGTATGTAAACACTGTTAAACTGTCAAAAGCATATCATTCCCTCCTCAGCCAATGCAAATATTCAAATATGAAAACTAAGGTGAAAAAACAGCCTGTTTGAATTAGTAGCTTTGTGATGTCATAAAAACCACATTTTCACATATTCACCAGTTTGATTCCACCCACTTGCGTTGAATTTTCAAAGCATTTTTCAGTCCAGAGTGCTTTCAGAATGCGGCCCAGAGGTGAGGTCATGTCTAGAAGAAAGGTATTTAGATATACCAGTCTTAAACACACAGTAGCACAAAGAGCCTGTTTCTGGTAGCCTAGCGATCAGGAAGTCGTGGGTTTGATTCCCAAGACTGTTAAGCACCTCTGAGGTACCCTGAGCTAGGTACTGTCCCTACACTCCCCGGGCGCTGTGTTCCTGGCTGCCCGCTGCAGAGGAAGAATTGTGTGCTGTGGTGTGTTCACGTATGACAGAATTTTCACTTCACTTTCTACAGGTTAGATTGTCATGATGTGGATGCTATGCAGAAGATGATACACTTGCAGGAGTAGCTCGATAGACCTCCATGGGGACATTTGGTGTTCTAATGGTTAGGGAGTTCATCCTACAATCACATAATTGTGGGTTTGAATCCCAAGACGGCTAGTGGCATCTCTGAAGTACCCTTGAACAAAGTACTGTCCCCACACCCCGCTGCGTTCCTGGGGTGGTGGTGGCCTAGATACTTGCCTCTGGACCAAGAGGTCATGGGTTCGAATCCTACCTTCAGCATACCACCACTGGGTTCCTGAGCAAGACCCTTAGCCCCAAGATGCTCCAGGGAGACTGTTCCCTGTAATCAGGGAATGGAAGTCACTTTGAATAAAAGCGTCTGATAAATGCTGTAAATCTAAATGGCTGCTGTCCGCTGCTTCACTTGGTGAAGGGGTTAAATGCAGAGAGAGAATGTTGTTCTCCCTGTGTGCAGTGGTGTGTTCACCTCACTTTCACTTACACCTACTTGGACTTTATTGAGGGAAAATTTAAAAAAGGAACATGTATAACAGCTTTGGCTCATAAGTACAGTTCAGTTAAGTACAGTTCAACACAAGCACTCTGGCATGCACGTCAGAAGTGTGAGGGTAAATCCAATGGGATTCAAGAGCTTAAAAGTCCACTGAAAGGGAAGGTGTGTTCAGGTCAGGAATAGGCCTCATCATGGAAACTGGAAACAGGGCCAGGGCTACTTGGTTTGCCGCGTCACGGCTGTGAACGGAAACAGAGACAGAGACACAACACAGACAATACCAGCCAGTTGTCAAGACAGTGAACTCTGGGTCGAACTGGACTTAAATAGAGCAGTGTGATAAGGTACAGGTGAGTGAGATCAGTGATGAGGGAGTGAAAGTAACAGCCGGGATGGGTCAAGGGGTGTGGGGGAGTCGGAGGTAATAAGCCAAGTTCAGTACTCCAGAGACTGGGAAGGCCAGGAGGAATGGCAGAGGAGAGGCAGGCGTGACAAAGACAAATGTTGGATATGGTCCCTTTAACACTTTCAAACAAATCCAAAGTAATGCCAGTTTTTGTAGTTTAATCTGCACTTCTTCAATTATAAAGAGGGCATTTGACTGACGTCCTTATCAAGAGCGACTTACAATCATTGGTTACAGGGACAGTTAAATTTTTCGGTCAAGGACACAGTGGTAAAAAGTGGGGGCTTGAACCTGCAACATTGTGGTCATCAGGTTCACAGGCAAGTGTTTTATCGCCCACTCACCCAATTATAAGGATATGTGTTGGTATGTGTTGCAGTTATTTTGTTATGTAAGAATAATAGTTAACAAAGCCATACATGATTTGTAAAATTTTCTTTTGCTCAAGACATAAACTTCTTTTTTTGAGCAAGAATCCACATGAATAGAATATACTGTGCAAATGTGACAAAGACAAATGTTGGATATGGTCCCTTTAACACTTTTAAGCCAGCAGAAAATAATATCAGTTTCTGCATTTTAATGTTTTTCTTCAGTTATAAGGATATGTGTTGACATGTGCTGCATTTATTTTAAAATTGATCTTACGTAGCCATTCATTAATATTTCTTTTGCTCATGATATAGACTTGAGCAAGAAGCCACATGAATAGGATACACTTAACACTGTGTTCTGCTTTTATTGATACTCTAATCAATAATCAATATAAAGCACTAATCAATAATAAGCACTTACTGACCTGAATTCCCTCCTGAATATGTGTGTACACTTACTCAAAAAATGTTACAGTGCAACCCACAATAAAGGTTGCTTTACACATTTAAATTATGGTGGTAAACACACACAAAGCTCCAGATACAGTTTACGCTCCTCAGTGTGGACATGAACATGAACCCAGTAAGAGGGTTAATGGGTTAAAGAGGTAAAAGCTAAAGTCTATCAATATACTGCTGGGAAGACATATTTTTGTTTTATATTGTTTAACTAAAATTAATCTTATATCTGAATTGGTGAATTGGTGTATTTAAGTGTCAGCACTGGGTCCAGCTTCTGGCAGTGGCCTACCTGTAATGCATCTTTAAATTTTAGCCTATTTGTACTAGTCTAAGGGTACGTTTCCAAGTAAACAACAACAAATTTCCGTAAGTCGCTGAATAAGCATGTAAACATGTAACATTTTCTCTATCCTCTGGTGTCAAGCCTGATTTCATTGTTTTCGACAAGTGAAAGGAGGACGATACATTCAAACTTGGTTCAAGGCTTCCAATTCAGCTTGCTGGGCAAAGCTTAAATAAGAGTAAAATTAAAACATCTATTGAAGATATACATTAGGTCTTAGAGTACTACTGCCTTGTACATGTTGGTGTTTTTACCTGCTCCCAAAACACCTGATCCCACTAATCAGTTTTATTAATTTTTTAGTGAGTAGAAGTCGGTGTGAGAATAGCCTGAAACATGCAGGACAGAGACATGCAAGGACCAGGGCTGGAAAACACTGTGTTAACCTGGGACAAAATAAATCCAAAGAGAGTGATACAGTTTTTCATTGGGACTGATGTTTTGCTTTCCTTTTTTTCTTGCATTCCCCTCTTATTGAACCGTAGCTGTGACTACAAAAAAAAAAACAAAACAAAAAAAAACTTTACAGTGAAGAATTACCTTGTACCTTGTTGTTTGTCAAGGTACAAACAACCTTCCCGAAACTTCCCAGACAATGTTGGTGTGAAATATGAAGTATGTGAATAAATGACTTTCTGTTGAAACGGTGTCCTCAGTAATGTAGCTATTTCTGTTTACAGATTACTGCTCCTGTCCAGTCTCTCCTGGAATGGGCTGTAATTACATGTAAATGGACTGTTTCTTGGACAGTGAGTGACGGGAAGCTCTTTGATCAGCATTCAGGAAGGCGGAGCAGCGCTCTGGGAAAATGTGATGACTCTTTTGAATGCTCTACTGTAGCAGTCTTCCTTGAGCTAAGTGCCCATACAAATATTTGTTCGCGGCACAAACAAGGAAAGCGAAGGTAACTGCAGTCGGAGCTGCCTGATGTTTGCAGGGTGTGCAGGCATGTGAAACATGCCAATGCATGTTTGTGGACAGCTGTAGCTCTGAAGGAATAAAACAGTGTTTTCCAACCTAGCCTGCTGCATCTGAAGCATGCATTCCATTACCACTGACAGTGATTTAGATGAACTTTCCTGTACTTAATAAGGGAGTAAAAGAGCAGAAAACCTTGTTAGTAAAAGTAAACTTGCAGTCGGAGCCACTGGAAAGATGTTGAAGCAACTGCCCATTACTTTCTGCCCATTACTGTGCTTTTAAGTAAGCTTGTTCTTAAAGAATTCTTAGCAGAAGACAATTCCACCCAAAACCTTGAATGTGTATTTTTCCATCTCATGAAGCATTCTGAGTCTGTACAAAGCGCTTGACATTCTGCTGTCAGCAATGTTTTCGCTGCATTGACTGCCGAACCACAGCCCTATTATGTCATGCTGAGATATAGCTCAGGGGTCATTGCTCAGTCTATAGAAAATGAATAGTAGACTGATTTCATAGCATTCCTGAAGATGTTTGGCTTTCTCAACTGCAGTTATGCATGTGGATATGATTGATCGTCATCAACGGCGTCGCATTCTTGCTTTCTGTGAAATTCTTATCAGCGGTAATATCATTGTAAATGCTGCCATGATTCTGTAGTTCCAGTAATACCACACCCTTGGGGAGGGCTTTCTGATATGGGAGTGTGACTCATTACTTCAGCCTTAGCATTCTTATAATCAGAATTAAGCAAGCACTACACCATAGCAGTCAATAACAATGTCTAACATGAATTGTGGGTCATCAGTTAACCAAGACCAAAACAAAAAGGTTGTTTGGTCCTATTTTTGCTGATGCGTACAAGTATAAAGTGTAAAAGGAAAAATTGGGAAATTGAATAAAAGAATGGCTTTAATTTCAAGAATTCAGAAATGTGTGAGTTCCCTCTTTATTAACATGCTGTCCCATCACAACTGGTGTCCCATAATACTCGAATGAACCCAATACTGCATTCAGTTACAGCCTGAACTGTATTTGTTCCTATGCATATTTTTTCCATTCAGTTAGTGTCAGGGTTAATTCTGGAAGAGAAATGGCAAACTGCTTGTACTAGCTCTTCATGATGATTTTTTTATATTCACTGAACACATTTTCTTGTATTATCATACTGATGAATGTATAACACTATAGAATATTGTTGAATTGCCCTTTAATGTCTCATTGTGATCTGTTGTGTGAAGATAAACACATCCTCCTGCTCATTAATCCGGCATTTTCTCCCTTTTTCCTTATCCCCTAGCTCATGGCTTGAGGTTTCCATTTAAATATTCACATTGTGCAAGACAGTTGCTGTGTGTGTGTGTGTGAGAGAGAGAGAGAGAGAGAGAGAGGGAGAGAGACAGAGAAAGCTGGGGGTTTATGTCTGCTCTGCTTCTTGCTTGATGGTCCAGGCTGTCTGTGGGTGATAGGATTGCTCTGTGGGCCAAGGCTTAATTGTTCATGGTGAGCAGGGGTGGAGCTGATTAGGGCTTTTACAGGCCAGCTGCTGGCTGGTGAGGGATCAAATGTGTGTGTGTGTGTGTGTATGTTTTCTGTCCCTGGTAAAAAGATGCAACTGCTACATCTTTATTTAAAATTTGCCTGTAAGCACGGCACCACATCCACACATTCACACAAGTTCAAAATGCTGATCAGTTAGCTTGTGGGTTACTGAAAAACATATACAGTAAATACATTATTAAATACATATGTGATATACATGTATATACAGCTCTGAACTTTGCATGGCGTTGTCCAGTGTAGCCTGCAGGTTTTTGGAGGGAAATGCAAACAAAAGAGATGCTGAACTCAATGCTGTTTTAGAAGGAGAGGGAAGTCCAGGGAGTGCCAGGTTCAGCCGCTGGGGTCTACCTGGTCAGTGTCTTCTGAAGGGAGAGAGGGATTGCCAGGCATACCTCTGTTACAGAGATCACAGATGCACAAAACACAGAGCAATGCTAGCCAGTAGGCACGATGGTGAACGGATGATGGATTCCAGTTCAGCGTGGGTTTAAGCAATGAGAAGTAATGCAGAACAGATGCTGAAAATCAGGTAAGCGGTAAAAACCGAAAAGAGAGTATGAGCAGGGGGAGGGCTCAGTACTCCGGTGACTGGGACAGCTGGGGGCATGGCACATGAGATACGGCTGTCACAACTGAATTCTAATGTGGTACTTATACTAAGCAACATTACAGATTTTAGTTAAAAAGTTCCAACAGCCAAGTTTGACTGGTAGAGAAGAGTTGTATTGAATTATTCCATTGAGAGCCAAATGCTAAGTAAGGACTCATTTTATGCTGCAGCTAACCATTAACCTTACTCAATTTCAACTAAAGCACAAACAAAAACTGAAAGTCAATATGTTACATAACTTTTATAAGATAATATTTGAGCCACAGCCCGTTTGAACATATTCTTAAGAGTGTAACAGCAGGAATATGTCAAATTCCAAATCTGTAATTGCCCCTAAGCAAGCCAAACTGTGATGGCTGGAAAATGAAACAAACTGGAATTAGCAAGAAATTAACAAAATATAACAGGCTGTGAAATTGCTCTTGTGACAGGTTTATGGCTCTGTAATGCAAAATTTTTTTGCCAATATTAATTATTGAGAACCACCTTCTGGATGTAAATGTTGGCTTATATGAACAGAAATATACTTAACAAACACCTTCATTTCTTTTTTGAAATCTCCATGACACTTTTAGTGCCTAATCAGCACTCTGGAAAGCATCCTTGAAATAACTGTTTCAAAAACTCTCTAATGCCAATGACTCTTATTAATAACTAAAACAACAGTTACAAATGTTTTTGATGTTTTTAAAATGACATGCATTTTACAGTTTCAAACGGGATTGGCCTGGTATTGGCAGATACTCAAGGTTGCTGTGTCAGTATTAGTATCAGTTAGGCAAAAGGATTTTGCGCCAGCCCAGAACCATATTATTGAAACAATTTCGCAGAGACTTCGTAACAGTGTTAGCTGTCTGTTAACAAATGTGTGTGATTACGGTAGCTCTGCTCTATTTAATACGTCTGTAAGGGCGGAAAAGTAACTTTTGTGTGTTGTTCCTTATTGGTTGTGATGTTGCAAATCTGCCGAGGGTGGCATAATTTCGATTCACTTAAAACAGCAAACGGTGCACATGTGCCCTGCATGACATATGTATATTTCAGTGTGTACACTGAAGTTCAGTTTGGGTGGTTGAGTTCCCCCACTGCTTTTGAGATGCAATTAACTCTGCTTGAGGCGCTCTAGTTTCTGTGCACTAAATAGTGAGGCTAAATCAGTCTGAGAGCTGGGCAGTGGAGGAGCCTCCTGAGGGACTGCAGTGGACAACATGCTGTGGGAAAGCACTCAGCGTCTGCTTTGAATGTGGAACTACACAATGCAGCACTTTACATAGTTCTGTTCGAGCAAGTTGATTTGGGTGCCACACTTCGTATCCAAACATAGACACTCCAGGATTTTAACAAACGGGATTTTAACATTCTAGCTCACCTAGAATTATGGAAAGTGTGAATTGTAGAACAAATCTGTCTTGTGCACGACATAGATTTACCATATGACATTCATCTTTTCCCAGCGGGAACACTCTGCAGTTCTTAAGCTTGGTGCCTCTACCGGGAGCCATGGTGTTCCTGGAAATGCCGTCAGAGTGGTCATGCATCTTATCTGACATCTTTATTTTCTTCCTGCTGAATATTCCGGAGGAGGTCTTTTATTTTATTTCTCACTGTTGGGAGTCTTTCTCCAAAAACCCATTCGCACCAATTTGCCAGGAAGGTGGTGTTATCATTCTCGTAACGCTAGGCCGTCGCACAGCCTGATGGCTATCGCCTCGCAGTGCCACTGTTGGGAGGAGCGTGGCTGCATCGATTTCCTCTTGGCTGGTGGGCTGAGCTCCACATACACAAACGTACACACACATATGCACACACACACACACACACACACACACACACACACGCACATGCACGCACACGCACACGCACACACACAAACACACGCACACGCACACAAATACACACTCCAGTTCCAGACAGCTATGCTCAGTTCACTCACCCGCCTCCCCTTTTGCCTGATGCTAATCTTCTTAATTGAGTGTGTGAGCCAGCTCCAGTTAGAGCGAGAGAAGGAGGGGTGCTGAATTGATTAGGGGTGTGGAGATGGGCTCTCATGGTGGCTTTCCCACTTACCTGAGGCATATGCCAGGTTGCCATTGTCTATTCTCTTTGCCTTGTGTCTGCTGAACCTTTCCTGTCTCTCTCAAGGAGAAATGGCAGTGAAGGTCATTTCTTTATGAATACATCATAGACATGCTGAGCTGTTGTTGACTGTATAAGTCAAACCTAAGTCTTGTGGACACTGTCCACTGCCCATCAATGAACAGGCATACTGGTTTACAGTGAATGCATAATAAAAATGATTTTAAAGGAATGCATAAAAGACACTGACCCAGTGGCTTATATAATGATGCAGCACTAGTACTGCCACTACACATGATTATTTTTGAGGTATCTGGTGAAGCTTTTTGCGCCTGATCTAAGTAAACTCCAAGTAAGTATTGAAAGGGGCTTGGTCTGATATTTGTAATGTAGTGGTTACTACAGCCACACTTGTTAGAAAAAGTTAGTACAACCAATCCAATTTAAGCAAGGTATGCTAAGCTGCCAGTTACTGTGCTACATTCCCTTCATATTAGTATAGACATAGTGCACTGATTATACTGCTTTCATATTTGAATTGCTCAAATACCTCCTTTCTCACAGCTTTGAACATAATAAACGTGCAATAACTGTGCACTGATTTTAGTTTTAATGAAAGACCTACAATCAAAATACAAGCACTGCTAATACTACAAGTAGGTAATGCAGTCCATTTATTGTTCACATAGTTCAACACAGATATTTAAAGAAATAGCTTGGTAAAAACGAATGTATATGACTTTCGACTCACCCTGGATGTAATTAATCAGCTAAGGCAAGTCTGTTGTCCAAATTCATCTTCTTTAGTTTAGCGCTGGACAAAAAGTCAGTAGTAAGTGCTCTCAGCCGTATCCAGCTCTTTATTGTGAACCTGAATGCAGCAGTTCAATAGCTGTGATGACATTGTTAATTTTTATAGCTCACAGTAAATCATACTTTGGAAACAAGGTGGACTACTACTGACTTCTATTGATCACTGTTTGTTAACAACATTAACACAAATGTTAGCATTAACAATAGTTTTTTTTGCTAAATCAATCTTATTCTCTTATAAAGAGCCATCAGCGAGTCCACACATCCATTCCATAAATTGAGAATAACTAATTTGCATAGTTTTACATGTAACGGATGAATAATAAGCCCTAGGATGTAATATGCATAAGAATTCAAGAGGTTGACCTCTGAAAAAAGTTGTGGATAATGTATGTGCGTGTCACCACTGAGACTGGTCTAAATGCAATGCAGTGCAGTTGGGTGAAATAGCTTAAAAGAAGAAATCAGAATAGGTTTCAGCCCACTAGCATAGCCATCAGTGTGCCCTGAATGCCCTTGTGGCATCTAGATTTAAAGCTGGCACATAATCATAAAAAATGTATTAGTTAGCTGAAAATGTAATGATGTTTCTTACACAATTGAAATTAATGGGAATGAAGGCTGGTCAGTAGACTCTTTTTCACAATTCTGGCTTTTCTGCCAGAAGCGCTCATTGGCAAGTAACTCTACTTCTGGTGACACAACGACCGAGTCCTAGAACAAGAACTTTTGCAGTGTACCAAAGTGGTTCAAACCAAAGCAGCCCAACCCCAGTTTCTATGGCTTCCCAGCTGATAATGAGCAGAGGAAAAATTGGGTTTGTGCAATTAGGAGAGACGAAGAAAAACATTTTGTCATATGGAGGGGAAGTACTTTCGTGTGCAGTCAGCTTCTCACCGCCACAGATTAGACTGAAGGTAGCCCCCCCTTTTCAAAGCCGCTTTCAGAGGAGCAGACTTCATGTTCCCCGTCAAAGGCTGTCAGCAATTGAGAGGCAAAATGTTTGGCTAGGAGCAGATGTTCGTTCCCTGGAGCTGGTGGCTGTGGAAAATGTCTACACTGGCGCTATGGACCATGATCACGTGGCACGCCCCCCCTGCTGGCATGTTACAACTGCTTCATCTATTAGTCTTTTTTCCCCTGTAGAACAACTGGATGGAACGTGAGACGTGAAATGTGAAAATATGAAATACGATACATGGATGGCAGTACAAATAATGTTAGCTAACATTACTTTATCTTCATATGTGAAAGTGTTCTTCCATGAAGAAGTAATATACTTTGCTCAACTTGGACTTCTTAGCTGTTGAGTGTTCTCCAATCATCTTGGACAACTTCAGTCTTGGCAACGATGAAAAAGAAGGCGTGAAAAGTCATTTAAACATGTTTTAAAAATGCAGTTATTTCTGAGGCTGGAAGGGAATGGTAGGGAGTGTGCTTTGCCCAGCGTCTACATTTATCCAATTCTCTTGAAAAGGGTCTATTAGCAGTCAGTGACACAACAAGTTAGCTAACTAATATTGGGCCAAGAGAGATTTAATTAAAAATGCAGAGATGTCAAAACAGGCCATTCATTGAGAAAGAAGACCTGACAACAGAAGACAACAGAGCCGTATAGAGGTTTCAAGGGACTCCAACTAGTATCAATGGATGAAAGCAGATGTTTCTCATCTAAACGGTCTGCAACAGCTATGTTTGGTTGTAATATAGCATCAAACAGAACACTGTGTTTTGTCAGCTGTGTCGCTACTACAGCAAAGAATCTGACAGGATCAGAGAAGAGGGGTTTAGAGACTTAGTCCAACATACATATATATAAAACAAGAAACTAGTAAAACATGTTGCTGCTAGGCACGAGCGCAAGACCTTGCTTAAATGAAATGGTCTGGGAAATGAGACATTTCCTGTCAAATCATAAAAGGCAAAAATGCATCAGAGCTGACTTCATTGAAAGATTAAAGTGCTTTTTTATATGAATTGTGCTTTTTGATGGTAGCAGTAATTTTAAAATGGGCTTCTGGTGCACCCTGTTGTGTTCTTAGCTGAGGGATTGTGAACGTAATGATAGCTTATAAATGAAGCTGAACATTTTTAATCTCACTCTTTGCTATATTGTCGGATACATTATGCTTATTCAGTTTTTGTAAGTGGCACACTTTCCGTTTGTTTACCATGTATGCTTATAGGCCTAGCCTAAGAAACGTATAGTTGTATGGTTACCCTTGCTATTAAAAAAAATCTGATGCGATGTACTTGCATGTTCAATGTTGCAAATGTTCAGCAATAAGAGCGCTGCAGTCACCTTACCTCCAGGTTTAACACTGCATTAATGCAACAGGTGTCACATCATGTTACTGGTGAATCATTAAAGCATTAAATGAGGAAATAGCTCACCTCCACCACCTTGTTTCTTGAAACTATCACATGTTGCTAAGCAACAGTAAACAGAGCTAATAGCCCACTCTTAATACAATATATAAAGCTGATAGTAGGCACATGCTCTGAAAAATGTTTCAATGATATTAAAATAAGAGTAAAAAGATAAAAAGAAACTGCTTTTTTTGCAAGGGGTGCTGATAAATTGAAACATGGCAGCATCAAATCCCTCAGATCAGCTCAGTGGATGTCTTGTTGATATTTGAGATCAATATTTATTGCCTGTGCTGTCTTGGTTGGAATGGAAGACGGATGCTCGCTCTTGACCCTCTTCTACCAGTGGACAGGGGTCCGTTTGTGAAGAGATAAATTGACAGGCCACATTAACAGGTTTGTATGGAGAATGGCCTTCTCCACAGTGGTCGGCCTGGGCTGCCACTCAGCGGTCCTCGGCTGTCTCCTCCACTCTTATCGCTCTGACGGCCCCCTGTGGGAGGGCCACATGTGGTTCAAGTGGAGAGCGAGAGGATTCTCTAATTAGAGTGTGTCTCTGTTTCACTGCTGTCACCTCTCTGGGAGAACACAAGCGCTGAAAGCAACATGACGCAAATAGGCAGATGCGTGTGTTGTTGGGTGGGTGGGGGTGGGGGGGGTGGGGGATTCTGTTGGTGGAAAAAGGAAAACTAACTTTCACAGATGCCTGAGTGACTTTGACCCCCTGCTGAAGGGAACGTTTGAGCACGAGAAACATTTTTCCTGCAGTGGGAGAAACAAACATTACTTTTATGTCTGTCTCCAAGCTTCATCTCTGCAGACACAAGTGTATATGTACACATACACTCACACACACACACACACACACACACACTCTCTCCCTCTACTTCTCTTCCTCTTTGGAAAAAGAGAGACCACACAGAGACCAAAGCTAAAGAAATATCTGTCCTCTGCAAGAGATCCCCAGTCATTAGCTATGCTGCGACAGCAGCATTCAGCACAAACATCCCAGAAGATCCCCGAGTTGTCTAAACCAGGCACTCTGTATATCGATCCTTCACTTCTGTGCCATAGCAGATACTCTGATTTTGATTTTACGGATGTCCCGGTCTGGTTTTTTCTTACCCCTGTCCTTATCCAAGTACTTTCATGTTGGGTTTTTGCTAACTGATATCTCTATTTTTGTAGACAATAGTAACTGCTAACGAAGTTGGTATAACCAGTCCAATACAGGTAAGATATGCTATGCTGCACTATGCTGCGTTTTCACTATACCAAGTAACTGTAACTGTAACTATTTTTTTCAGTTTGGGCCATTAAAGAAAAATCGAAAAGTCAAAAACATCTCATATCACATTAATACAAATTTCTGCTAGTGTCCATAAGGGACTCTAGTATGTAAGTACTAAGCTATCACAATTTGCATGAGCAATTTTGGCTATTTTGAATTAAATGTAGACATTTGACATTTGTAAAAGACATTCCATATTCTATTTTTAGGCTGTAACAGATTTTTAAACAAATTTTTACCTTTTCTGTTATAGTTTACGGTGACTTTTGTCATTGTTTTGTATAGTGACTTTTTGACAACTATTGCACAGGTAATTACTAAATACAACATTTATATAAAGTAAAACTCTCTGAAAGCCTAGAAGGCTCTGTTGGTTGTCCTCTGTCGTTGCTGTCATAAAATAACTAACTTTCTAGGAGAAGCAACAAATATTCTTAACTTGTTATTGTATACTAATGTAACTTATGATTATATATATATATATAGTACACATATACTACATAATATGAAATTATATGAATTTTTCTTCCAGCCAACTTTGGATAATTTCTGTTGGTCCACTCAGCAGAAAATGGTCCCATAATGTAAAAGGCTGCTTTTAAATAGTGTACAGAAATAATACAAAGTGGGGGGGGAAAAAACAAGGTGATTTGTATAATACGACAGTGCTGATTTGTGCAATGTGACATTTTTTTACCATTTTATGCCATTTTGGATATGGCGCTATTGTATCATGCCTGAAGTGTTTTTTTTTCTCCCAGGTCTATAGAGGGAAATGTGCTTTTGCATTTTTGCAGTTCTGAATGGATGACAGAGCAGAAAAGGGCACTGAAACAGAAAGCTCCTGGCCCTCGAAATGAAATCTGCTCTCCAGCTCATGTGTGGAGTGCTGGAGGTTTGAAACATGATAGCAAGGTCATCAGCACATCAGTGGCTCCGTGAGTGAGTGTGTGCATGTGTGTGTGTGTGCGTGTGTGTGTGTGTGTGTGTGTATGTGTGTGAGAAAGACTTTGCCTCTAAACGGTGGCCCAAGGTCAAACACTCTCAACTGTCATGCTTCACTGTCAACACAACACACTAAACCTACGGACTGCCCTGAGAGAGAGAGAGAGAGAGAGAGAGAGAGAGAGAGAGAGGGAGAGAGAGAAAGAGGAAATAGAAAGGAGGAAAGGGGGTAAGACAGACAGAGAGGAAATGGAGAGAGCGAGAGTAAAGGGAGAAAGAGAGAAGCAGAAAGAGGGAAAATTGAGAGAAAGAGGAAAGGGAGAAAGAAAGGAAGAGCGTGAGAAAGGGGGGGGATAGAGATGTCTAATCGAAGAAGGTCAAAGCTGTCACTAAATGGAGGCTCTGCTGGCTGTCATGTACACTCCCCTCCGTTTGGGAGATGAATGGGAATGACAGCCACAGTCACGAATGAACTTCCCCTGTGGCCTGCTTTTGTGTTATATATAGACTGCATTCATGAGGGCAGTGTGTGTGTGTGTGTGTGTGTTTGTATGCATTTGATCAATGTGGTGACTTTTACAGGAAAATGTCAAAATATATCTGGACTTTGTGTAAGGAGCTGTGTATTCTTATTACTGCTCTCTCTTAATGACTCCAGAATATCAACATCTGCAATAGCAACACACCTACGCCGGCACTGGTATCTGGGTTCAGTACAGCTGTGCATGTGTGTAAATCATCTATTAACACTAATGTAAGGTGCAAAACCATGAAATATTAACAACATTTAGTATTAATATATGACATAAGGTGTAACAAAGGAATAACTGTGAGCTACTGCTGAGTGTGAATGTAGCAGAGCAACAGAGTAATAAAATACAATAGCTGCAAACATTTCCACTGTGCAAACTGAAAGAGCAGTCACTCAGTAAAGTGTTCTATGATGGCTGAAAATGTAATATATGGTAATGGGAGAAATGAGGCATGACTAGCTATTGGTCTATAGCTCTGAGCATTGTTTTATAGCCTCAGGTGTTTTCTCGGATTAAGAGAATACATATTTGTTTTCAGTACACCTGATATGGATGCATGAACAAAGATTTCTAATTAGATAAGAGATGCTGTATCCCCACTAAATACACTCCCAAGGCAATGGATGGGCTCAGCATTAGTTGCAGGTATGCCTCACATGATGAAACAGATTACTCCAAAATAAAAGAAATATTCATTTCTATCACTGTCTCTATTGTATTTATCTGTATTGTATTTATTGTATCACTGTATTTATTATTATAACAAAATTACTGGATAGATAATATAATTAAAATGCCAGCAAGCATATAGTGTTAAGTCTGATAATGAAAAGGGGTTTATGAACACAATTATCCAGTCAACACATATTTTTTTTGGCAAACTGTATGGCTTCTCAATAGCTTATCAAAGCAAATAAAACAAAGGCAGACTAACAAGAGAACCTAACCTAATCTGGCAGGTGCATCACTATGTGTTCTGAAAGTGTTCTGTAATGGTGCTTTTGCTCTACATTATTACCCTTTGATAAGCCACCTGTTGCCTTTAAAGGCATATGCAAAAGTATTAGGACATATGCACTACATGGACAAAAGTATCTAGTTTCCAGGGTTTGGGCTAGGACTCTCACTTCCAGTGAAGGGCATTCGTATTAATGCTTTAGCACACCAGGACATTTGGGACATCATGATGCTTCCAACTTTGTGGACACAGTTTGGGGAAGAACTTTTTCTATTCCAGCATGACTGTGCCCCAATGCACAAAGCAGCTCCATAAAGACATGGCTGGCTGGATGAGTTTGGTGTGGAAGAACTTGACAGGCCCACACCTCAGCCCCGCCCTGACCTCAGCCCCATCCAACACCTTTGGGATGAACTGGAACGGAGGTTGCAAGCCAGATCTTCTCGTCCAACATCAGTGTGTGACCCCATAAATGCTCTACAAAATGAATGGGCACAAATTCCCACAGAAACTCCAGAATCTTAAGAAAAGCCTTCCAAGAAGAGCGCAAGCTGTTATAGCTGCAAATAAGGGACCAACTCCATATTAAAGTCTATGTGCTTGAATGCAATGTCATTAAAGTCCCTGTTTGTGTAATGGTCAGGCATCCCAATACTGTTTATATAGTGTACGTAGCAGAAATGACAGCAGATATGTGACTACATTGTTCGTAGTTTTGAGTGGGAAAGTAAACACTTGGAGTTTACAGATCCGAATTAACACTGCATATGCAAATGATGGTTAGCTACGCTAGACACCACTGACTAATTAAGCTTTAAGGATGGCACAAACACAGCTTTGCATCAGGGATAAGCGCTAAGTGCAGTGCTGTCAAAGTGCTATGAAAAAGGCTTGTAAAATATTGTTTTACAAGCCTTTTTGAGGACCAGTTTGTAGATTATCAAATGAATACTCCAATTCAGTTTGTAGACCACTGAATTGGAGTATTCATTTGATAATCATTATCAATGTCTTTTGACTCTTTGATTGACAGTAAATGTGGAAATAAATGTGAGAAGATTACAAAAGATAATTTCTCTTGTGGTCAAGCATAAATAAAGAGACTAGAGAAAGCACAGGGAGCCTGAAGAGTGACACAGTAGCTGTGTGTGTGTGTGTGTGTGTGTGTGTGTGTGTGTGTGTGTGTGTGTGTGGGTGGGTGGGCGAGTAGCTGTGGCAGAGAGCAAGAAAGAGAGAGAGAAAGAAGGAAAGAAAGAAAGAGGGACAGCAAGAAAGAGAGACTGAGATAGAGAGCAGATAATTTTTACAACACCACGGCAGAGAGAGACATAGTGAGAAAGGGGGAGGGGAGAGAAAGAGAGAGAGAGAAAAGAAGAAACCAAGGCCCTATTCATCTTCAGCCATGAGAGCTGACAGCTATGAGCTGCTACATGGGCGCACCTGCATACGGAGGGTTGACAGAGAGAAAGAAAGAAAAGGAGGAGGAGGAGGAGGGGGAGGGAGTTAGTCAGGCTGAGCAGATTTGTCCAATAATAGGAAATCTTTTCAGTGTAAAGGGAGAGAGAGCATGCATTTGAACAGTGGCACTGCTCAACATGCAAATTCTAC
The DNA here is from genome assembly GCA_037974405.1 of Brachyalestes nurse. NCBI lineage: Eukaryota > Metazoa > Chordata > Actinopteri > Characiformes > Alestidae > Brachyalestes > Brachyalestes nurse. The sequence continues at coordinate 8,426,558 of JBBPCY010000156.1, read as the reverse complement.
CTTTATTGTTTAGCAAAAGATCTGCAATTGAATTAGCATATTCCCAACATCTTTCCACATTTTAAAACTCTTGCTCAAAGTAATAATAAGGGGTTTGTCCCCATCCGTCCCCACACCATTTTGCTGCAGAAACAGCATCTACATACACAAGATGGGGGATCACAGTTGCGAGGATTTGACTGTATTCAGCCACAAGGAGTGTTATTGAGGTCCAGTGCTAATGCTGGATAATCTGTTCTTGATCACAAATGTCATCTTTAAGGTACACTATATATGGACAAAAGTATTAGGATGCCTGACCATTACACCAACAAGGAACTTTAATGACGTTGCATACAAATACATACGTTTTAACCCTGTGGTACCCATTTTAAAATTTTAGCTTAAGAAAAATGAGTGGCAGTTCTATTCATAAATGTGATTTAACAAGGGTAAAGGGAACAAATTTAACATGTTTTGTTAATATTCCTTGCAAATGGGATGAAGTAAACATCTGCTAAGAATTTTAACAAAAAAGGTTTGAAAAAATGCAGTGGGTACACCAGACCCAGCAGGACTCCCTGTGCAACCAAAAAACGAAGACCCTAGCAGGGTTAAAGGGGACATATTATGCAAAACTCACTTTTTTGCATCCTTTTGTATTTCCATTTGGGTCTCTACTGCTCCTATAAACACTCCAAGCACGAAAAAAAACCCATCCATCCATTTTCTGTGAGTCAATTGAATGATTTTGGTGTCAGGAATCATATGCTTCTATGAGCCGGTTTGGATGGATCCCTTATTCCAACGTCAGGAGAACGAAATTAGCGTAGAACCACCCCTCACCCGTCAAGCCCCTACCCATAGATTAGTTGAAGATCCGCCATTTTTGTCTGCTGGTTTTACGAGCACGCATAAGACGTCGAGCACTACGGCTCAAGCAAAGGCAAGTCACATGAAGTGTTGTATTCATCTTGCTCTGGGTCAGACTCAGGGTCGAACATATAGGGCTGGATAGTGCCTCTGTTTTCTGCTATGTGGTATGTGGTGCTAAACAGCCTAAGCATGGGATGGGTAGGGCATGGCCAGCAACACCTTATTTGCATAAAAGGGACAGAGCCGTTAAATGGCTCATTTTGAAAGGGTCTGAAACTGTCAACAAGAGATCTTTTTATGTGAGAGTGATTTTGTGCAAAGAACTTCATGAACATGTTTTGTATAGCACATAGACCTATTATAACTTGTTTAAAAAGAGGTATAATAGGTCCCTTAAATATGGTGTTGGTCCTCCCTTTGCAACCATAACAGCTTCGACTCTTCTTGGAAGGCTTTCCACAATGATTTGTAGTGTTTCTGTGGGAATTAATTCTGTAGAGCATTTATAAGCTCAGGCGCTGATATTGAACAAGAAGGCCTGGCCTGCAATCTCTGTTCCAGTTCATCCCAAAGATGTTGGATGGGGTTGAGGTCAGGGCTCTGAGCGGGCCAGTCAAGTTCTTCCACACTGAACTCATCCAGCCATGTCTTTATGGGGCTTGCTTTGTGCACTGGGGCACAGTCACCTGAAAAACAGGTCCCAATACTTTTGTCCATTTAGTGTATTTGACAGTGCTCCATCACGCCAGAAAACGTAGTTCCACTGTTCAACAGCATAATGGTGGCAGACGTCCTATCTGCTGTATCTACACTTGGCATTTTGCTTGGAGACCTGAGGCTCATGTCAGGGATAAATTATGGTTAAGCGAGACCTTTGGTCACATGGGGCCTTCCATACTTTAACAGTAACACTTTTTTCTTAGTTCCATATTATCATTTGTACATATTCAAGGGCTATTTGTTAACATAAAATGTACATCTGCAGTATGGACTGAGGCCCATGGCAGTAAGAGGTCCCACTGTTATTGTCACTAATCTGTCAACATTTTCATATGTACGTGCTTCAGAGAAGAGATCCATTGTTTTACATTTCGATTACACTGTTTTGAAAAAGTGCATCGCCTGCAACACTTGGGCTCACAACAGAAACTGTTTGTGAAATGCTATGAAAAGAACACTATTCAAAGAGAGAATGCCTGCTGTGAGTCTGGTCTATTTCACCAATAGTTTTCTATAAGTCACAGAACAGCACTTGACCTTCAACATACCACATGAGCTTCAAGTCGTGGAACCAGCCAGACGTTGTCATGCTTGGTTTGTGCTAACCTTGGTGAGTCTGCAGTTCGATGGTGGAGCTGCAGTAATAGCATGCTAGTGCTGTGTTACGAGCTCACGGTGAACTTGTTTGGGCTTTGCTGTACTGTACTGTAGTCTCTGCGGATCACGCCACATTGCCCCAATTTGTCAAAGCTGTCACGGCCAGCACACCTCAGCAAACAGGGAAAATGCAATCTCTCCATATTCCCATCTATCAGCCCAGTTCAGCGCACTCATAGAGGTTAGCACAAGGTTAATGAACAAAAGGAATATCGAATGGACTGTTGACATTCTAATTAGTTCTAGTTTACTCCTTACTTAATATGCAATTATGGCAAGCAACAAGCGATAAGGTCACCTTCAGACTGATAAAAACTGCCTTTCTTAAGTGTTCCATTGTTCTGAAGGTGTCAACGAGGTTTACTTCCTTTTCATACAGGAAGGCGGGGACAGAGATCCTCAGTCTGAAGAACAATTGAAAGAACTGTGATATGAATGCACAATGTTCAATATGTTTACTTCTTGGCTACTTATGACAGAGTGCAAAGTCATCCTTGGATTTTGCAGAAAATGCCTGCGAAGCTTTCTGCGTGGCTGTGGTAAAATGCAACACAGCAAAAATCAGCATAGTCTCTTCGGGCTTAGCGTTCAGCTTTGAAGCTAAAAAAGATAAAAATCTCCAGTAATAGCAAGTCGTTCTCTTACCAGATGTGGATTTAGATCTGGAGGGAGCAACGCAGACAACAGTGTTCTTTCCTATTGACCAATCTGACCTTCTCTTTGGCTTTTAAAGAAGCAGGGTTGTTTAATTTGTATTAGATAATAGGGGCACTCTTGTGAAACAGGGTGCTGTTGAACCAGAGAAAGTGATACCAGGAGAACTGACAGATCTATTAGGCCACTGTATATTACTTAAGTGAGGGCCAGAAGAGCACAGTCCTGAACACTGAGGTCAGTGCAGGAACATCTGGAAACTGGTCCACGGATCTATCACGAGAGCACTGTTGCGTTTGCAGCTGATGAGCTGTCATGGAGGCAAATTAAAATCAATTCAGTTTTCGAACGGTTGGTTAGACAGCTGATTATGGACAAGAAATTCCACGCTGTCAATACAGGAGCAAATCCTGCGTTTCATTTAGAATGCCAGGATTATAATGCTCAAACCTTATTTTACCTGACCAGCTGCATTAGTCAGTCATGCATCATCTTTAATTTTGAGCCCATCATGGCATCATTATGTGTTCTCTGATGTTCCTTGTCTCTGGATTGTTCCTTCTAGAGCTCACACACAACCAGGTGTGAACATTACGTTCCTCTGAATCGTGTGAGTCCCATAGATGCATTCAGGGGCTGCATTTCACCTATTCACTATAGAAGCTTTAATGTTGAAAAATAGCACACACCAGGGGCAGCATGTAAGCCTGTTACTCCTTTCACAGAGGTAGGTAGGCAGCATGGATCAAGCATAAAGCTGAACCTACAAAGGCAAGGGGGGAGATTTTCTGCTGTATTAACACAGACATGCTGCTATATTCAGGGCTTTTGTTTTCGGACTGGGTTGCCGTTATCACCTGTGATAACAAAAGCATGTTATGATGGAATTTATTTCTATTTTATGTCTATTATTGCTTTCTCTGTTCTGTTATTTCACTCTTGTAGCATTGTGAAAATTCTGTGCTGCCACAGTTTTGTGGATTTGATGAAAAGTTATTGTTATGTGTGCAGTGTTTTGTTTTGCAGAATGAATAGCAGCCTTTGCATTGTTTTTGCTTTTTCACATTGAAACAAGCAGAAAAAGAGAAGCTCAAACCAGCATATGGAATGGGCAAATTGAATATAATATAATTAATTATGTTACTAGCTTTAGTACTGATAAAAAGTCAAGTTCATTTCCGGTTAAAATGGCCATCAAGTGCAGTAATTAACTTTTCAGCTACAGAAAAACCAGAAAGCGTATATTTAACAGACAATTGCACAGAAGCTTCAATAGCTACAAATCATATCAATTGTCAGTGTTTAACCTTTACCTTTATTACAGCTTCTTTTCAGGAGACTTGCTTTCAGATTTTTTCAAAGAAATCCGCAGCAATATTTTTCTATCCTTCCTGTAAACACTTCCAAATCGTTGTAGTTCCTTGTAATCCCAATTACAAATCTCAGTTATACGCAGTCCATGAAAACATCTCAAATGGCCAATTTCAGTCAACTAGTGCAATTTCTCTTATTTTCTATTTTATGTTCTCAGTAAAAGCATCTTGCCAGTAATGCGTCATTGTAGAAAATCCAAGGCATTGAGTTATCGTTGCACAGTGAAAGGATGGACAGAAGCACCCATAGATTTTTTAAGATGCAAGACTGGGGCTTAATGTTCTCCTATCTTTTAAAGATGAAAGCTTTAAGTGCTGTTAATCTAACAAGGACACTATGGTGTTCTACCAGATCTTTCACGGTTGTTAGGAGTCCCATTATCTCTTTCTTTTAATAATTATTTGAACTCTAGTTCAGTACAAGTGGATTATCTTCTATCTGATGCCCTCAGAAAGCTCTCCTGTTGCCATTTAGAGAGTTTAAAGTCAGCATAGGTGTGTGGGCAGCTGCTTGTGCAATTGTTAGTGTCTATTTGAAGAGTAACTTAATGTCAGTGAGAGCTTTGGGAACAGTTTTGGTTGGGATGACACAGCTGTTACTACACAAAAGTGCACAAAAGTGACGAGATAGATTTAGTATTATATCTAGTGTTTTTGTGTAATTTTCTGTTAAATATGTCTCCTGCATCTTTTTGAATGCTGAGTGATAAAAAACAATGACTATTTTGACTAGAAATTAAAGTAATGAAAGGCTGGTCTCTGATTTTTAGTAATGTAAAGCAAGTGTATAGCAAAGGGCAGTGATTCAATTTGAATACCGTTTATAAGAATAGTAATAGCACTAATAGTCTAATAATAGACATTTAAAGATTAAAGATAGGGCGCCACTTTTACCCAACCCAGTCAGAAGCTGGTTCATCACTTGAGAGGAGGTTGAGCTGATCTTGTTGTTTTTTTCCTTCTTCTGAGTATGAAGGCAGATGGATTCACTATGTGTAGCTTCTCACAGACTGAGGTCTGTGTTAAAGGTGGCTTATGGTTTAAACCTCCCACTGACCCTGGCCTTTTCCCCATTGGGTTCCCATTTAATTGGCTGCTGCAGGTGTAAATTGGCCACAGAGAGAGATGTGTGTGGCAGAGAAGAGGAAGGAGCGGGTTATGTATGTGCTGGAAAGGGTTGTGGAGTACTATTATGTGGAGCTGGCTTGCCACTTATCCAAGCAAAAGCATGAAATATTAAAGGCCTCGTCAACACCACGGCCATCTCATTGCTCCCCAGGGAGATGTGCGTCTGTTTCATAAAGCGGGGGGCTCTGTACGGCTGACCTGGAACAGCAGCTCACAGCTCTGGGCTTCAGAAGAACACAGCAGTGTGAATAAGAATGAACGTCTGACGTCAGACACCACAGTCAACGTGAAGCTCCGTTAGAGGGGGTTCAAACACCACAGCCTTGCAGACCCCATGGTGATGCTCGTGTTGGTCTCTGTTATAAGTAAGAATCTCAAATGCATGCACTCCCGCTGCGTGCTGCCTAATGGTGTCACATTGAAACAATAACATTCTCCAGCCCATCCGTGAAGAGATGCTTATTGCACTGATTGGCATTTGTTGTTATTCTGGGGAATCTATATGATAGACTAGCATCTGCATAGTTGCTTCGAGGTTCGTTTGTCATTGTTATATTCCAAAAGATCCGTCTTGTGAAGCCACTCGGTCGACGAAAGTGCGGCGGATGCGCAATCAGCAATGAGGTAATATGTCATGTAAATGTGATTAAATATTCAAAGTAAACCCTGCCTTTTCTCGGAGGTTAAAATTAGGCAGATTATGCTCTGGAAGCAGCATTGTCAGACGCGTTTGGCATTACCACTAGTGAACATGTGCAACTTTAACTCCTACCGGGTGCGGCTAATTTCTTTTGTAAACATTGAATATTAGTGTCATTTCAAATGAAAACATCTGTGGCTGTCTCATCTCCCATTTTCTATGTAATTATGTCATTTGTCTAGTCCATTGATTCTGATTTAATGATAGGGAAATCCCATGAATGCGTATAGTAATTGGAGTGTTTGCTTAGTGACATTAGAGTGCGCGACAAAACGCAGTGCATGACATTTCATTTGCATTGGCTCCAGCCTTTCTGGCATTTTCATGCCAGAATCTGATTTTGTATAATGCGGAGTAAACTCTGCTGAAAAGCTGAGCTGAAAATCAGATCTGATCATCCCTGGCCTCATTTGCAAAAGCCCTGGTAAGCATTTTCTAAACCTTGTATAACTCGTGTAGCTCAAATTTCAGGGATATAAAAGTGACATAAATGACATTTGCTGTGTGTATGAGGGAATAGAAGCCATGAGATTTGGGGTGATGGGGGATTGGGGACCGGGTAAGCATTGGAGATCCCCATTTGTAAATATGCCAAGCCGGTGTGCCACTGATCGGCTTTCAGATAACCATCTGCAGAAATGACCCACATTTAAAACACAACAGCCCCCATTTTCTCTCTTGCCCCATCACTGTCACTTACAGTACAAAAATCAATATTTGGACTTTCAAAAACACAAAGCACATTACAAAGTCAACTAACAAAGGCTGTTTGGAATATCTACTGAGTGTATTTGTGTTCTTGTTCCAGTGTACAGTATAATTCAAGTCATCTCCACTCCTTTGGGGAAACGGCTTTGCCCGTGTTTGGGCGGCTTATCCTGGCGCCACAGTATGAACACAGCTTCCTCTCTCTTGCGGGGGCAGTACAGCCATCAGAGTTTGCAGGACTTTTGCCAGCCCCTCCTATCAAAGTCATCAGCACTAAATGACACATTAGATGTGCAATTAGACAATGCTCTTGTTATCAGTCATATTAGCTGCACACGCCCTCCCAAATGGTTCTCATTAGGAGAGATGCACTTGTGCACATTATCGTCTAATGGGACGCTGGCTGCTGCTTGGGTGGATGCTTGCTGTACAGTTGAAGATAATATCGTGATTTACTGTTAATTGAATGATGCGCATTTGTTGAACAAAGAACAAAAGTGGTGGAAAATAAAGGATAGGCTGACCTTTGGGGTCTCGAAGCATTCTGATCAAGTCCAGGTTTACACTCTACAAGGGCTTGACAGCACCAAGCAATTTCTCATTGCTTAGAAAAATTATGCACTCATTCCATGTTCTTCACAGCAGTGATGCTACTTTTATTATTAAGACTAATGGGTTGGTTTGTGCTTTACCCATGTATTGTGGCAGGGGTCAAAGTGGTCACTTTGATATGCCCAAAGTGTTGTGAACTGTTATTATGAATATTTACCACCATTACTCCAGACCATTATCTCTAATTGTTATTTTGCTTTTATATTGTTATTTTGCTTTTGCCTATAATACTGTTAAATTCTCAGCTAAATTAGTCAGACTGACTCTACACCACCTAAAGCAGAGTTTACTGTTGTACCAACTATGCTTTTATGCGGGCAGATATCAATTCCCTAGGGATACAGACACAAGTTTTGTTTTAACCTCGCAGGGAAACGCATCTCTTGGGTCTCCAAAGCTAGAATCCTTGGCGAGACTAATTACAAAGTAGTTGTGATCCAAATTATGACATATCTATGATAGCTAAACCTTTGCCACCCTTATTTCTGTCATCGCTACAAGCGAGCGGAGAGGAATAGAATAAACAAAAACCTCTGCACCCGCCGTGGCTTCTGTCACTCAGAACTCTGGACCTGTGACAGAAAGAACTTTTCCTAGACGTTATAATCCGTTCATGTCTCTAATTAAATTCCCGTGCTCACTTCTTCTATGAGCACTTTACGCATTTCCCCTGCTAGCTAAAGTGGCACGCTGATGGATATGGATTCAGAAACCTGTCTCATGTCCCCTCCCCCCTCCGCTCTGAGGAGCTTTACGAGCCAATCACGTCGCTCGTGCGTGTCACCTCAATTAGGGCCCTGCAGTGTCTCTGGATGTCCCTCATGAGGCTATGGGATTATTTATGAATCAAAATTCATTTCCATCCTGCACTAAATCCTCCTACACATAGCTGTAATTTGAATATCAGGCCTGTCAACTTGAAAGTGATACGCATGAGTGGTGGAACGCGCAAGAGTGTGCATATGTTTGATTGCAAATTTATTTGCAAGTTTATTGCAATATGCATGCACGTTTGTATGAAAATGTATGTATACCATATGTCCACTCGTTACTGCGCCACATGTAGTCCTACCTATTTGATTGAACTCTGTTTTTTTCCAACAATAATGGAATTTTGGCAACTGAGCTGCAAATGCACATGTCCAGCAGTTGCCACTGGTTGTGCCTCCGAGGTGGAACAACAAGAAGCTTAATGGCACTGTAAATTAAAGTTGAACAGTAGCCATAACTAAGATCTATGAGAGCGGCTTCATTCTAGTGGGCCGGCAGTCCTGTTATTCTGCACTAATGCCTGACTGATGGCGGGAGTGCAGGGTGTCATTAGTTTTGTCAGCCAAGTTTGGTCCGACTCATGTGAGATTAACAAAGCCGGCACCGTGACTTACACTCTGACCTCATCAATCACCCTCATGCTCTCCATATCAGCGTTGCTCAATACATTCCGCTCGCCCCTCTCATTCTCCCCCTCTGCCTGTTTGTCATAGCTGTGCGCACGTAACAATGGGCCTTATCACCAGTTTCATAAATGGCCTTAAAAAGCATGAGTACGGGGGACTGACACAGCCGTCAATCAAATGATAAGCAGCCAACTCCGGCAACGCTTCCAGCCAATGAAAAGAAGTTTGGTGGGGTGGAGGGGGAGGATTGGGGGGGCTCTTTATCTCTCTCCGCATTGCAGATCTGTCATGCAAATGAAAAACGGAAGGGATCGAGGATATTTTGCTGGAGACAGCTTTTTCCTGCACCTCGTTGTGACCTCTTTGTAAGCGCTGTCTGAGTTGTCAGGGTGACCTCTACACTTAGACTAAAATGTGCACACACACACAGACACGCAGGCACACACACACACAGACTCAGTCATTTAGACAGGTAAATTAACACTGGGTTCCATAATGATATTTTCCCAGATGTCTTCTATCATTCAGAAGGAGCAGAAAGCAATTTTATCTCTAAATGAAGCCATCAGCATTGGATAATGCAGAATATAATACAAGATGATACCATCTAGCCTAGCAAAGGCTGTGTTCAGCTGGAGTGTGCTTGCAGTAATGAGAGAATGGAAAAATACACTATGACGCTGACAATAATAGGGTGGGACGATACATCATTCATATCAGTATATCACAGAATAGTATGGTCCACTGATAGATGACATGTCAGCATACTACTAAATATCAGCATCCCATGATATACCATCTATATCATTATGCCACTGTAAGTGAATATCGTGGTTTACTCGACCCTATCATCTATACCAGTATGCCACGATATTCACTTACCATGATGTTGCTTTTCAGTTTCTTTTTATTTTCAGAAATAGATTTGATTTAACACATTATGACCCTAATTAAAAGAGCATTAAATAACATCCTTATTTCTATTTTGTACAGTTTACACTTTGCCTGACAGGACCTGATAGATAACCACTGTTGACTAGATTTACTGTGAAGCATAAAGCTTGCAAAAAGTGTTTGCAAAAAGTGCATAATGGTATCAGCCTTGGATGGTTTTAATAATGCAAAATCCATTAGTGCCACTGCAGAAGTTTAGTAATGGTGTCATTTTCCCCAGTGTGTGTCATTTACTGGGTGTTTTAAGAAAATAATTTAAAACTCATGAAAATGTTAATGTCCATAGTAAGTGTACTATTTGTGTTAACTTACATATCATGATGCTAAAAACATATATTTGGAAAAAACTGACATTGGGAGATTTCATTCTATTCTTCTCTTGAATGTGCTTTAACTACAGCAGTGCATGTCTGACCTTACTATAATACAACTGTGTACAAAATAATCTGCAAAAGTCTAGCATATAGTTATTGATGGTATATAGTAATCTTTTTTGTCATTAGGACTGTTTCTTAACTATTTTAGTCTTATCTGAATCCACCATGTCAGTTATACTTACAGACTAACATGCCTGGAAAGATTCAGGCAATTTTTCATGTACTGAATAATGAGTTAATCCTGTTCAAACTGAATTCTACTCTGTGGAGGTTTCTTAAGCACAGAGGCGCTCATATGATTGCTTACTTAAGTTCTTTGTGTCTCAGATTAGGCTGATATATACTGTCGTGTCTCATGTGTATGACCATGAACATTTTATCTGGTGATTCCGAATGTCGGCTGTAAATTCCCAAGCTAATGACAATGCTAATGACATCGTTCACTTGAAACAGTAAGTAAATGGGGGAACATAAATGGAAAAACTGCTAAATTAAACATTTCTGGAGTGAAAGCAGAGTGTATATCAAAATTTCTGGATCCATATCCCATGCAAAGCGGTCATTTCAGACATCCTGTGGTAACATTACAATAACACATGACCCTGTGCAAAACTAATCCTGTCAACAGTATTTCAATATTCTTACAGAATTGTTATTTTTTTTACTCTGATATCCAATTCAGGATTTTGTGTTGGTCTCTAGTGCAGGGAATAATGCCATCTACACAAGTAGCCGTTTTATGTATTCCATCTGCGTTGATGGCACTGCTGTGGTGCTTGTATGGAACTCAGATATGAATGTCACTTCCACTGATCGACATTCAGCGGGCATTACGTTGGATAGAGCTCAGCTGGACCCCTGATGGTAGAAAAGTCGGAGTAATAGGCAGCCACTCTGAATGACGGTGTTGCTCTTTGAATGCAGGTGTATATTTAGGCTCTGTAATCCCTCAAGCATGACGCGGTCTCCTTGTGTTAGGGGGATGGGGGGTGATCAATAGAGGAAGTCTATATGGTTTGTCAGCAGCTCCCATGCAGCGGGACCATTCGAGCGTGGCCTGCTTTCTGCCTTTATTTACTCCACTCTGACTCCTCTTGTCTGAATTTCAAATCTGTCTTCAGGGCGCAGAGTGCGTGTGCTCACTCAGTGTTGCTGAAATCTCCACGCTTATGTAACAGCGGGACAGAGGCATGTCTAGCAGATGCAGATGAGACACAAAGCTCACACACACACACACACACACGCACGCACACACACGCACACACACGCACACATCACCTTTCACAGCCCATTCCAGAGAGGAAAAGAAAGGCGTCTGGCTTGGGGATGTTCGGATTATGTGTGTGTGTATCTTTCCAGCTGCCTGTAATTTCTATATATGATATGTGTGTGAGTAGAATAAAACAGAGGTCATGTGGATGGTTAGCGTGGGTGTTTTGGGTACTTTGACAGCTATCCCGGGGGTTTGCCTCGATATCGATGACCTTTGACATTATACATTTTACCATGCGAAAAACAGACACATAGGGAGGCTTGTGGTTTTTGCAGTAAAAGAGGTAGCATAGCATCTCTGGAATCACACTTCTATTGGAATCACATTATCATGGCAGCTCTGAGAGACAGCAAATACTTCAAATCTGAAATTATGTGTCACTCAAGCAACTGTTTGATTTTCCGATTAGACTTGAGGACCAACAAAACATGACAGTTTGCTGTTCATGGGCTAGCTATTCTGGGACAAAAATGCACTGAATGTATTTATTTATTTAAGGAAAGGGAACCATTTGTCATGCATGAACACTGCACACAGTGTGAACAGTGTGAAATTTATCTTCTGCATTTAACCCATTCACCCTAGTGAAACATTGGGAAGCAGGGAGCAGTGTGTGTGGACGGTACCTTGCTCGAGGGTACCTCAGTGGTGCCATTGACAGTCTTGGGATTGGAACCCATGACCTTCCAAATCACAGGGGCAAATCCCTAACCACCAGGCATCCAACTGATGCAAATGTGTAGCAGAAATCTGTGGGTATGATATACCATACCACTTTTATTAATCCCAAATAAGCCACATCACTACTGCATGTGTGGGGTGATGGAAGAAAAACAGTCTTTAATCTTTATCTAACTTATAGATTGTGTGGAATGAATCTTACAGTTTCACTTTAAATGTTGTGGAAGAAGTTGGAGGGGGTTGAGAGTCAAATATTCCTGAATAACATATTTCCTAAATATTACTCTCCTAATACTGTTACAGAACTTTGTGAACTGATGCCAACTGTCTAATGTAATGAGTAAATGGTGGTTTCACTATTGTTGTTCCAACGTTTGATGGGTACAGCACAAACAACCTCTACAACCACCATTTTCTTGACTTTTCCACATTTACTTAAAATATTATCAACACAATTTTCTGCTTCAGATAACATACTTTTGATAATACATTTGTTGTTCTATATTTTGGTCATTTTAATAATCCTCAATTGATGATCTACAGATGCATAACCTGAATTATGAATAGTATTAGTGTTAGGGTTTTAGGATTAGGTGTAGATTTGAATCTGTTGCATTCAGTTACATTCAGATAGATATTTAGCGAAATGCTGAAAGTAAGATTAGCATCAACAAATCAGCTACGATCAACCATCAAGTAAAGTCGGTGCAGATCAAACATAGCTAGCATCCTCACAGGTCAGTAAACTCCAGGTGAGCTCCAGGTCAGGGTGACAACAATGGCATAGAGGAGTTGCTTCATGTTGTGTTCCTTGTAGTTCAGTCTCAGGGGATGACTCAAGGTTATAATCAAGGTCTCTGAAAAACAAGAAAAATGAGGGACAGTGGGCAGGACTAAAGGATGACCTGTTACCAATAGACGTCCTGTTTTTTAGGGCTATACAAAAATAGCAGTCATGGCGTCGGTGGGCTGTGGTCTGTAATGATGAGAGTGTATTATAGAGAAATATAGAACACTGATGTATGAGACCTGGCTGGTCCTGGTGATGTATGTATTCAATTTCTTTCCGCTGTCACACTGTGCTATTTCTTTTCTTTACCCGAGGCCAAGCAGGGCATGGGCAGCGACCTGCTTGAGGTGCTCAGCTCCCCTTCTCCTTTCCTTAGCTGAGTGTATTGAGTGTGAGTGTGTTTGTGTTGTGTGGGTGTGTGGGTTTGTGTGTGTGGGTGCAGGAAGCTCTCACTCATCTCTGTTTTGCCCACACATCCTTTTGGACAGACAGTGCAATGCAGCAGGCACTGACACACTCATAAATATGAGCTCAGGGAGAGAAAGAGAGAGTGAGAGAGAGAGAGAGAGAGAGAGGGGCAAAACTTAATTTGTTCTCTGAGCAGGAAACCTTCAAACCACCTCTTCCTGTCACCAGAGAGGGAGAGAGAGAAGACAGAGGATACAGACAGAGAAGGGGGGATTATGAGTTTCTACAGATGTGCGGGCGCACACACACACACACACACACACCTCTATCGCCTCTATTCCTCACCAGCTTGCATGAATAGTAAGCAGTGTGGAGCTCCTGCCGTTTCTACACTCCAGCATACTTGCACAAATTTTCTGCACTTCTTGACCATGTGTGCCTTTTTTGGCCTCTTAGATGTATATACATAGGTGCTACATTGACTATTTTTTACAGTTCCAGTGCGTCTACGTATTGTAAACATATACACACATATTGAGTTCTAATTTCCATAGTTCTATAACTGCAAAACACCTTGATTACCAATAGCTGTTTACATGTACTGTTAAACCTGAGGAAATAAAGAAGCTTTTAACAGCCATAAGACTGGGTAAAGGAAATTTTGGATTTACATATATGTGTTTACCTATTTACAGGAGGTGAGGGGATCCGTCTTTAGCAAAGGAAGGATAGCAGGTCAGATACAAAATCATCATGATCTAAGATTTTAAAATTCTTAAACATGTTACTAAACATTAATGTTATACCAACTGTCCAAAAAATCATCTGGTATAAATGCAAGCACCAGAAAAACAAGTGTAGGCTCATCCGGAGTGGGAGGCAGAAAGTACCATGCAGATTTTTTTTTGACAGGTATAAGTGCTAAAAAATCCAAATACATAGATATTTAGGTCACATGAAATGCTTTCTCTGATGTGTGCCCCTACTGTGTCCCTGTTTCTTGACTGTGTATGTCTTTGTTTGTTTGCCATGAATTTGTCTTCTGTGTGAGTTTGTCGTTATTTTGAAGTGAAGTGAAGTAGCCCACCTTATCCTGTTCACATGTATCTTGTTCTTGTTCTCCTCCCCTGCTTATGTGTTTCCCATTGTCTGGTTAGTATATACACCTTGGTGTTTCAGTCTGTTTTGATAGTTTGTCTGTATCATCCGTAGTCGTGCTTTGCTTAAGCCATTTGGATTATCTTGTGTTTCACCTTGAGCTCTTTGTGTTTGTGTTTTGTTTCATGTGTCTATTTATTAAACCAATTGTTATACATGCATTCTCTCTGCAGTTATTTTTTTTCATAAATGAGAGTGTAGTTAGTTAACGCATA
>JBBPCY010000156.1:8379495-8403320 GCA_037974405.1 Brachyalestes nurse | reverse complement strand
GAACGCCGGTACTGTCACTGTACTTTAACACTGACTTGCAGATTGTGCAGGTCTCCGTGCTGTTTGTGTGTCTAGAGAGAAGTATCTCCACACATGTGATGTGCGTATGTCTCCTCTGCTGTCGTGTCTCTCGCCTTGTGGTCTCGTGTTTACTTTTCCCTCTAAGCGGCAATGGTACCACCCCTTTTATGAAGGGTCTACAATGATTGGTTAAGTCACATAACGCGTGCCAGCGTCAGCCAATCAAAGGCAGAGACTGCATTGTGTACACAAGCGTGCACAGAGAGAGGAAAAAAAACAGGACTAGTCGACTTCTCTCAGGCAGCGTCGACTCGTGCATATATATATAATTTTTTAAAATTATTATTATTATTATTTTTTTTGTATTAGTTGTGTGTTACGTCTCCATAGCGGCTGCCAGAGGTCGCTGTTTGTTTTTATTTGGGGTTTTCATGTTTTCTGCTTGGGACTTATTATGTGATTACGTTCGGTCCACCCTCACAGTAGGCATTATTCTTAGCTTTTGGAACCTCAGTTTATGTTGTGTTTGGGTTCTCATACCCTCTTTGTTTTCTGCGGTTTGAAATAAAGAGAATGAACGTCAGTCAAGGCTCCTGGTGCTTTTTCGCACGCCCTGAGGTCACGTTATGGGATGCCCGACGTGACATTGTGTAGTGTTTCTTATATTATTCTGTTATATTGTCATTATTCTCCTTTTGTTCTGTTCACCTTGCTGCTGTAACAATGCAAATTTTCCACCTGTGGGCCTGATAAAGGGTTATCTTATCTTAGCTCATCTTGTCTCATCTTACCTTAATACTACTGCAGCAATGCTAATTTCTGCTGGCCTCTTTAAGTTGGTATAGTGCAGAAGCATTATCAGTTCAAACAATGGGGGCTTAGCCCAGTCGTTAATTGTTTTAATGCAAATTTTTGTTGAGGGCTTAGAGACGTAATCATTTTGTTAATGAGGTTGGGGGGTGTGGATGTGTAATAGTTTGTTGATGGGGTCGAGGGGGGTGTGGGTTAAACACTGACCTGGTTCGGTGGTATATTAACACTAAGCTAACAAGTTTTCACTTTAACATACTGGGTTTAACACTACCCCACCTTAACATGGAATAATTGTGCCCATTTGGTCCTTCTCACTCTGTTTTCACTATGTGGGTGTGTGTATGTGTGCGTGTGTATGTGTGTGGCATTTTGTAAAACCAGGCATGCATTTCATCAGCATTATTGTAATCATACTAACAGACTATGTTCGGGTCACAGTGTGGTTAAAATTTACAGAGACAGCCATATTACTTTCCCTTGTTTGTTTTTTGTGTTGCACCCACCCTTTCCCCCTCCTAAACAGTCCAATGTGTCTCTCTCATTTTGAGCATTTTTCAGAGTTCAACTTTTGGAGTGTCATTACCTTTTAATGTTATCAGAGGACTCACAAACTGGCACTGCTCATTCAAACATTACAACTTGTAATGAATGGAATGCATTTTCAGATAATATATTCACACCAGTCACACTGCCACTGGTATTTAGAAGGCTACATTTATCATAGGACAATTATGTTGTACTGCATTACTAGTCATTTTGCATTAGTTTTTGTATGTGTTTGAAGTATCCCTTTAGGGCGTGTTTGTAAGGTTGAGAGCTGATCAAATGCTGAGTGTTAATACACACTCTTAGCTGGCCACACATGAAAACACACCTGTTTTCAACAGCAGGCCTCCACCTAATTTCTTCCATCTTCCTGTTTTGTTTCTATGGGAGACGTCTGCTCTGTTTGTCTCTGCCCACACACTCCCTTTATATTCCAATTCCCAGCAATCCCGGGGGTCGACCACTGGTGATGTTATGGGGGAACGAGTGAGTCACTGTTGTGTGTGTGTGTGTGTGTGTGTGTGTGTGTGTGTGTGTGTTTTGGTACCGTACCACACCCTTTCTGAGGATTTGGCCTATGGATCCTGCATATGGGTACAGCCTTTTTTCACTGCCGGTTCATGCATCAAGCAGGTTTGTTTTTATTGACAAGCAGGCTTGGCCTGCTTTCAACATCCTAAACTTTTTAGCATTTGTTTTTCTGGTCGCTTATATATTTTAATGTTCGTTTTTTAGGATTTTTGTGAATTAGCTTGTAAATCATTATAACTTTGGTTGAAACTTCATAACAGCTTTGGTAAGATATTCTTTTGTTTTTGTCTCATCAGGACCAGAAATCTTTATAGATACTGGAGGAAACTTCTTATGCCACGTCTGCACAGACACACTGAGATTTAAAGACAACGACAGTATGAGATATAGTATCAAATAAAAAAAAACGCTCCAGAAATACTGGACAGTATGAATAGACAGTATGAAATATAGTATCAAATAAAAAAAATACGCTCCAGAAATACTCTAAAAATCCTTAGCACCAAATAACCTATGCTATGCTCTGACATATATTGTCCAAATGTGTTGGTTGTAGCTTTGCATTCTATTGTGCATTGTTTTATTGCGTGGTATATTTTTTCAGGAAAGTTATTTTCCATAATAATCAAACATTTTCTGATGCAGAGAGATTAGAGCTTAGGTTAAAAAAGTGCTGGAGTATTCCTTTAAGGTAAAGTCCCAGACCATTTCCAGAATAAAGTCACCTGAGAATGCCTTGGGTATGAAAACGTTTCAGTACTGCTCAGCCTCACAGTTAGTCAGACGTGTCTTGGTTCCTCCTGAGGTTTCTTCCTCAAGCTTCAGGGAGATTTTCTTCGCCTCTGTCGCCTTTGGCTTGCTCACTAGGGGCTCGGACCTGGATACGGTAAAGCTGCTTTGTGACAGCAGCGGTGGTAAAGAGGGCGCTATAAATAACTTCTTGTAATAGTAATAGATCAAGGGATGTAGAGACAACTGTTAAACTGTTGTTGTTCCTTTCTGCCTTTTGTTTACCTGATCCATGTGATTCTGTTGTTGCTTTGGTCTTAGCCCCGCCTTAGCCCTGCCACCTTGAAATCCTGTTCACCTGTGTCTTGTTCACGGCTCCGCCCCTGCCCAGGTGTTACCTATTGTCTAGTCTTTGTACAAACAGGTCCTGAAAAAATAAGAGACCACAGCAATTTATTGTTAAATCAACATCTCTAGGAGTATGACAACCATTCCACACCAGTATCTGTTAAATTCCTCATTCTGCTTTTATTAGGTGATCACCTGAATCAAATCTTATTTCATGAGGAAAAGTATAAAAATACTGCTGTAATCACTCTCCTTTTGCAATGTGATCAGTTGGATGGTAAAACACTACTAGAAGTGCGTCAAAGGTAATTATTGCCATTTTGTTTAAGAGTGAACAAGAGATTTCTTTTCTTTGAATTATTCAAGTCCTGGAAACACTGCATCATTTCTCTTATTTTGATGTTTTGTCATTTCCTTTAAAATTATGCTGTAAGGAACAACAATTTTATTTGGCGATTAGGAGAAATATTGTCAGCAGTTCTCAAAAACAAAGGCAAAGATGGTCAGTTCAATACTTGCATCTATAAAAGATAAAACCTGAGAAACTTAACATTTTTGCAGTGGTCTCTTGTTTTTTTTCCGGAGCTGGTCTTTGTTAATGTTGGTCTTTTTGGGCCACTGGTGGCCTATTGATTAGGGAGTTGCTCCTGTGATCAGAAGGTTGTGGGTTTGAAGCCCAGGACTGCTAGTGGCACTACTGAGGTGCCGTTGAACAAGATACCATCCCCACACACTGCTCCCTGAGTGCTGCATTTCTGGCAGTCTGCTTCACTTGGTGAATAGTTTAAATACAGAGAAAGAATTTCACATTGTTCACGCGTGTAGTGTGTTCATGCGTGACTATAAGGGGTCACTTTACTTTTTTTATGTAATCCTGCCTGTTTAAAACTCATGATTGATATTGTCTAAAGTTAAAACCATAGTCTGGTTTAACTAAATGTGTTTTACTGTGGAGGAGGTAATGTGTATTGTTGCAGCATGCCCCATACATGCGACTACCATTCACATGCTTCAGGAAGTGGTCTGAGATGCATTCAAGATGCCTCTGTCTCTTCAAGACGTACTCAACACACTAAAACCCAATAATGTGATGGTGCCTTCCCCCCGCTGTTCTGTTTATAGAAGAGGCCGCTCTTTGGGACTTAATATGGCAATCGCTGCATATTCAGTTCATCTCCTGACGTGAGTTTAATTCAGATTCCATAACCTACTTTTGATGAGCCAGTCAGCTTCAATAAAGCACCACTTTTGTGAAACTTCACTTTGCCTCGTCATCACCCTGTCTCGCAACAACACCCATGGTTCTGGGTGGTGATGACACTGGGGAATTAATATTCCTTTTGTAAACACTAACTGTGCCATGCAAAATTGTGCTTTTGTTTTGAATAGAGCAGAAAAATGAGGAGCAGCACAAGCGATTGATTGTTGATTTACGTGTTACTCAAAACATACTAATCAGACTTCAGCCAGGCTGACCGGAAACATATTTGACTCGCAAGTGTAAAGGCATGTGGCCAAAAAACTATTAAGATTGGAATAACCTGGAATAACCATAGTATAACCAGGTTTAAAGGGGGTCATGTTAATAAGGGCACCATTGCCCCCTACTTTAACCTCCACCATCACAAGGCATTGGATTGGTTTCAAAATTTCACTCTCATTTTGTTCCCACCCTAAAAACGGTACACGTTCCCATGCACATTTAGCTCAAAAAATTCTTGAACTTGTCATACGTGAAGTCGCATACGTTTTTGTAACTACATTTCGTAAGTGTAGTCTTATCTAGAGTACATCTAAGAACATTTGTTCACTTCTTTAACAGATTGCTGCCTTCTCAAACCCACTGCAGAGTTGTTTTCTGTCCAGTTCTGGGAATTCAGGGTTAACTACACGATTACTTTGTTTTCAGCCTGGATGAATGAGCTGCTTAATGCTGGCTCTCGTCCACAGATTACGACACCAATTTTTCTCACGCTGCCTTGGAACTAAACGGAACAGAGCGGCTGAAATGCAGGGCGAGAGAGAGAGTTTGGAAGAGAAAGCCGCAGTGTGAGGTGGTGAATTCCCAGCGTAATGAGGCATGCTCCTGGTCTCCAGGCTGTTGTGCTGTGGGCCTCCCCAGAGCTCGGCTGATTGGCTTGTGTTGTTGCTCCTGTGTGGTGCTGTCAATACAGCAGAGTGGTGAAGTTGGACAATGACGAGCGAGGGTTGGGTCCAATCAGAAGTAATTACAGTTTTTGTGGACCAGATCCCCAGCATGCGGTGCATTTGACTGGCTCTGTGTGCGCAGCAAACCAACGGACAGAATGTCCAAACCGACAGAGGCAATCACTGGGCTGCCCTGGGGAGGCCGTTTTCTAGGTCTAAAAATGGCAATTAATTACCAGTATGAAAAAAATTATGTCTTTATTGTGTTCGGTAATTATAATTTTTTTTGCACACATGCTTATTTGCATTCCTGAGTGACAGGCATGATTACAAGCCTGGATTTGCTCATTTCCACACCGCGTGTTTTTATGGTTGCAGGACACATCTGAGCGTGAATATATTTCAGAGACTCCTTGTTGTCCCTCTGTGTGTGTGTGTGCGTGTGCGCGCGCATGTGTGTGTGAGAGTCTTTTTGTTGAGAACACACTTGAGTGAGTGGAGATATGCAGCACTGCTGTTTAGCGGAACTCATGAAAGGAGCTGTTCCTTTTTGAAGAATGAGGGATTTGAAGCATTTAGATGAATGTCGTGATGGCAAAGGAATATCAAAAAGGAGGAAAAAAGAAGGGAAGTGAACAACTGAAGCCTTAAACCCACTGAATAATA
The DNA here is from genome assembly GCA_037974405.1 of Brachyalestes nurse. Classification (NCBI taxonomy): domain Eukaryota; kingdom Metazoa; phylum Chordata; class Actinopteri; order Characiformes; family Alestidae; genus Brachyalestes; species Brachyalestes nurse. Next base: position 8,397,518 of record JBBPCY010000156.1, on the reverse strand, counting down.
AGCAGAAGGGAAGTCCTGCTTTCATAAGCCGGTAGCCTGTCAGTTGTGAGGAACGCAGAGGGAGAGAGAGAGAAAAGAAAGGGAGCTGAGTAGAAAAAAGATGGAGAAAGTAGATGATGTGCTCTGCATTTCTTAATGCAATCAGTTCAGCACAGAAAAGCCTCTCTGGCTGCTTTCCTTTCAGTGTGATACTTGCTGTTGGGTTCTCTGTGGCATCTCTGGGCTCCTGTCCAACGATGACATAATGAACACTGGCAGATAAAGAGATATCACCATACACACAGCACACCACACACCACTCTCTCTCTCTCTCTTTCTCTCTCTCTCTCTTATGCTCTCTCTCTCTCTCTCTCTCTCTCTCTCTTTCTCTCTCTCTCTCTCTCTTATTCTCTCTCTCTCTTCCCCTGCCTCTCTCCCCTCCCCCTCTCTCTCCATCTTCGCTGTACAAATACCAAAACACATTCACAATACAGCTACCATTTGTAAGTGCCTAAACTAAGTATGTTTTGTTGGTGTGGCCCGAATCAAATCCCATCCAGCATTCACCATCCAGCATTTATTTGTGTCCCACATACCGTGTGAAATGACAGTCAAGAAGTGGGTCAGAAGCAGTTGCTGGAAATTTTAACAAGATGTACTGGTTAAACCAGTGGGTAAGCGGTGGGACATTTCTGATAGTGGTGGTAAAATGGAGCCAGGATACTCTCCTCCCAGAAGCTTTTACATACTGCTGTGTCATTCAGTTATTATAATAATAATGATTATTATTATTATTGTTGTTGTTGTTGTGGTTCAATATATATATATACTTGGGCCCTGTACACCAGCTAAGAGCCACAGAAAGCACATAGTATATAATCTTTCTATTTTGTCACTTAGATATGTATTTATTTATGTATTTATATCTACACTTCAATAGATGGTATTTCTCCTGTAGATAATTATTTAATGTTTTGTTGTCTTTACTCTTTAACCATTTACTTTCCCTGATCAAAATAAATTAGAATTCTGATTCATTCTGATTCATTCTTGTGTGAAACATGATATGACTAGATTGGGTCTAGAACACCCCAAATAATCAGAGATTACTCAGGCTTCACATATTGCATCAAATTCTCTAAATACATTACAGTTGCCTTTTCTCGGCTTACATTTTTCAACTATTGTTAGCTCACATATTGTATTGGCAAAACATTTAGATGCTCTGTAATATAATTATCTTACCTTGAAATGTCTAACATACATCATCATCATCATCATCTAGGCACACAGTGCCCATAACAATATCTGGTGCTCATTGTTTTGGATTAGTAAATGCAAACCAAAGTCATTATAAACAGCCTTAACTCAGTTATGTGAGCTCACTTTAACTTGCAGATGTTTTTATTTTCTTATTCTTTTTTTAGCCAAACAGTTGCATTATTTTACATTACAGTAGAGTTTAAGAGCAGGGGAATGTTATTTAGCTCTGAAATATTTAGCTGTAATTATCATTAAGCATGCGGCACACGATCATGAAGGCACACAAGGGTGCCTGTAACGTTATTTGTACATTATGCCTGGAGCCACCGAGTCCATTGGGCTCCAAAGGCCAGTCTGGTGGCATTATCATGCGCTGGCGTGCCGACAAACGACGTACACAATGCAGAGGTGATTTATCACCGTGAGAGCCGAGCAGGAGCCAGCTAACTCTCGCCGGCTGACGCAGACAGCACATTTAGCAGACGGTCGATAGGCCTGTTCCTTTGTCTCTGACACACTGCAGGACACACACACATTAACCTCTGCTGGATGTGAATGGCAGGGAGCTGCTCCAGAGGAGCCTGAAATCTGAAATGCATTACTGGCCCCAGATCCCAAAATAGTAGGAAGAAATGAATTACAGGCCATTTATTTTTGTGTCCTGCAGCGATGCCTGGACACACATGTCTCTCAGTGTGGAATATAACAGTTTCCACACCTTGAATGAATATTTTAGTATTTCTCTAGACAACACAGTTATATGTAGAAAACAAAATTAGCATTTTGATTTTGTGGGTTTGCTGTTGGTTTTGGAACATTATTCATTAGTAATGAATAAGGTGGAGCACCATTTAGCCAGCTAGCCCACTAGCATCCAGTAATATTGGTTTTCTTACATTTTAGAGATAAAAGGAGGTTATGATTCAAATAAATACTCGTTTTAAATATGCATGTGTGGGAATGTGTGTGTGTGTCTGTGTGTGTGTGTGTCTGTGCATGTCACTCCATCACCAGCTGACATGTCTGACAGCCTTATAGCGAGGTAGAAACCCACAAAACAGCACAAATACTGTCAGATATTTAAACGGTGTGACTGGTGTTAAACATGAACAAGAATGGACACGCACCCAAATTTGGGTTATTATAGCAGTAATTGACATAAAACTGAAATTGAGATTGAAATAAGTAATTAAAATAAGTGAAATAATTGAAGATCCAATGGCAAGAGTACAGAATAAAGCACAATATTATACTATTATAATTTCATTATAATTTCTTAGTGATGTATGTGTGGCTGATAATGGAGTATATATGGCTCAGTGCATAGAAGAGTGTGTTAAAAGGTTTTTAAAAAAGTCCATTCATAGAAAACTGTGCTCTGCTCCCTCCTAATAGAACACAGTAGACTGATAGAATGCAGTGGAATATTTTAATGCAATGTTCTCAGTTTGGCTTTTCAGAGGAGGTGGTTATTTGGTTTCTAATTTCGATATCTTAAACATTTAAAAAGCAATCTGTATGTGAGAGTTGATTTTTTTAAAAGATTAAAAAAAAAAAACCCAAAATCATGAATTTCATCATGTGAGGGGTTTCAGGTTACAGCACAGATCCTATTGATCAATATCAACAATTATTTTGACATGATTCACCCAAACCTGAAAAGAAGAGCATATCTGTCAATTCACAATGCTCTTATAATGGAAACCAGCAGGCTGCAGCTGAATTCCCTCAGTAAAGGTTTATGCAAAACTGCCATTACTTTACTACACTTTCATAAATTCTTCCATCAAAAGTGAATTATGTAAATCTGCTATATTTGTAATTTCAGAGATGTCAGGTTTCAGCACCCAGTGTGCTACAAATGGTTCCTAAAGTAATGCCATAGAATAACCAAAAAGAGATTTGTGAGTGTGGAGAATCATTTAGAGGGTTTATATTAAAACCTTCACACTATTTTGATTATTTTTAGGAGTGTGGTTGGAATCATTTGTTATAATACTTTACCAGTGGAGTGTTGTCGGCAGAGTTTTCACAGAAACCCTTAGGGCAAATCGAAAAAGCAGAAATTGTTTTATTTACTGCTTTGCTCAGTGCTCATAAGTGTGATAAAACTTGTTACAGAACTAGGCATATTTCATTTTGAGAATTTGGTGATGGCTCCTAAAACTTCAATCTGCTGCCTGAGGAGTTATAGTTGCAAATGCAACAGCAGCACTGAGAATTCCTGTTATTAACAGAGATGAGAAGATTTATTTATGACAGAAGTAGACAGTTTTGCATAAGCTCTGAAGGGTTAAATTCAGTTTTTCTGAAAATTTCAGATTTTCTCTTATGCTTGTCTCATCCTAAGATGTAGATATTTTTGTGGTTCAACATTGTGAAGTGTTCAGAATCCTTATATATTTCAAATATCTAGTCTAGCCACTGCCCAATGACTTCTCTTATCTCTTATCAAGTTTTTTTCAGTGCTGGGATAAGAAATGATCAAATTAGTGACCCTGATTGTCAACTGTACAATACAGAAGTAACAAATGGAGATGAGGTTGAACAATCTGGCATGTTACAATCATAACTGCTGCCATATTACTTTCTTTCAGCTATTACACACACATCAGAGCCATTTTGGTATTTTTTTACTGAGCATGACCTAACTAACTACTAGATGTCATTCTGAATATTTCTGAGCCTCATACTTCTCAAACTCAGTCTACAGTAAACACACTGCATTCAAGACCTGTTTGAAATAACAAGTTCCAACTCAGAAAAAAATGATTGGGTCATTTTTTTTTTGCTCAGGAACACAAGCTGATATTCCATGCACCGATTTTCCTGATTTGACATTATACATTCCATTATGCTGTCCTCTGCCATGACTGGTTAGACAGTAATATTTAAAACAGTATTCAATTACCTTAACAAGTCTGTTGTAAGGGATATGTTTGCATTCTTAATATATTAGTGAAGTTGTAGCATTCTAGTTTGTAATATTTCACATGAGCCCACTAATCTATACAAGTTTTACAGATATGAACACAAATAGTTTATGGTGTGAAGTAATAAAAAATAATAATCGAAAGCACATGCAGTAACTTGTTTTTGTGTTCTTTGTAAAGACACAACACACAATGCATGTTTTATGGGCTGTCGGAAAAATCCCACATTGGATTTTTCAAGTTTACTGTCGTTTATCAGGCATTGTAAACTTGTCAGACTTGTCAGATCCATGTAGGCCCCACCTCACGATGTACAGGTCTTAAAGGATGCGATGCTAAAGTCTTGGGGGCAAATACCACAACACCTCTCATTAAGTCCATGCCTTGACAGGTCAGAGCTGTTTTGGCAGTATGAGGAGGACGTACACAATATCAAGGAGATGGTTTTTATGTTATGACTGATCAGTGTGTATAGCACTTGCTATACTTAATGACTGTTATAAGCCAATTTTTAGAGTAAGACAATAAGACTACCCTTATAAAGGGTTTATAAATCATTTATAATCAGGTTGCAGATAAATTAGTAATAAGTAGTTACAGACAAGTCATAACAGTTGTCATACATTGATACAGGGTACCTTTTTGGCAAGATCTCAGATCTTGTTAGTTGCTGAGCTTATTTTGTCCTTTTCTCAGGCAGACTGATAAACATTCAGCTTCACCAGGTCTTTTTTTTTAACATGCTACTACCATTAAAACACCCAATCTTGCCACATAGTGAGCCTGCATCAATGTATGACAACTATTATAACTTCTTTATAACTGCTTATTGATGATTTATACCTACAACCTAATTAACAGCCGGATTATAAATCATTTATAAACCCTTTATAAGTGTAGTCATATTGTAAAGTAGTGCCATTTACAGTCTGTATTGGTGAGAACTGTACTTTTGCCTGTGCTATTTAGATTGGCATACATTAGCAACTTTGATTAAGAGGTTCCTCTATCTCTGCATCTCACCTACAGTCTGCAGGTCAATAGTGCCCATAATCTCTGGAGTCCTGATACAGAAGTTCATCCTTATCACAGAAGCTCCCCAGTGGAGTCTGAGTGGATTAGCCCTTCAACTCTCAGCCTGAATACTCAATGAAGATTCCTCTGCAAGGTGTGATGGAAAAGCATCATCCCCTGCTGGGAGCCTCAGCGGCACACACTGTTCTTGCCTGAGTCCAATAGTTAAAATCTGCCAACCATGAAAGAAAATGGACATCTACACTTCATGGATTTTCTTCATTTTTGTTTTTTTCTCTCTTAAACATGATCTCTTTTGCACTGACATTAACCACTTAAAACCCAAGGTCATCATTCTATGTGGACTTCAGTTCCTCAACTCCACAACTACATACTTTGCATAGTAATGTGATGGCAGTTACTGAATCATTTGTAGTAGAGAATACAGCTCTTGACAAAAAGAATGTCAACTCACATCAGAAGCCAATACATGCTGATATAAAGGTGTTTTACTAGGAACCGAAAGCAAATGTATGATACAGAATTGTCAGATAATTGGGTTCTAAAATACTGTAATATTCCTTCAAGATCAATAACAATATCAAGTACAAGATTCAAGTGATGAAAGCCCCCTAATATGACAGAGAGACCATATAAAAAGAGATACAAATTAGAATCAGAATCAAAAAACTTTTCTGATCCAAGAGGAAATTGCTTATGTTATGACTGCACAGACACACAAACACAAAGACAAGAACAATTTAAAATATAAAGTCTTAATAAATGCAATAAAAATCCGTAGAAAAAAAACTCAATATGAAAGACACTATGATAAATACACAAATCCTGGGTATTAATACTTTAGATAAGTAACTTAGTTAAGTGAATTACTAATAACACAAATGCTGATTAGGAGTATGTTATTGTACATAGTACAGATCAGATGTATATAAGTAATACTGACCTGAGTAATGATATTCCCATGGTAATACTACTGCACATAATAATAATGATATTGCGCATAATGAAATTATTTAGCACCCATTTAGAAAACTTCACATGGTACTGCACATGGTAAGACTATTGCACATAAGATATTAGGCATAATGATAATGATAATAGCTTTATATTAATCATGTACACAGCCTTAAACTGCAGCTTGTTAAAATACAGTGCAAAGTAATCCATGACAAATGTTTACCTCTTTTGGCTGAAGGCCTTTGTCTCTTTAAAGCCTTTATTTTGAAGTGGCTGGCTGGGCCGTCGCCACTAGTGTGCTTAGAGCGGTGTCTGATTTCGGCACTAATGCTGCAAAGCCCTCTCATCCACTGGGAGAGAATTAGACTGCAATTATACCTCCACACAAACAAGACCGAAGGAAAGGATGCTTGGTGGTCATGATCAGAGAGAGAGAGAGAGAAGCCGAGAGAGAGTACGGGGGTGGGGGTGGGGATGGGGGCGAGGGTTCAGAATTGGGAGAATGAGGCTTTAGTAATAAGAGATCTAAACACTCTCATACTCTTGATTAGCGATTCCGTTTTAGTTCATGCCACAATTTTTTATGTAATTACATATAAATTGACCGGTGTCCTCAATTCAATCTACAACTCACACACTAAATAAGCATATCAGAAGGGATATTGCTTCTGTTAGAGCTTTCACTGCCAATTTGGCCAATTTATTAAGAGAAAATGTGAGGAGCCGCATGGATGTGGCTCCCTCCCCAGCAAGCAACCGGCAAAGGGAGCTGATGTTCACGTTCGGGGATTCAAAGATGAGGACTTCCAAAAAAAAAAAAAAAAAAAAGGAAGAAAGAAAGAAATAAAGAAAAGAAATCACCAGAGGGGATAAATAAGTTTCTCCAAACTTTTTAAAGGAGATATTTGATCTCGTTTAGTTTGCTCTCATTGCCTTGATACACTGCTCATGCTGGATTGCTTGGGCTCCTGCTATTTTTTTTGACACAAGTCAAAACAAAAGAAAACAAGTCTGCGCTAGCGGATTGTTCCGTCTTTATCTTTTAATCAGCGTAAACCTGACACCGCGCATGATCCCCATTCAAAAGCATTAGAGCAGTCCTCCCTGCTGCTCTCTCCACAGGGCAGGGGCTCATTTGATCCTGAATGGAGGAGGGAAGGAAAGACGGATGGAGAAAAGAGAGAGAAAGAGAGGGAGAGAGAGAGAGAGAGAGAGAGAGAGAGAGAGAGAGAGAGAGAGAAAGCATATGCTTCTCCTCCCCCCTCCCCTCCCCCTACAGTGTGTGGGCTTTGAGGATTCCTCCACTTAAAGAGCAGCTGCTTCTTTCCACATCTCTCCCCTCCTCCACTCTCCCATCCTTAACAGCAACCAGTCATTCCTCCATCCTTCTTGTAAGTCGCTTACACTGCCTGTCAAAAGAACATCTAGCTTTTCAAAATGTTTTTAACCCCTTAAACTGCAAGGGCAGCTGTGCATGCCCTCACTTCAGTCAAGCTCAGGTTCAATAGGTAAATAAATATGGATGTGTTTTTTGTCAGCTTGTAATAACTTGCTGTGTTAAAAAGGAGGCTTACTGAGATCTTGCCAGTTTTCTTTACAAAAGCTGCAAATATTAAACTAAAAATCAGTAAATTACACTGATTGTAATATAATGCATTTTTCTTTTGTAAAGCCTTATTCTATTTGTACCATTAGAGCAGTGCTAACTTAAGGGCAAGGTTGCACTCCCTAAAATGATAACTTAGCTTTGTTTATCCCTATGAAATAATGGCTCAGATAGCATAGATTAGGTAATATTAATCCCAAAATAAAAATGTGCATGCTCCTTCCACATTAAATGTAATGGCAAAGTCTATGAATTGATAGCAAGAATACAACTTACACATCAGCATTTTTGTTATTTTTTATTTTTTGGGAGAAGGTTTGCATTTTACCCATAAGCAAGCATTCATTTTACAGTGCAGAGCCATAAGTATGGCTTCTCTTCATTGTGTATACAGTAACATCAGAAATCTAGCTCTCTATACTATCTATGAACACAAACAAGGATCCTTCAGAAGACAGACTGATATTGCATGTAAAATGTGTGGCTATTGCTCTCAAGCCATGAGCTCATAAGTTCGTAGTTTGTTCGTGTTTACCTGTAGAGCAGACGTGACGTTTATAGTGTAGACATCCTTATGTTTTAGCAACTAGGTGCTCTGTTTAGTTGCATTTATGTCGCTGTTGTATATTAATGCATAGGTAACAGGGAAAATTGAAATTGTAACTCCAGAACCATGACAGTTCCATATAGAACCATAACAATTCAGTGGCCGTTTACGCAAATAAAGTAAAGTGGCCCCTTATATTTATGTGTGAACACACCACACACTGTGAACAGTTTCTTTCTCTGCATTTAACCCATTCACCAAGTGAAGCAGGGGGCTGCCACCAATGAGGCCTGGGGAGCAGTGGGGACCATACCTTGCTTAAGGAAACCTCAAAGCTGAATCTAGCAGTGCTGGGATTCAAACCTACAACCTTCTGATTGTAACCCCCTAACCAATAGGCCACCACCTGCCCCAGGTTATTTATAGGTAAACAGTCTTGTAAAACCTGTTGTATTTGATTCCTTAAAGAGCATTTAAATATTGGTTGTACATAGCTCTGAAAACAAATCCACCACTTCTTCAAGTAACAGATTTTTTTGGTGCTATATAGAAACCTTCTTGCCACAAGTGTACTCTGCTTTCACTTGGCCTGTACTTTCACAAATGAATTTGCCAAAAAAAGTGTCCTCTGGAGCAACACCATAGGAGAATCACTTTTAGATCCTTTCAGGTGAGTGGTTTCAATGGAGTTCTTAAATAACCATTCCAAATCATTGAAAAGCTCTTTAGGTAACCAGAAGTAGTTGTTCCATGGTATTGCTGCAAAGAGAGGGTTTTTTGGCACCTTTATTATTAAGAGTGTGGTTCACTCTTAAACAGTTTTTTTCCTGTATCTACTCCTCACTCTCCCACACATTTTTCCACTTAATACAGAGTGTGCCCTGCTTGAGGCATGCCTTGCATTCATATGAGCCTTTTGGGGGCTTTTAAAGCATTCCCCCATTTGCCCTCTCATTCCTCCCCTCCCTTCGCTTTGATCCGAGCAGATCGACCTACGCGGAGCACGGCAACCGCATTCCACGCCAGCTGCCACCGGCCACTATTCAATTAGCCTGGGTTTCAGGGCGCAAATAACAAGAGAGAGCAGTAGCGGGAAAGAACCGCAGTGCTCCTGCAGGACCACGGGCCAGTCTAACCTAGTTCCATCTGAATGATTATCTCTCCTTTGATGAATTCAAGCAGTTGATTAATGCAGTGCTATCAGACACACTGTACGTTTGCATACTCGCACTCTGCAGTGGCGGCCCTGAAGGCATGCGACACAGTGTGAATGCAACACTTCCAACCATATTTTTAATCATGCCCTTCACTGTCTTTGCACACCAGCAAGCTTACAAGAATTAGAATTCCTTTGTCCACATTCGTGCTCACAAAAGGCACACCCCAGACAATAGGCAGCTCTTTTAGCCATCACGTACCACACCCCGCCCCACGACTACGTCGGGTCAGCTGTAACTGATCGGCTCAAAACATCCACTGTGGGACCACTCGCATATATGCAAATGCTAATTTTTTCCACCTCTGCCATGGGAATTAGTTTTATGAAACATTTCTGCATGAGTGAACTCAAATACAGATTGAATCAACTCCAGACTGATGAAGTTGAAAGGCTTACAAAGTATTATGTTGTCTGGAGACCAGGCTCAACCCAGGGAAAATAAACTCAACAGTCCTTTAGCACACAGTTCAGTTTGCACTCTAAGCCGCGTGTGTTCGAGTGTGGAAGTTTGATCATGAGCCATGGGTGCTTTTTCAAAAAATACGTCCATGTTCTCTCTGAAACATTCAAATGAAAAGGAAATTCAGCTGAATTTTCCAAATGTTTGCAGGATAAAATCATTCGAAGTAATTCTGACTGATTTTATGTAAAATGGACTTACAGAAATCTGTGGAACTGGGTGAATACAGTGGCGACTCTGAAAAAAATAATTTGGCAAGTTTTTTTTACAAGATATTATTGCACATCAAACCACATTGAAAAGCTTTGTTAACATTCAAACTGAATTAGCAAATTGCCCTTTAATTCTCATGAATTAGGATCAGAAGTCACTTGATTCATCATATACAATAAAATGCATTATTAAAGAATCTCCAGAGACAGATTTGGTCTATTGGTCCATTCATTTTGATGGTCCCATGAATTGTAAAGAGCAGCTAATGTTTATAAATTATGCATAAAAATTGGAGATGCAAGGTTTTGCTCCAACAGCGATGATAATTACATTAGAATAGTGTGTCAAAAATGAAAGAAGGCCTAAAAAAAGCTTTTAGAGGGTTAATGGTTAATGGTTGCATTGACAAGCATTAGCCTTTTTTAATTTCCTATGTTTTTCAAACAGCCTACAACAATTCACCTTTTTGGTCTGATTTCTCATGCCCACCTCCAGCTAATTCTGTAACGCACTGAGACAGCTGCTCTGAAATAGCATTTGCCAATACTGCGGAGACTTGCGTCATCCGGCACCTATTTTAACATGCTCTAGTTTGAAACATGGCTGCAATTTACTTATACGTCTCCCTGTGTGTGAATCAGTCCTGAGCTGTGGAAGTGATGGGTTGCGGGCCCGTACTCTGGGTCGAGCTCTTTGTATTGTTAGTGCCACTGAATGGGGCCATCTGCCTGCTGCCTGCTGATGGCTGTCTTGACTGGTTGTTCTTGAACAATAAGGACATGAGGCCTGGCTTTTGTGGGCAGGCGTCAGGCTGGACAATAGTGGGAGAGATGGGATGGCCAGCGGCAGGCTAGCGGAGTGCTAGTCTAACAGGCACACTCAGTAAACAACAGCACTGATAAAGCCCCTCGTAGACAGATTAGCCCGGCAGGCGAGAACAATGTCAACGATGCTAATTACCCTGCGCTGCATGCACAACACATACACAAGCTTTCTCTGAGACACACACACGCCCACACATATACTAACTCAAAAACACATACACACATCTCTCAGTGTGACATTTGCAACATTCACACAGCTTCACTGCGAGATCTACGCACTAAGGTGCACCCAACACAGCACGCGCACACGTCTTCCATATTGTCACACATGTATACATAGTATTTGCCACACTATACAAGCCTTCTGTATAAAAGGATGCATTTACATGGGGTAATACCTGTGTTGATATATTTTATTCATATGGAATGGGTGTATACATATATTCTGACAGGCTATTCTAGAATCTGTGCTCTTCTCCGGAAAGTTTTGCGGTGCCACACTCAGCACAGGCTTTTGTTCTTCACCAGATCCTTCATGGAGATTCGTTTTGTGTTGCACCTGTCTTCTGCTAGATGACTCATCCATTTCCTGACGTTTTTGTTCTGTTCTGCATCTTTCTGCTTTCAGCCCCAAAGCGAAGCTCTACTGTACCCATTACCCCCTCTCCCACACCCCCACCCCCCATCCCATCCCACCCCACCCCACCAGAGCACAGAGCAGAAACAGAGAGCACAACTGTCACTCTGGGGCCTTTGAAACCTGCCAAAATATGTCTTCTTCTCTCTCAGTCTCACTCCCATTCTTATATTTTTCATTCTCTGTCTATCCTCACATTCCCTATCTTTCTCTCTCTCTTTCTCTTCACACATTCCCTCTTTTTCTTTCTCTCTTTCTCTTCTCACATTCCCTCACTTTCTCTTTCCCTCTCTCTTTCTTCTTTCACATTCTCTCTCTCACATTTCTCTCAAATCACTCTATTTTTCTCTCTTTCTTCCTGTCTCTTTCTCTCTCTCTCTTTCTCTTCTTACATTCTGTCTGTCTCTCTCTCTCTCTCCCTCCCCCTCTCTCTCTCCCATTCTCTCATTTCTCTCACAGCACTCTCTCTCATTTTCTCTCTTTCTTACTTCTCATTCTTTCTCTCTCTCTCTCTCTTTCTCCTCTTAAATTCTGTCTCTCTCATTCTCTCTCTCTCTCTCTCTCTCTCGCTCCCCCATTCTGTCATTTCTTTCATATCACTCTCTCTCATTTTCTCTCTTTCTCCCTCTACCTCTCTTTCTGCCTCTCTCTTGCTCTCCTGTGCGAGACTAATCTTTACAGTGTAACTGCAGGGTCAACTGCCTGCGCTGGCTGTACAGGAGGTGGCTGCCTGCCTCTGCTGCTGAATTATGGATGTGAAGAAGATGAATTTTTCATCCTCCTCTTAGCAGGGGCCTTTGGCGGTAGGGGAGGGCGGAGCTGAGTCATGTGACCTACGCCACTCATCTCTTATTGATGTGCACATTTAGCTGAAGTGAGCTAACAGCAAAGCTGACTTAGCCCAGCCCACCTTAGAGAAGAGGTGGAGCTCTGAGTGCCAGGAGCCTTTGTGACAGTAATGAATCTTCTGAAGTCTGTATTATTGGCAGTGATAACAAAAATGCAGCAATTTTATAATAATTAACTCTCTCTCATAGCTCATTCTGTCAAAAGGGGGATTCTGGACCCCACGTCTGGTATGAGATAAGCAGGAGAATCTTTTTCAATGTGAAAGGTTATTATTTGATGTGCAGTCTTATTTCAGAGAAGCATCCTTTAGCTATATTTAGTGTGTGTGTTTTTTGTTTACATTGAAACAAATAGAAAAAAATGAAGTCCAGACTTGAAACTGTCAATACAGGATGTGTATTAGATGTCATAAAAAGCCATTACTGTCACTTTGCCTTATTACTCAAAAGTAATTCCATCATTACCTTTGCATAACAGTAAGTTATGACAGCATTATCTTATTGGTTAAATAGCGGTCTACTCTTTCTGCTATCTTTAATTACAGTACATCTCTTTAAATGGCTGCAACCTCATTAGAATTGCACCATATAAGGGTGGTAGCTCATCATTATGCATCACCCCTCACCAGTTGCATCTACAATAATTAGTTCTTATTTAAAACTGTGGACGTGATTATACACAAATGACTGAATGTATACATAATCCCATATATTTGGTTGAACAAAATGACAATGATAATTCTTGACTTGCCCATCACAGATAATACCATTGCCATCTATTTCAAAAGTTAGCTTTCACAAGAATCTGAATTAGATGTGTGTTCATAAGGTGTGTTGAGGACGAAAGAAAACAGGCAACTCATTTTTGAGACACATCATGGGTCTTACGAAAACAATAGTTTTAACTTTTGTGTGGTTTACATTGTACTATTTTGTGCTGAACCAGATGAAAGATGACAATCGTGAAACAATCATGGCGATTTCTTTGGTTGTGGCTCCTACTTCATACTGTGAGAGGTTCAAATACATCATCACACTCTTGCAACCAGCAATAACCTTTTATTTCCTAACTATGTCAGAAATTTAGGTTGACCATTTCACAGTGTGTGTGCTGTTACAGCCTTCGTCTACTTTCTACCCAATAAAAATGCAATATGAAATGATGTTTTTATCAATGTGACAAAAACTCCAAACAGCATGGAGAAAAGAAGGAATACCAGCATGTGGGACAGCCTCTTCTTAGGATTTTTCTCCACAAACATTAAAAGCATGATTGCCAGTGCATAGGTGATCATGTTCTGGAAACACACTACTAGCGCATGCTCATGACGTTTTGTTCAATACAAACTTGCATTGTTGTTTACGATTCAATAGGTGTCAGTCTATATACCTTCAGACATACCATCGTACATCTACATCCATGTTGTACCCAAGTTTTTTAGATTTATGTTGCACAGTGTGATTTGTAACGATCAAAAATTAAAGATTAAAAACTGCTGATAGTCTGTAAAAGGCTTTAGAGGGCAGTGGTGAGCCACGTTTGTTCATTTGAGCTTAACCTGTGTCTATTATAATTTGGGAGCTACCACGAACCAGCAGCTATGACACAATCAGCCTGGTTCACTTTACACCTGTACTTTAATAAAGGCTTTCGATTAACATAATGAAATTAAATTGTTAATCATAGTTTATTTATATACCAATTAATCTCATCTCCTGATCATGAGAGGTCTTGTAAGGGTTAATTAAACCACTTCAGTGCTGTGAGTCAGTAATTCAGGATGGAAACTTTTGCCTCTGTGATGTAATACATGAGAGCTGGTTGTCGTGGGATGGTTCACGTTTCTGTGGGATCAGCATCCCACTCCGGGTGAGCCAAAGTCACCTGGCTGCTCCGGCTCTGCATGTGCCTATTTATTCCAAATGGAAATAAAGCCACTTATAGCTCCACTTTTAGGCAGACCAACCACACAGTCACCCACTCATAGACACACTAATACACACACACACATGCACACACGCACCCTCCCCCAACCTCGCCTTCAAGTGGCTAATAACCAAACCTGCATCGAGTGCAATTAGTATGACTGACAGGCGCCGAAAAGCCTTTTTGCTGGTGTTCGGATTTAATTAATTCCATTGTTTAATCAAGCACACCATTTAATCATCGAACTTGAATAGGGCTTTTAGCAGTGGGCGGTGGGGCAGGATGACCATGCACTTCAGAAGCAGCCAGGCACTGCCTCTGCTCTTCTTAGATCATGATCACAGTCCATCAAAACAATTTCACACATGGAGAGCAAACTTTAATGGCGCTTCGTAAACAGCGTTCGAACTGAAGCTCTCTCTGGGGAGGGAGTGAAGGAGAGTGTGTGTTTGTGTGTGTCTGTGTGTGTGTGTGTGTGCGCGTGTGTGTGTGAAAGCGGCCTGCTCCTACCTGCCATAAAGCTTCCATTAGAGTGATCGTGAAAGATGGGTCCCCACATGGTGTCAAATACAGATGCTAAATGTACATCTAGATGTATTTGCACTCAATGAGGCGCTGAGTACTACCATTCTCCACAATTATTAGAAATGAGATGATGGCTCCCAGGGCTACACATATAGTGCTGGGTGATATAATGCCAACACCGTTATACCATGTTGATTTTTAGCTTTAACTGCTTTAAAATGAACAAAAACGTCACACTTGTCATTTGTTGTGTATTCAAAAACACAGACCATTGATGTCAAGAATAGACTTTACTGCTGTTTTAAACTGACTATTCAAAAGTAAACCCATAATTACTTTTATATAATAGTTGGTTATATACAGTCTTACTGTGCTGTTATCTATAATTACACCTGCCATCGAAATGGATCCTTGCTTCACTATTTCTCATTAGAATTGTACTACATAATGGTAGGAACTATTTAGTTTACTAATGAATCAGTTAATGAACTCATCATCAGTCGGCTCTAATACTCACCGGTTGCATTAAAAAATCTACGTTAATTAGATGTTTGTGAGGCAGAAGTTGGCCGAAGACATGGTCAGAACATATTGCAGTTACCTGTTACTGTTTTATTAGATTATATATATGTAGCATCAGGGTCTTTTTTTAATTGTACACATTTATAGTAGTGTTTCACTGAAGTTTTGAGACAGTGTTTCCTTTTCAGTGGTTTAGCAGCTTAACATTATATTCCTTTGTTCATTGCTTAGTAACAAGCAACGTGCAATCCACTTCAGCCATAGTAGTGATCTCAGGCCTTCACTACAAATTATAGGTTGATTGTGGGAGATTGTACTGCCCTCTAAATCACTCTGGGATTCAATTTTACCATTTGAACATCAAGAAATAAATGTGAGCAGTGTGCTCAATAGTGCCCAAAAACGCAAACAGCGGTTCATTTCAAATAGGTCACAGCCTATAACTGGATCAGCTGGACACTAATTTTCTACAAAATCAGAAAACTGATCACAAAAAAAAACTTTCATATTTTAAAGATAATATTTGAGCTGCAACCCATTTGGTCACAGCTTACATCAAATTCCTCACCTGTTGTTGCCCCTAAGCAAGCTTTTCGCTATGCAGATGTGTTAGAGCAGCTGAACAAACTGAAGTAATCAGAAAGGAACAGAATACACGATGAGATGTGAAATGCTTCACAGGCTGTCTGGACTGTAGCAACATTCAGGTAAATTTGGTAAAAATTTCGAAAAAGCTTGATATTGTGTCTGTAACTAATGCAAAAGGCTACCTCTTATTGAACATATTAAAACATATTTCATACAATGTTCAAGACTTCTTTCCTCTACTTTGTTCTTTATTTTGCAGAACTGTATGAAGGCAACAGATCACTCAAGGCCATGTGCTGTCTCAAACAGTTATTTTCTTTATGACACACTTTTTCATGCGTACTGCTTAAACTTATTTCTATCGTGAGTCATCCGAAGAACTAGGCTGGAGTTGGCACTTCTATTGTTTTCTCACTCTGTGTTTCAATGTCAAACAACAACAAAAACATGGCAAAAAGACTGTACACATAATTATAACACTTCATCAAACTCATCATGCTCATCCACACAAACACAAATGTGGTTTCAAATCATAATCCCCTATAGATTGTTCATGGCTACTTTAATTGTTTGTAATATGTAGAATTTAAGTTGATCAAGACTTAGATTAGGGTTAGGGCTACAGTAGAAGTTAGGCTTTGTCTTGAAGTTAAGGTTAGGGTCGGGTTTGGGTTTAGCAAGAGATTTAAGAGAATCTTAATTTAGTCAGACAAAATGCAAGGGACTCTCGAAAAGAACTTTTATGCTTCTTTCTGGAAATGGGATTGAACATTTACAATAATGTGTAAGTCTGCCTTTAGTGTGAATTTTAGAAGAAAATACAAACAGTGCAAAAGTAACGTCAGGTTTTTAGAGCTCCAGCACTCGGTCCATTACTATAATCGTATTACAAATATCATCAAACTCCATCAGGCAGCTGGTAGCGTGCTGGTTAGGGAGTTGCCACTGTGAGCAGAAGGCCATGGGTTTGAATCCCAGGACTGCCAATGGCACCAGTGAAGTACCTTTGAGGGAGGTACTGAGTCAGTCGCCCACTTCTTCACTCCTGTGAATGGATTATATTTACAGACGACTCAAGTAATTTCCTCTGGATGTATGTGTGTGTGTATATATATATATATACATACACTTTACTGTTACGTATATAAATACAATAACCTGATACAGTAGATCTGTGCAGTGGGTCGCAGTGTTTCCTCACAGCAAGAGAGAACTGGGTTCTCCTAATGTCCCCTCGGGTTTTCGCCAGGTGTTCCACTTTCCTTGCACAGGTGTGAGTGTGTTTGTCTAGGTGTGTGCCCTGTGATGGACTGGCGACCTGTCCAGGGTGTTTCTCTGCCTTTTGACCTATTAGCGCCCCATGGGACCCTGGATAGGATAAGTGGCTTAGATAATAGATGGATGCTCTACCAGTACCAAAAAGTGACATCATGCATGTTTTGAGAGGAGTTGTTTCTCCAGTGATGGAACAAATTAAACCTATTTTACAAAACGTATCGCTCCTTTAATGAGTACTCAAATGTCCGGTGGGAGACTAACTTCTTTGAGTGTGTGGCAGAGCAGGGAGAGTTTTATGGAAATGTGTAGAAGGAGAGAGATACATTTGCAACTGGCTCACAGTGGGAGTCTTCCACCATCATTGACTAAGCTGAACTCCAGGGGAAGGCTGTGGAGAAAGAGGGAAAGACAGCAGTGGTTCTATATGGAAGTGTCCCACTGGGAGACACACAGCCAGAGACACACAGCTAAAGAGGCCGTCAGGATCCACTAACACAACCTTTTTACTGCACCCCCTGCTGTGTTCAGATGGGCCTGTAGGTTTTGCTCATAGTTTAGTACTAATTTGTATTCAGCAGACTCTCATTCTTGCTGCCGTTCTCTACTTTGCTCACAAAGCACAAGCACACTTTCTATAACTCAACACACTGCGTCAATATGTT
>JBBPCY010000156.1:8354832-8368331 GCA_037974405.1 Brachyalestes nurse | reverse complement strand
AGTGTTTTTTCCTCTCTCTGTGCCCGCTTGTGTATATATATATATATATATATATATAATCACATATATATACAAACATTTTTGCTGTAAAAGTATTTAAATATTTAAATGAATGTTGGCGAATGAGTGAATGAATAATCAACATTACAGACTTTCAATGTCTCTTTTATTTAATAGCTGTTTTTGCACTGTTCACGTCACCCCATAATATACTGGGGGTCCTCAAGTTACGAGGGTTTCGACACTATTTTGTCAGACAGTTAGTTAGTGGGTCACAGGTAGACATGTGCTCCAGTGTGGCTGGCCGCTGGTGTTGGTGTCGGGCTGTGCTGGCTCGGACCGCCAGGTTAGCTCCTAAATGCTTTGTGTTGAGGTGATATTTTAGACCTGATGTACTCCAATGATACAACGTTTCCTTATTGCATGAATTGCAGACAACGATACTCCTATTAACCGTTCCATGTGTCCCTTTTTTAAACATAAACTTTCCACTCACTATGCCAAGCAGCACGTTCTCCTCTGCGTCCTTCATTTTACAGAGCACCTGTGGTCAGAACCAGACCGGATTAAAGTCACATGGTGTGATTAATCAGAGTTACATTTTTTAACACGTTTTTTTTTCCAGCAGATAATTGCCCAGAGGATCACACTGCCTCCATCAGCTTATCTTCTTCCCATAGTGCATTCTGGTGCCATCTCCTCCCCAGGTAAGCAACACACACACACACACACCCAGCCATCCACATTATGTAAAAGAAAACATGAATTATCAGACTAGGCCTCCTTGTTCCAGTGCTCCATGGTCTAATTGTGATGCTCGCACGCCTATTGTAGGCACTTTGGAGGGTGGACAGGGGTCAGCATTGGTACTCTGACTGGTCTGTAGCTACACAGCCCCAAACACATCAAGCTGTGGTGCACTGTGTGTTCTGACACCTTTCTATCATAGCCAGCAAGAACTTTTTCAACAGTTTGTGCCTCTATGGGACTGGACCAGATGAGCCCCAGACGTGCATCAATAAGACAATAAATGCACATGACCCTGTAAATGGATCTCATGCTATGATTTCTTATACCTCTTTTGGTACGTACTAACCACTGCATATCTGGAACACCCTGCAGGACCTGGCGTTTTGGAGATGTTTGACCCAGTTATTTGGCTATCACAGTTTGACCCTTATTGAAGTCAATCAGATCTTTACGCTTGCACATTTTCCTGCTTCCAAGACATCAGCTTCAAGAACTGATTTTTTATTTGCTGCCAAATACATATCGCCCCTTGACAGATACCACTATAATGAAATAATCAATGTTACTCACTTCACCTGTCAATGGTTTAAACATTATGGCTGCAATGGAACAGATAAACATCCATATCAGAACAATTGATTAGATAATATGAAGGTGGAAAGTTTGTGGAACTACATCTAATCATTCCAAAATAGGGTCATTCAAGATTTCACACTCTCAAATCAATAATAAGGAAGGCAGCCAGTGCTCATGTTGACCTGATGAAAAAACAAGATCTACACTGCAGTCACCTCACATCCTAAATCCCAAACTAAACTACTCTGCTTGTTCTGGTCAGATAACCCTAAAGTGGAACTCCAGTCATATTTAGAGAAAGAAGTTTTGCACAAATGATCCTGAGAACAGTGAACTACAGAGATGGGAACTTTATAATATGGGGCTACTTCCCTGCAGGCAATACTGAGGCATTACACATCAAAGAAAAGATGAGTGGATTGATGTTACAGGGTGGATTGCTATACAGGGTGGATTGCTTACTGCTATGGGAGAATGTAATCACTAGCCAAGAAACTGAATAATGGAGAGAAGTTTAGCAAGACAGTGATCTCAGACATACAGCCAAAATAAATAAATACTGACTTTGACTTTTGACTTTGGCCCCTTTGTGGAGGACTCGTAAGTCCATCAGAGGACCCCTTATAACCTTGACGAGTTGAAACTGATTTGCAAAGAAAAGGGCAAAAATGGTTCTTTATGCTTTTGAATACATACTTTTTGTTCATACACTACATGAAAGTGACCATTCTGTCATACATGAGCACACCATAACACACACAGTGTGAACAGCACAAAATTCTTCCTCTGAATTTAACCCATTCACCAAGTGAAGCAGCAGACTGCCAAGAACACGGCACCCGGGGAGCAGTGTGGGGGTGGTCCAGCTTGCAATCTCAGTTCCAGTTCATCCCAAAGGTGTTGGATGGGGTTGAGGTCAGGGCTCTGTGCGGGCCAGTCAAGTTCTTCCACATCAAACTCATCCAACCATGTCTTTATGGATCTTGCTTTGTGCACTGGGGCACAGTCATGCTGGAATAGAAAATGACCTTCCCAAAACTGTGTCCACAAAGCTGGAAGCATGGCGTTGTCCAAAACGTGTTTGTTTGCTGAAGCTTAAACACCCTACACTGGAAGTAAGGCGTCTAGCCCTAACCCTGAAAAACAGGTCTGTCCCAATGCTTTTGTACATATAGCGTATTTATACATAAAAACAAGTGGATATACGCCCTGAAAAACTGTATCTGAATACTTCTTTCTCTTCACTGTTTTTGTTTAATGTCACCGAAAGGCAAAAAGCAAACCTTCATTTTGATAGTCCCTTATAGATTTTCTACGGGCGCTGAAATAGTCAAGTTAATGTTAGAGTTAGATTCAGGTTGAGAGTTAGATTTAACAGAAGGTCTTACATTCAAGTACTACGGTTAAGTTACATTTAACAGATATTTGCTGAAAGTTGGTGAGTACCTGCTGTTGGCTCTAAAACTAAAGTCTTACTGCTCCACCTAGTGGCTACAGAGAACAGTGCAATGGAAATGTTGACAATTGTAGACAACACATGCTGATAGAAGATGATGCTAGATGGACTCAAATGCTCTTCTCAGAGAGGAAAAAATGTCTAACACATATTTTACATGTAGCTGGTCAAAACGTTCACGATATCAGTTACACTCTGAGTAGCTCTCTGTGTGCTTGCATTTTCGTGCAATGGTTTCCATCATCTGATGGGAAGCAAACTATTGTTTGTGGTGCATGATGTAATAATCTGCCCTTTAAAATAAATACATTGCCATATTGAAAAAAAACTTGCGTGGAATAACAGCATTACACTATGAGTTCAGTTTCATTCTAATGTGTTTTTGTTGTAACACAACCTTTTAACTGACTGGATAATGTCCTTCGATGACCCCTCAAAGTAGGACGTTCTTGGCCATGTTCCAGTAGATAATTTCTACAAAAGATAGACATTTTGTAGGGCTGAAATTTTGAAAGGCTGACTCTTCATCAGCTGCAAGTTCAAGTGTTGAGATGATCCTCTTTTAAGTTCTGACTAGGAACTGGTTAATTTTGCCAGCCATTTTTGTGGAGACAGTTGTTTATTCTTTTTTGGGGGGGGGGGTGTTTCTCATTAACGTTCCTGTCTAGAAAAGGGGGGCCCTGCAGAGACAGTTTGGGAACCACTGAACTACAAAATAGTCTTATATTATTTTAAAACTGTGCAGAGTGTGTGCATGTATGAGCTCTTTTTCATCCCATCAGAAACTGAATCAGGAGTAAAGCTGCTGGAATACAGCACATAGAAAAGCTGCTCTACAAACACTACTGCACTCACAACACATGAGGCATTTCTCATTTTTTACACAGCTCACACTGCAATAGTTCATAACAGAATAACAACCTGTGCATTTCACACACACACACACACACACACATACACAAAAAAGGGGAAAAGTGGTGTCTTATTTTTTTCCATGGCTGTATATTTTTTCATGTCAAGAAAAACAGTTTTAAACATAGATAATGATAATTCCTAAAACTGACCTTCACACCTCAGTCTCCACTTTAATACTTTCTTCAAAATAATACTAAACAATACAGTCCCCTTGTCCCAGTGCTGGACTGGCATTTGCCCTGTGGACCGATGGTAATCGTGGCCGGCGCGGAATCCTGTCAGCACCCCCCCCCCCCCCCCGGGGTGATGGTAAATTTGGGCCGGGAGAAATCCCGTCCGTATACCCCCCTCGACAGCTTGGTGGGCCAGTCTAGGCTCAAAATGCCCGGTCAGATTTTTTGTCCCAGTCCAGCCCTGCCTTGTCCCATGACAAGTTTTGTCTCTTAAACAAGGCATCATAGGGTCACATCTGGCACTCTTTCCAGTGACTTCTATGTGTGTCAGACTGATTTAATTCATTCAAGCTTTCTGCATCTGCTGATCGTGATCATACTGGACTTCCGGACCGCAGCTGGAAAAGACCTGATATGAGCACCAGTTTCAATGAAACCAGCTTAGAAATCAACTCTCTCTCTCTATCTGTCTCTCTAGCTCTCTCTCTCTCTCTCTCTGCCCCCGTCTCTCTCTCTCTCTCTCTCTGCCCCTGTCTCTCTCTCTCTCTTCCTCTCCCTTCCTCGCTTTCTCTCTCTGCCTGCCTCTCTCTCTCTCCATTCCATCTATTTAACCTAATCTTCCCTATTAATTCAATTGCCATTTCTGTGGAGATGGGCAATTTCCTGTTTACTCCCATAAACAGGCTTCTTCTTTCATAGAGAGCACTAAAGCACCAAGACAGGATGTTAAAGCAGGGTTTGGAACTGGAGCTGTCCACAGCACCTGGTGTTGCCCTTGCATATGGTTGTCTGTGTGTGTGCCTGCAGAATTTTTTTTGTACCCTTAGATTTAAATTTAAATTTAAAGAGGTCTACACATTTTTCGGCCGCAACATTAAAACCACAGACAGGTAAAACTAAATTATGTTCTGTCATGGAGCGGGATGTTTTATAGAGACTGATGTGTTAGAAGCGAGACAAATGAGCAGGTATAAAGATTTGAGTGTCTTTGACGAGGGCCAAACTGAAATACAAATGGGTCAGAACATCTCCAAAATGTGTCCCTGGTACGCAGTGGTTAGTACTTACCAAAAGTGGCCCAAGGAAGGACAACTGGTGGGTCATGGGTCCCAAAGGCTAAGTGATGGGCATGGGGGGCAAAGGCTAGTCTATCTGATCCAATCCCACAGGAAAAACAACAGTAGCAGAAATTGCTGAAAAAGGTAATGCCAGCTAGGACAGAAAGGTGTCAGAACACACAATGCTTAACTGTGTAATGTGTATGGGGCTGTGCAGTCGCAGACCAGTCAGAGTGCCCATGCTGACCCCTGTCCACTGCTGGCAGAGGCTACAGTGGGTATGTGAGCACCTTGGAGCAAAGGAAGAGTGTGGCCTGGTCTGATGAATCACATTCTCTTTTACATTATGTGGACAGCAGAGTGTGCGTGTGAGGAAGAGCACCATGGCACCAGAGGATGTGAACAAGGCAAGCTGGTAGAGGCAGTGTGATGCTCTCTGGGCAAACTTGGGTTCTAGTATTCATATGGATGTTACTTTGACATGTGCAACCTACCTAAACATTTTTACAGGCCAAGTCTGTGTTCCCTGATGGTAATGGCCTCTATCAGCAGGATAATGTCTCCTAGCACACATTTTGATGACATGATGACATGTGTATAAGTACATTTCCCCGGCTGAATGATGTTCTTCAGGTTTTGGTGAGTAGTGTCTGGATCCGCGTGTAATCACAGGGATTTTAGAGGACAGTCTTTGGGTTAAAAAGCAGATAAAAGTCACATGCAGTCAGTGGCCTGGCGGCTCTCATGTGGCTTTCTGAACAGAAACGTGGGAAATCTGCACAAAGCCCCTTTGTTTAGATGCTGACCCGTTTAGCTTTGTATGATGTCTGACCTGGTCTGGCACGCTATATACAAGGCAGGACTTTATTGTAATAGTACTTAAGACAATGACATCAGGGCAAGGATAACAGCACCATTTTTTATCCATGGAATGTGTTCTTTTTAATTATACAACTTTCTCACGTCTTTGTTTTAAACAGCACTCTTACGCTAATGTAATTCAAACAGTGCATTTTAAGGTATTCATAGTTAAACATATACTACTACCATAATATTATTCAACTGGAGCACAGTTCATTTGAAAATGGACACACATTGGGTCATATTTTGCATCCATCCATCCATTATCTACCCCTTAGTCCCGCGCTCGGGGTCTGGAGCCTATCCCAGCTGCTATGGGGCGAAGGCGGGGTACACCCTGGACAGTCGCCAGCACGTCGCAGGGCCGTCATAATCTTCAGTACTCCCTAATAGAGCTTAGATCGGGCCCAAAAAATTAAACCCATCCCTACCCGAGCCCGTGCACCTTGTGTCCGAGCCCAGCCCGCCCGACACATTAACTGTAATTATCGGCCCGAGCCCCATTTAAACCCGACAATTTTTTAAAACGTGGCGCGTTATAACACACGTTCTCAACTGTGGGTGCGTTCGTAAACTGACACTCCGAGCGCTCCGAGCACACTCTGGTCCTCCCAAATAGGCAAATTAAGTAATGATTAAAAAAAACAAATGCTTGATCACGGCCCGGCCCCGGGTTAGGGCAGAGAATCGAAACTCTACTCCCTAATAGTTTTTTCAGAATAAGGGAAGTTTGCATTGTGCAGTCTCACAGCCAGGGGGTACTGTTGTCCCACAGAGTAAAGATTGCAGGCTCCTGAAAATTCAGTACCTTCTGCAGAGAGAGGAACTCACTGCTTGACCTTTTTCACTGTGACACTTTTATCATGCCTTCGAACTTGAGCAATGAACTCTGATGAGCTGGCCAGAGCACATCAATTAAATACCAAGGCCAGAAAAGCTGCTTTCAATTTGTTGTTTCTCTAGAGACTATTGGTTATTTATTTAGCATGCAGTCCTCATCTAACCTGCACTATAGTTTATTTAACTGTGCACTGGGAATACTGAGCAGCTTTTCGTTGTTCATTAGGTTTGAAAGTAAACTAAAGAGAAGTAATGACATGAAAGCACATGAGTTTTATTGAAGCTCTGAAATGTCTAGGAACCGCTAATGCTTCCATTTCAACGGGCTGCATTGTTTTCAATGAAATTACTGAAAAATAAGCCTGGAATAAGCCATTTAGTGGGCTGAATAGCATGGGGAGGTCTTCACAAGGCACATCGTATGATTAAAATGAACCTCAGTTATAAATAACTCTAAAGCAACTGCAAGCAAATTTTTAGTTGTGCTTCCAGAGAGAGAGGGTGATGATATCCCTATTTTCAAGAAGCTGATTCTTTCAGACTTCGTTCTAATGTTAATGACTTTAACCCGCCTGCAGGGCATCACAAGAGAGATACAAAGAGATGTTTCTTTAAGCACAAACATGCTGTCAGGGGCAGGGGGTTAATCCAAGCTAGTGCTGTACCACTTAAATAGGGCCCCTTGGTCTCTCTCTCTTCTCTCTCTCTCTGTCATTGATTCATCTGCATTTGTGTTTATTTCCAACGTTTATACAGCCACTTTATGACTGCTGTCAAATTGATCCATTGATCTTCTGCTTTCAGAGGAAGTAAGATGTGTTCTAAGCAATGACCTGTAGTCATGGATGGCATTGGTGAGTAATGATCAAATAAATTACATTTAAAGCCCACTATGCAATGATTGCCTTTTTCAAAATCATTTTTTACTGATACAGACCAGGTTAGTAACCACTAACACTAAAAATCACCTAGGACCAAGTGTATTCTTCTTTTTCTATGATGTGTGAGGGGATGCACTGTAACTGTCACACTCATCTGGGTGAACTCAGGAAAAATTTAATTGATTTGTTCTATCTGTACTTTCCTGGTGATATTTTTCAGTCTGCTTATGCATATTTGTACTTATCCTGATAGTGGTTTTAAGTAGTTGTCAGTGTGCTTAAGTATATCAGGTAAGGAACTAAATCTTACTTTTTTATTTTACACTGAAACCTTTAGCCACACACCAGCTTTTTCTGTTTAATCTCTTCGTCAGTAAAATCTGTCACTTTTGAGGTTTATAATTTAATCTGAGACCATGATTATCCCAAATACAGAGCAATAGTGCACCAAATTTTAGCCACTAAATTGAGAGATGCTGGATGTACTAAAACATTTCATTATACTTTAGCCTTTTGTCATTTTTAACCTGGTTTCTTTGTACTCTAGAAAAGTCAATAGGATCATTAGACTGTTTTAATAGCATTTCCAGGTGTGATAGTCTTAACGTATGTATTGGTTCAAGCTTCTCTGCCCACCTCTGCCATTAGACTGCTATGAAGCATCTGGACTGGAGCTAAGCAACGCTAGATTAGTTTGTTAAAAGTGAGTTAGAGGCCTTGTATCACTGCTGTAGCTGCAAGCAAAGTTGATTTAAGAGTGCAGGTGTCCATGACAACTTCAATAAACAGCATAACATTTGATAAGATTTACCGTCCCATTAAGATGTAAAATAGACTTGGGGGCATTTTTGGATAAAACATGAAAAAAATAAGTTCAGTATACCCTGAGGTTCACTCAAATTTAATCGATTACAGCGCTCTGCGCATACCGCAGAACAATCATTTTGCTGTAGGGAAAACAGATAAGATTTACATATATAGCTGCATATGATGAATCTTTGCTTGTCAGAACATGCAGTTCATTGAAAAAAAAAAAGTGACGAGCACTTTCAGAGTATAAGGTGATGTGAATTTGGTGTTTTTTTAATCCCGTCAGTCAAACAGTTATATTTTTCCATTGAGCAAAAAGTACTTTCCAGTTAATGATAAGGACAGTGTGATGATTTCATAAAATGTTCTGTATGATGGAAGCTGGCACAGTTCCCTGCGAATTTGCTTTTGAGCATTCAGGCCCCGGTTGGTGCGTGTGGCATTCCATTGTTTGCATTCAATAACATGTTCAAGGCTGCGGAGTGCGATGAGGGAAAAATGATTCAGATGCTTAAGGCACACAGCAGTCTCTCCCGGCCTGCTTTGGCACACAGTCAGAGGACAACAAGTTTATGACGAAAAATTTTCACAGAGAGACGACAGGCTGAAATTATGAAATGTTTTTACTGCTGAAGCTTAGGAAGATCTCAGGTACAGGTGTTGCATTTAGGAGGCCCTTTTCCTCCCCTGTTTGTGTTAATAGCTAGCGCGAGCAGTGTGTTAACCTTTAACATGCCCTTTTGCTCCCCCTCGGTAGGCCTTGATTGACAGATGGGGTTGTTAATGATTATTCCAGGTTGCTGTGGTGCAGCTTTGTTAGGTGAAAGCACTCGGTGATCGGAACGTGCCGGAGGATTAGGCGCCGTCAGTTTCTTCAGCGCTAATCCCCGAGTGAAAGAAAGTTCCGCTCCAGAGTAAACTGTCCGCTGCGTCCTCTCCCTCCCTCCTGCGCTCAGGGTGGCATGAGACAACACATCCCACAAGCTGCCCGTGCTTGCGCTCCTCTGACTGGGTCCTCCCTTTTGCCACGCCTAAACTCACAATGGCATCATTCCATCCTGTCTACATGTTGTAAACTTACCTGGAGTTCTGCCATTCTTATCTCTGTTTTTTCCACAAACACATATTAAGATGATTATTCATCGAGGAAGTGGTCCCCCATCTCTCCTTTCCTCATGATGCATTTCCTTTGGATTGTATTAAACATTGATGAGTCCTGCCCTGTGGCATCTGAAGTAATGTCTCTGTCTGACCTATTGTCTCTCAGTCCCTCTCCCTCCTCGAGTGGCCAACCTCCGTCTTCTACAGGTCACGACAATCCAATAAAATAAGATGGAATGAAAGAAAGTAAACAGGAATTTGGTCTTATAAATGATAAGTGGACATTTCTTTGTAATTTTGTATCAGGTAAGATTATTTAAAAAAGTATCACTCACTTCTCCAGCATCACACAATTCCTTCCTGTTTACGGATCACTGGGCAAAATTTAGTTCTTCACCAGTTATCCCAAGCATTCTTCCAAATTGTGCTAAAATTATATTCAGTCCAAAGAAAAGCAAATCGTTCTGAGAATTGTCTTGGCCTCCATGGGCTCCAGATCTTTCTCCCATTGAGCTGTCATGGGACGAGCTAGACCGACAAGTTCACAGGGTTTAGACACAAGTTTTTCCCAAAAATTGCTGGAACATATGCTGCGGATCTGTGCTGCAGTGATAAAGGCAAGGGGTGGTTTGGTTATTTTGATGAAACTCCTACATAAGCTTTAAATTGGACTGCATTACCCATAAAAAACAGTCAATTACATTGTTTTTCATTATTTCATAATATTGTCTATTTTTATAAGAAGTCTGAGGGTGGGCCCAAACTTCTTCCCTGTAGTATGTGTGTGTGTGTGTGTGTGTGTTAGAAGTACCCATAGCTGTAAATATGGGGAAAAGTAGCAATGGCTTCTTTGAAACTCATTTTGTCCATATGAACACTCAGTGCAAGTGTGTGCACGCTTTTTAGAAACCAAAAGTAGGACTTGACTTTGATTAAGGTCTATCCTTCCTTTACAAAGTCATTCCTTTTGGGATTATCAGAGCTGTGGCTTGATTGTATGAAGAATGTCGGACAGGCATGGGCAGGCAGTCTGACCCGTTACTGACTTGTGGGCACACACAGGTGTGGCAGCGTAGAGGAAACCTGCCCAAGACTGAACAAAAGATTTGAATGCTATCCTCAGGGCACAAATACAGGCAGTCATCACTCTTAAACCAGCTGTGGATGAGCATGCTTTACAATACGTTTAATTACTTTTGTACACAGTGGGTGACTAACATTCTTTTATTGCAGTTGTTCAAAAAGCTGAATGTTCTACTTACACAAAGTTACACCCATTGCACCCATTTTTTTTTTTTTTACATTTTTTATTAATGCGTTCAGCCCTCATTGCTTTTACTGGTCTATAAGATTGCGAACAATACAACAATGGAAAATGCTAGCCACTGACAGACACCCTTGATTCTGAAAAGGGATGACGGCAGACATTTTTTCTGGAATGGGGCGGGGTGGGGGGGGGGGGGGGGGGTTGGGGATTTTGACTATCACCATGGGAAACGATCAAGCTTGTTGAGCGGTTTTAATACACCGCTCTTTGTTGACACTTCCCCTTTGGCCACCCCTTGGTCCCTGTACTGCGCCCCGTTTGCTTAGAGCGGCACCCTTATCAGGGCCAGCATAGCGTGCTGCGGGTGACAGCAGGGGCGCGTACGGTGGAGGTTTAGATAATGGCAGCGCGGCTTTAAATAAAGCACAGGCGGCAGTAAAGTGGGCCCGGAGGAAGGCCGCATTCTGCTCTCAGCACAATGGAGTCATTCTTCAGGCCTGGGGGCAGAATAATATTGCCCTTCTGAAGCGGGTGGCACAGGAAGAGAAGGAGCCCCCCAGGGGAGTTATCCGAAACCCCTGGCCTTTATTTATGGCCATCGGAGCACCGGCATACTGTACGCACCCATGGGAGAGCTGGGGAATCAAAAGCTCTGCACGACCAAATGGGCCGACTTCGTACAATAGACCTTGGCCGTGCTGCCTTTTTATCAAGGCCTTGCGAGGAGGGCTGTCTGGACTGCTGAATTGTTGCACTCTTGGCATCTTACGAAGGATTCTGTGCTACTGTATCTCAAGGGATATTCTTAGGAAGGGCTGGATAGATTTAGAGCTGCTTTTGTTTTATGCGCAAATGATTGATTTGTGGTTGCATGGTTTTGAGAAGGCTACAGATGTGAGTTTGCTTAGCTCAAAGATGTTCTCATAGGTAGTGTGTGTGGTCTATGAGTCATATCATTGTTTTAGATTAACAATTTTGTGGTTTCGAAGAGACTCAAGTTCAACTAACTGGCCAATAGAGGTCACTTATCCTTCATACTATAAGATTCACTCAATGTTTCTTGGTATTCTATAAAGGAGGCATAGAGTCAGACATTCAGATAGTTGACATTTATCCTGAGATAAAGTGGGTTTTTTAAAATGTTTAATCTTGTTGATTGTTGTCCTAAAAGAGTTGTCTCTCAGTCTCTGTGCCCACCTCCTCAGGACAGCACTAGCATCTGTCAGAACCACAGGCATGACTGAGACAGGGCTGGCCAGCCATCTACTGAAATGACCTTAGTGACCAGTTTTTTCAGGGGCATGAAACCCAAATAAAGAAAATTGGAAACATGATTGAAAATAAATTAATCATTGACCAGTTTGCATGCGGTTAGATGGATACGACATCCAGAGTGGTCCTCCATGTCATCTTCATGAACCATGTTCTTCTCAATTATCACATTCTTAAGGTGCGACACCAGGCACCATCACCCTTTCCCCTTGAGAAATCTGCCCTCTTATTCTCTTTTTTTTAGCTTCTGGGGACATATTTATAGCTCTGGGGGAAGGTATTTTTGCTCTCCCTGAGCTAAAGGTGAAAATGAAAGCCGGTAGATCAGTCAAAGTGTGAACCTGCTCCTTTACACTGATAATGAATGCAGCCCCCTAGCAGTGGATCTGTTACCCCTGGATCATCCCTGTGTCTGTTTAGCACTTGAGCCGTTAATGAACATACACAATCTGTTGATGCTTCGGTCTCCTGGTGGAGTAGGAACAACATGCATGCAGATTGAGATGGCACCTGCCATTTCTTAGCCATATGCACTACGGTAGTGAGCCAAGAAATGCTCTCAAGGCTATAAATCTCTGACCTTCAGTTCTGAGCTACAATTTTTCAGGATTTCAAATTTAGCATCATGGATTCTTCATACTGTACTGAGACTCATTTTATCAGCTCCACTTACCATCATATATGTGCACTTTGAAGTTCAAAAATACAGACCGTAGTCCATCTGTTTCTCTGTATCATTTAGTATTCCCCCTTTCTGCCATTCATCAATGGTCAAGGATTGCACAGGACAACCAGTGAGCATGTGGGTGGTGGATGATTCTGAGCACAGCAGTGACACTGACATGGTGGTTGCATGATACTGTGTGTGTGCTGCTGAGAATGGACTGAGAATAATCCATGAACCAAAAATATCCAGCCAACAGTGTCCTATGGTCAGAAAATGAGGATAGCTAACACAAACTGTGCAGCATCAGATGACCGGCATCATAACTTTACACCTGCAAAGTAGACTAACAGAATAGGTGTTTGTAATAAAGTGTACAGTAAGTGGATGCAGTGTTAAAATCCCAACAGCGCTACTGTGTTTGATCTATTCCGCTATAAAGTGCAACTATATGGTTGTTGGAGCTGATAAAATGAAAAATGAGTGTAGACGCAAGGTAGATGTATGTAAGGAAGAAGCTTAGAGGTGTAGATTTTATAAACTAAGCTAAATAAAACCACGTGTCCATCATTTTTGGAAAAGTAATTAGTAAAATATCATAATGGGAAATCAAAATGGATGTTTCAAGGATTGAAAATGTAATACTAAATTATTAATTCTAAAATATATCAAAACATTTAAAACCTTTCCCTCACCACCAACCAAACATTAACTTCTCCCGAAACAAGAACAAACACGTTTTGTGATCATGAAACACCTTTATATGCATAAAACTTCTGCACTTCATGGTACAGTTGTCCTGTTGGCTTTGCACTTTGAATGAGGTTTCTGTGACTTGTATCTGAAGCTGCAAGGGCATATAGTATATACAATAA
>JBBPCY010000156.1:8336526-8347419 GCA_037974405.1 Brachyalestes nurse | reverse complement strand
TTATAACCAAGCCAAACTAGTATTAACACAAAGAAATCTGTAAATAAATCGATATCGAATCGAATCGAATCAGATCGAGAATTGAATCGGATCGATTCAGGAAATCGGCAACAATACCCAGCCCTACTGTTTACTATTAGCCAGCTAAGTAGCCAGCTAACACTCTCACAAACAAGCTACTAAACTGTCACTGGGGTGGTACCTGTTACATCACCTAGGGAACACCCACAAGGGTAACACCCACAAGGGTATACCTTCAGTACCATTTATTAGGAACATAATGCAGTTAAATTTTGCACTGATTGCACACATCCTGTCCTAACACATCTTCTGTCTTATGTTCCACTTTGAAACATTAGCTTGTGAAAAGGAACAGAACTGCACATCAAGGCTCATGTTGGATCTTTAAGGCTACATTTACATTGTTTGTATCTTGATGAACAAATTAACCTGAACAACACTTTTTTCTGTACATAAACACATAATAATATAGAAAAACAGTCAGACAGGTAGGTCTTTTAATAATAACTCTTGAAATATAGGTGCCAAAAGATATTGGTGCAGTTTTGAAGAACCCTTTTAAATCTCCAGATAGTGATCAAGGTCTATACCAATAAGAGGTTTGTTACTCAAACATGTATATCCAAACCATCAACCATTTAGGAACTTTGTAGTACCAGTCTGTAGTAACAGTAACGGGAAACGAAATGTACATTGGCACAGAATAACTATGACTATCACTGAATTCAAGAATCCAAGCACCGATTTATAATAGAATGGAATTTGGTTTGAAAGGACGCACAGATCTAGAGAGAGGGAGTACCCGCATTTTCTCATGTGACCCTGAGGGACCATGGTCTAATTACATGCTGCCGGTGTCTGTGACCTTGACCTCGCAGTCAAAAAAGGTCCCTAAGCAATGTCCTCAAAAAGCAATTAGCTGTCGCCCCACTTCCTGAAATCATGTCAGTTATCTTCCATCAACAGCGAAACTCTTAACCTGCCACAGACCACCCTGCTGAGGGGGGGTGGAGGTTTGTATTTAATCACTTTATTTCAAAAGCTTACCGAATATAAAACAAGGTGTGTCACCTTCATCCGTGCTTTCATCTTTGCAGTCTGGAGCTCATATAAGCTCATTAGATTTACCTTTGGGCAAAACAATGGACCAAATACTTCATTCAAGTTTTTTTTTTATTTTGACTTCTACCTTTAATATTCTCTGGCAGAAACTGGGCCATTTTAAGCCTATTTTCAGCTCTCTCTCTCAGAGGGACCCCACCACAAAGTGTCTTGGTGTGTGCCGCCACAGCTAAATGAAATTCTTCACCTATTAAGCCGTGGTGCACTGCATCGCAACAAATCTGAGCAACATTTGTGGGATAGAGGAGCTAGTGGTTAACAACATGTGAATCCCAAAATAGCTGTCTAGCAAGATCTTCAATTTGCAGAGAGAGGGGAGGGGGGGGTGAAAGACTATAATGGCTGAATGAATTAGAGACTACTCAGTAAGCCTAGCTTGAGGAAGAGCAGCTAAGCTTCTTCAGCTGGGTTTGATGTAGACTAGCTGAGGCGTATGTTCAGATAAGCATGCTGGAGTCACTATGACATGCAGCTTATCCCTGCACATAAACTCTCCACACCCCACCAGCCCCGCTTTTTATTTATTTATTTACTTCTTTTTTTACATTCAGAGTATTTAAACTTCATGGCTCAGCTGTAGCAAATACATTGCCGCAATAAACTGGTTAAAAAGAAGAATTCAAAAGTCACTGTGCAGGATCCACTAAAAGATAAGCAGGGTACTATCTGGTACAAAAACAAAACAGCAAAGATAACAACAAAATCATCCCTGCTGTAAAACTGTCGTTCCCCCTTTTATCCCCTTTGGATTAATGGTGTTACATCACAGTGGTCGCCAACCCTCTTCCTGGGAGGAGTTGGAATAATGACACTTATGGGACATGTGGTTTTGAAAAACGATGGGATCCAAATTTATTATGCATTGAGTGTGTTTTACCATGTTTAAAATATTTATATATTTTAGCTTTAGCAAAAATGGTGACTATAATGAGTAATGAGTAATGAAAGTACTTTTCCCCAAAAAACAACCAGTACTAAGTCACCTACAGAACAAAGTTCTTTTTTCTCTATGTAAAATTTTGGACTATTCTTCAGTTTTGGACCCTTGTGGCCTAAATCATGGACCTCCAGTAGCATTAGTATATCAAATCAAATTTTATTTGTCATATACTCAGTCATATACAGTCCAATGTACAGTGAAATATGCAATGCAATGTTGTGTAATTCCTCTTATTGTCATTAAGATTACTATGGAATGTATTTATTGTATTTTTATTGATCCTATTTTTTTTGCACAGAATACTTGCCACCCCGGCTAGGTGAAGAAGGCCTAACTGCTAAAAGTAGACACTGACAACAAAACCAGTCAGCCATCCCAGTACTGAATTATCCGAAAGGTTTCTTTCTCCAGCCGAGGGAGTTTTTCCTCTGTAAAGCTGCTTTGTGACAACTTTTTGTAAAAAGTGCAATATAAATAAAATTGAATTGAATTGAATTTAAAGAGAATGAGGGGTTCGGAACTTTAAACTCACAGCTAACATGTGTCTAACTTCATGACGGCACACATTTAAATGCTCCAAATGATGTTGATATGGAAATCATATAGGCAAAACCAGGATTTCTCTGGATTTCCCAAGAATAAGCCAAAAGTCAAGCCCGAACAATAAGAGAAGAAGTGAGAGACATTCTTATTTGAAAGCCGTCACTTTTGGAGGCTTACCAGCAAGATTACCAGCTTACTGAGAAATCCTGTTCTGTGAAAAACCCTTCTGTGGAATCAGAATCTTCTTTAGTGTTGTCCAAGTACAAAATGTGCGAGGAATTTCCCTTAGTGCAGGGGTCAGTATCAGGATTCAGACATCCCTTCTAATCAGTAAAATCATCTACTTTACGGTGCACCCATTGCTGACACAGCTTGTGTTATCTCCTTAGAAAAGCACTGGCAGGAGAATGGGTCACTCAGGGACAAGAATCAACAAGTAGCCTATGAAGCCCCCCAGTTTTGGCCTGTGGAGCAGCTTCTGGAGTGATGGAGCTTCATCCCATGAGTTACAGTTTGTGATCCAGAGCTATTCATCCAACATCAGATCCTGACCTCAGTGGTGCTACTGAGGCTGAGTGCAAACAAATCCTCAAAGAAGTGTTGCATCTAGTGTAAAGCCATACCAAAAAATTTAAGTGACCTCTTGTAGTCATGTGTGAACTCACCACATCACAGCACACAGTGTGAACAGTGTGAAATTCTTTCTCTGCTTTTAACCTGTTCATCAAGTGAAGCAGTTGGCTGCCCAGGGGAGCAGTGTGTGGGGACAGAACCTTGATCAAGGGAATCTCAGTGGTGCCCCTGGCAGTCCTGTGATTCAAACCCACAACCTTCAGATTGCAGGATCGACTCCCAAGCCACCAGGCCACCAAAAGTAGAAAATCCCTATTCATACAATTGCTTTTAGAGCAAGCATTGGATGAGGAGGTGTCTACAAACTTTTGGACACCAGGGAAGAAAAACAGGTGTATTTTTGCATGAGCTGGAAAATCATTGTCTAGGTTTAGTTGGGCTCATGTTTGGGCGGGAAGAGGCTGGCAGTAATTAGCAGCATTACACACCTGGGCGGGAAAACGTGTCCCTGGGCGGGAAACCAAACTCTACTCCCCCTCAAACAGCTTCACATTTCTCATTTCTAAGGTGTTTCTCTGCAAGACAATTCTCACTACAAGCCTACGATCAACCCCCTCTGAATAAACCTTTACTTTTCACTTCAAACCTCATGCAGCTGGTGGCCTAGTGATTAGGGAGTTGCCCCTGTGATCAGAAGGCTATGAGTTCAAATTCCAGGACTGCTAATGGCACCACTGAGGTACTGCTTCTCTTGGTGAATAGATTAAATGCAAAGAAAGAATTTCACATTGTTCACACTGTGTGCTGTGCTTTGGTGTGTTCATGCGTGACTATAAGGCCCACTTTACTTACTAACTAATCATTGTCTAGGTTTAGTTGGACTCCTATCTGAAGAGGCTGACAGTAATTAGCAGTGTCACACACCTGCGCGGGAAACCACACTCCTTTCCTCAGACTGCTTCACATTTCTGCTTTCTAACGCGTTTCTCTGTAAAACAGCTTTTGAGTAGCTGCAACCGCTCGAAAGTGTAACAACTAAGCCCCCCTCCAAACCTCTTTAATTTTCAACTTTAAGCCACATGCACCTGGTAGCCTAGAGTTGCCCCTGTGTTCAGAAGGCCATGGGTTTGAATACCAAGACTGCCAGTGGCAAACCTGAAGTACAGTTAAGCAAGATACTGTCCTCACACACTGCTCCCAAGGTGCTCCTTATGGTTGGCAGCCCACTGCTTCACTTGATGAGTTTCAAGTTTATTAATGTAGTACATTATAGAGAATAAAATAAGATAGATAAAAAGGTCAAAATAGAATAAGATAATGGGAGAAATAAAAGAATACATAAAAGAAAATTAAAAATGCAGTAGAAGTGCAAATGTTTAAAAGAAGGTAGCGTCAAATAGTGCAGTTTTTAACAGTTTTTGGCTACAGTCAGATCTGATACTGACGGGCAGTTTGTTCCAGCAGTGAGCTGCATAGTGACTGAACGCCATTTCACCAGGTTTCGTTTCAGATCTTCCCACCACTAGCTGACCAGCTCCTGCAGATTTAAAAGATCTATAAGGAATATATACTTCAAACTAACACATTTCTTGGTGTAAGTTTGAACTCTGGTAGCAGCATTTTGAATGAGCTGTAAGTGTCTGATGGACTTTTTGGGATTCCCAGTGAGGAAAGTGTCAACGCTGCAAGAAATTAATGCGTAAATAAGTTTTCCCAAGATTTGTTGGATACAAAGTTTCTATACTTGCAATGTTTTTGAGGTGCCAAAATGCTGATTTTGTGACAGCTTTGATGTGGTCACCAAAGGTCTCTATTCATGATCACACCAAGTTTTTTGTGTGGATGTCTCTAGATTCATCACGTGCTCTAGATACCAGGTGGGCACTAAGAATTGATCTTCCCTCTTTATTTCCAAGCAGGATCTTTTCCGTTTTGTCTTTATTTAATTGGAGAAAGTTTTGATGCATCCAGTTACATACTATCTCGATGAGTCTATTGGACTAAACTGCATTGGAAGCTTTTAATAGCTTCTCAATAAAGTAACATCAGAAAGTGAAGTAAAATCCAGGAGGCACCTAAAAATGTGCTTAATTGTTGAAGAAAGAAAAAAGTAATCAAATAAAAGGTCAAGGTAAATAAAAGCGAAGCTAAAAGCAAAGCAAAGCAGAGTTTA
Organism: Brachyalestes nurse; assembly: GCA_037974405.1. Lineage (NCBI taxonomy): Eukaryota > Metazoa > Chordata > Actinopteri > Characiformes > Alestidae > Brachyalestes > Brachyalestes nurse. Next base: position 8,342,047 of record JBBPCY010000156.1, on the reverse strand, counting down.
AAAAAAAAAAGGAGCAGAGCGCATTGCGTCCGTCCAGCAGGAGAGAGAGAAATAATGGGTTAAATGCAAAGAAAGAATTTCACACTGTGCGCTATGGAGTGGTATGTTCACGCGTGACTATAAGGGGCCACTTTAGAAACTTCTGGAGACCAGAAAAGAAAACTAATGAGGGGTATTTTGCATGAGCTGAAGGCAGCTGGTGGCCTTGTGGAATTGCCCCTGTGATCAGAATGTCGTGGGTTTGAATCCCAGGTCTGCACCATTAAGAAAAGTACCATTCCCACACACTGCTCCCATATTACTTCTCCTTTGTGAATGTATTAAATGCAGAGAAAGAATTGCACGCGGTGTGGAGTGTTCACGCGCGACTACAAGGGGCCACTTTACATTACATGCGCGAGAGCAGGCGCCTGTACTGTGCCCCTCACAGGCTTCCGTACTCAGCCCGTCTCCTGCTCCGTAGGCTGCTGTGTTTCTCTGCTGAGCGTTTGGGGGGGAAGCGCCGGTGGGCAGCTCTCACTGACACGATGGAGCAGATTAATAACATCCAGGTGGTTCCGTGCACCAGCTCGAATTATTTGAAACCGTTCACGGTGCATTATAGCCAGGTGAGTCCCAGAGAAAAGGCCACTCGAGCCGTGTCCGCGGTCCTAGCTCCGGCTGTCTGTTGTTAGCAGCCCAGCCCCCATCCACCAGCAGCTCTCACTGTGACCCTCCGTGTCTCCTGGACCGCATGATCCTGCAGGGCGCCTTGCAGGGACCATGTCGAAATCGAGTGCTTTTTTAGCTGCTTTTAGAGTTTTAGGAACCACAAGGCTGAGCAGCTCCATCCCTTTCTGCACAATGCACATGCTTCCCATTCTAGCTGGTCTAGCTCACATCATCCTCATCCTCACATCATTACACTGGGAAATAAAAACACCTGCAGGGATGTGAAACATAAGTACCATTTGCATGCAGAAAATTGCTTCATTTCTGCACAATTTCATCACTGAGATGTAAGTTCGTTAGATTTGATGCATTGTTGAGAAGTGTACTGATTTGGTTATAGTGGTAGCGATTAGAGGTTAAGTCTACAATGCATGCATTTTTTATTACAAAAAGACCAGTGAGCCTACATATGTGTAGTTTATATATGTAATGGTGTGTGACTATCAGCTGTGTATGTGTATATATATATATGTATGTATATATATATACACAAGCACCAGCCTAATATTGTGTAGGTCCCCCTCGAATCATGGAAGACTTCTAAAGGTGGCACAAAGATGTTGGCAGCGGATCCTTTAAGTCGTTTTTTTTAAGATTGTTTGGACAAGCCTGTCTAAAAAAAAAAAAGGTCTCAGACATCAGGTGATATATTCGGAACCATGTTGTGACCTTTCGAAGTAGGTTTTAACACCTGGTTTAACACTTAGCAATTGTGATTTTGTTTAAGTTACAGATGTTTTGCAGAAATGTTCCAATTGAGACCAAGCATAGACATACAGAAACATATATGAACACTTCTATTCTTGTTTTAAATGATCTTTTTTGTGGCAAGAAGTTTTTTTTTCAGGACCTGCAGCCTTTTGTCTGTATGTGGTCAGTGTGTTCAGTTAGAATAGGAGTCAGCTGCTGTGTGTTAACCAATGGAGCATTGAAGGCTTGCTGTCTCATCTCCAGTTCCTGATGGCAATTCCTATTTTTCTACCAGATCTTGCTTGTTACTTTCTTTATATCCTTTGTTATCTTGTCACGACTGACTTGTTTCTGACATTTCATTTGCCCTGTCTGTTCTGTGGGTTGACAGCGCTGCAGAAGCTATTTCAGAAGATCCGTAGACGTTTTCTGAGTTGGTGTCATTTTTCCTTCTGTTGTCCTGACATGCGTTTAGACCTTGGTTTTCATTGGGGAACCTGTGGGTGTTTCCTTCCCAATTATTCCATTGCATCTGTGCTGGGCATTTTTTTTACTGTGCAGTAAGGCTTCCTCTTGCTGTTAAGTTAAAGTGGCAATCCCCAATCCTGGGCCCATTGTCCACAGCAAAATATCTTAGTCATTCACATCCGCTGCTTGCTACTGGTATGGGTGGAATGCATGGTGCAATCACACCAGATGCTCATGCGACTATCACTCACTGTTGTAATGCGGGGTTGTCGAGGTGACGCATGTCGCACTTGCAAGTCATTCTCGGACCACTCTTAGCTCACATGTTGCCCGCTGGGAAGACCCAGTCAGTCCATCTTTAAGGCATTACTAAAGTGGACTCAGGGCATGCATTGTGGAGAAATGTACTGACTCCGATTTCATTACAAGCTGCTGGCTAAGATATTTGGTTAGCAAAATGTATTATTCTTAATTTTAAAACTTGATATACTCATTTTTCTTTCATGAACTCCACTTACCATCATGTAGGTACACTTTGAAATGTACAATTATAGATGATAGTTAAACTCTGCATCATTTGTTAGCCCCCCTTTACCCTGTTTGTCAATCTTCAGGACCACCATTGAGCCAGTGTTATTAGAGTGGTGATTCATTCTCAGCACATCAGTTACACTGGCGTAGTAGTGCAGTGTTAGTGTGTCTGTGTGCCGCACAGTTTTTACTGTAGATTTTAAACACCACAGTTTCACTGCTGGGCTGAGAATAGCCTGGCACCCAAAAATATCTAGACAACAGTGTCCTGTGGCCAGAAACTGACCACACATGAACTGCATCTTCAGTAGCTTTACAGCTGTAAGGTGGTCCCAATATATGTCTAATAAAGTAACAGGACACTGTTTAAAAAAAAAAAACAAAACCAACTCTAGCAGCTCTGATGTGATCCACTCTGTGCAGCACGCACACTATAGCATTCCATTACCATGTCGGTGTCATCGCTGCGACATATACATTAAACATTAGACTTTAAAAATTCTTCATAGTGCCAGTCCAAGTAGCATTTTTATATATGTAATCATCAGCACTGGCATGGGCAAATTTTCAGCTTAGGAAAAAAAGACCACTGCAATAATATTCAGTTTCTCATTTTTGTAGGTGCACGTATTAAACTGAACAGCTTTGCAATATGTCTCCTAATTTCCAAATAAACATATTGTTCTTTAAGAATTTTAAAGGAAATGACAATACATCTAAATAAGAGAAATGATTCAGTGTTTACAGAACTTATTTAATAAATAAATATCTTGTTCACTCTTAAACAAAATGGCAATAATTACCTTTGACGTACTTCTAGTAGTGTTTTCCCATCCAACTGGTCACATGAGAGTGTTTGATTCAGGTGATCAGTAATCAGTCCCTCATAAAGCAGAGTGAGCTGCTTGTGTCTGAATTTAACAGACACTGGCATGGAATGGTTGTCATACTCATAGAGATGCTGATTTAAAAATACATTGCAGTGGTCCCTTATTTTTTTTTTTCCAGAGCTGCATATACATCGATAAAATTTCTACATCAGCCTCCTATCGCTGTGTTGTGTGTTTGTTAAAATGGTGTGTAGGTAAGAGTTTGTTAAAATGGTGTGTATGTAGTTTTGTTGTCAGTTGATTTGGAGGTGGCTGTTACTGGGTGTGGTGGTACATTGAGCACTGAGGTGCAGCTTGGGAAATAAAACTGTTCAAAGTGCTGAATATTTGAATCAGAAAGTTTTTCAATGGCAATACTTGTCTGGATGTGAAGGCATCTCATAGTCTAACCTAACCTACCTAAGTTTCTTACCTAAGAGAGTGTGGATGATAAGTGGCATCTATATATCTCCCCTCCTCCTGGCTTTTGCAGCAACAGCAGCAGCTGCATCATTGAGTCATTGCGCTGTGCCACCCACACGTCCCTGCTGGCACTCTGTACCAAGAGAAGGCTGCTGCCAACCTGTACCTTCCTGTACTGTTACTGCCTCACACGCTTCTCATATTGGTCGCCATGCCCTCAATAGGTCCATCCTGAGGCTTAAACTTCTTCCTCTGGAATGTTTTCATGCCATTTGTCACATGTGCAAAGCATGTAAAATGCTAAAACTGTGGCGGTTAGCTTTTGATTCCCTTGTGATGAAAATTCTTTGCCAAGCATCCTTTTTATGGCTCTTTCTTGGCTGTGTTTCAGTTTCTTAGCTCACATGCATGTACCCTGCGCTATATTCTGCATTGACTAGGGTGGTCACATAATACCATACAAAGCTATGATTCTGAAGCTTTTCAGTGTTTCCTTTACATGGAATATTTGTTGTGTTGTTGATGGGCTTTATTTAAGAGTTAACATCAGTCAGTCTAATATTAACCAGCATCACCTAGGGCCTACCTGGTAAATTGTGGATAAATTCCAACTAAGCAGTCTAGGTACACAGACGAAGCAAGAGTTGTTGCTGGTGGTTTGTACAACAGGTGCGCTTATCAAATGCTCACTTGTCAAGGACCTTCAGTGGATTAAGCTGCAAAATAGTTGACTTGTCCGATAATGAAATGTTCACACTCCGCTTACCGAGGTTTTTCTTGTGCTGAGTTGCGAGTTGCTTGTGTCCCGTGAGCCAGCAGCTGAGCCAACACGGTCAACTGCTCCAGCTGCCAACCTACTGCTTTAGCCACGGGAGTGCGAGCCGGGGAGAAGGGATATCAAAGGACAGCATGCTGCAGAGAGAGGGGGAGTAGCTGGATTAGGGCAAGGGACTGGTGGGTGGACAACGGTGCGCATCGGGTGGGGAAGAACAGACGAAGAACAATAGGACCAGGCAGGCAGGAGCGAGCAAAAGGGTGAGGAGGCCATGGGAAACGTGTGGCAGCCATCGGCCCAGCACCAGGCCACTGGGCGCACTCAATAGACGCAGGAAATGGGATTTGCAGGAGACAGATGTGCAGGAGAGAGGTGATGAATGCATTAAAGCCCAATGATCAAGATAAAGGTGAGAGTGGCCTCTATGCACTTCTCATAAAGGCTGCTTTGCTGGCTCAGTGTTTATCCCACTTCTCTTAAGGGAGCTTCACACTTCCCCACTAAAACAATCTGAGACGTTTCCAATCAAGTTCTATTGCCCTAGGCTGAGTCATTTAATATGCTGGTCCCAGATTGCAGCCAGTGTTTGAGGTTTTGACAATCATATAGCTGCACTTTAAGAGACCTTTGATAGAGCCTGAAATCTTCTGATTTCTGAAACAACCAACCTGAGCCCAACCCAGACTACATCGTTAAGGTTTGTGTGTGAGGCTGACCTGAATTTTTTAAAAAATCACGTTAGCCTACCCATCGCCTCCCAGCGTGCTGGTTATGACCTGACAGGATAGCGCCAGTTAAATTACCACCTGGCAAGAGTAATAGCAGTCATTAGATCTGGAGTCACCAATCTGATCCACAAAGGGCCGGTGTGGCTGCAGATTTTCATTGCAACCAAGCAGGACATCTCGTAACTAATCAACTGTTTGAAGACTGAGACCGACCAATTCATTGAGCAGTAGGGCTGGGCGGTTTTATCCATTTTATAGATTAATTCGAATTTACAGTTCAGGACGATTTTTTTTCATGAAAATCGATTTTATTACTTAATTTACAT
>JBBPCY010000156.1:8324527-8336426 GCA_037974405.1 Brachyalestes nurse | reverse complement strand
GTCTGTAGTTTGATTTTGAGGAGGGGAGGGGAAAATCGTTTAAAATCGAAAATCGGATTTATTTTGAAAAAATCAGATTTTATTTTTAGGCCATATTGCCCAGCCCTATTGAGCAGAATAAGGTGTGCTTCGGCATAATTGATTGCAATAAAAGCCTGTAACCCTGCAGGCCCTTTGCCGATAAGACTGGTGGTGATCCATCCATTAGATTATGGATAAATGAAAAACTAATTCTGCTCTGACACATTTATTTACAAAGCAGTGCTTTCTCAAAATAAATTAATTCCATAATAAACCTTTCATAATGAGCTGTTCTCATTCTGGATGCTCCTGCAAGATGTTAGCCTTCACCTATTTAATCCAACAACTCTTATTTCCGTACACAGAATATGTTTGTATATAACAGCAAATGTTTTTGGCCCATTAAATACGAATGTTCATTTGACACCTCTAATCTGTCCTTTTCTGAATCGTTCAGCTCTTTCATTTCTCATGCATCCATTTTCTCACATGCGTGGGTCTTGTGGCTAAATTTTGGCAACAAGAGAAGTTGGTGACTTCAGCATGCCAAGAATAAGCTAAAGAAATACACGGATGAGTCTAAAACCAGGTGAGGTGAATAACATTGACAATCTTGTTACAATCATACTGATTGATGTTCTAAGCAGAAAAATGGAGGTAAGAATCGGAGAAACTTTGACAAGGCTCAGATTTTGACGGTTAGACGACTGGGTAAAAGCATCTCCAAAACCGCAGTTCTTGTAGGGTGTTTCTGGTATGCAGTGGTTAGTATCTACCAGGGAAGGACAAGCGGTGAACCAGTGGCAGGGTCATGGACACAGTGAGGGGAGGGAAGGCCAATCCCAGAAGGCCTGCTGTAGCGTAAATTGCTGAAAAAGTGAATGCAGAAAGATGTCAGAACAACTGGCTTGCTGCTTCTAAGCCTGCACTGTTGAAGACCAAGTTGAAGACCCTTGGTGGGACAGTGTTCCCTGAGTGCAGGGGCCTCTTTCAGCCGGATGATGTGCTCTGCCACACTGAAAAAAGCGTTCAGGAATTATTTCAGGAACATGACTGTGTTGACTTGGGCTCCAAAATTCCCCAGATCTCAATCCGATCAAGCATCGGTGGGATGTACTAGACAAAAGTAGTCTGATCCTCAGAGGCCCCACCTTACAACTTTCAGGACTTAAAAGATCTGCTGCTATTGTCTTAGTGCCAGAGACCACCGCACACCTTCAGAGGTTTTGTGCACTCCATGCCCAGATGAGTCAGCGCTTTGGCATCAGGAGAGGGAGCTATCCAATATTAAGCGGGGTTTTTCGTTCATTTTTAATTTATTTTTCAGTGGCCATGCTCATTAATGAAGAGTGTCAGCAGAACTGTAAATGAGCCAGAGTTAGCCTAAAAGACTAATTTTCATTTATTGTCCCTGGACAGATGACAGCCTTTTCTTTAATGACCACTTTATGGTGCACTGAATACACTGCATTCATATTTCAAGTTGCTTGAACATGTTGCTTGAGCAAGTTCTCTTTTCTCTGGGCTTTGAACATGCCATTACTCTTCCTGCTGAAAGTAGGAGCATAATAGCTTAATTTAATTGCTCTGCACACTCGTTTTACATGCAGCAAGTTCAGCAGTGTTTGCGCTGAATAAGACTGGCTTAACCAAAGCTGAAACACTACTTTTGCAGGTATTATGACGGAATGTTTAGGTTCTTATTTTCCTCTTAGAAATAGTTTCACGCTGTAGACATTTAATCCACTTGTTTTCTCATAGTGTGCCTTACTGCTGCAGACTGTGTGTAATATCAGCCGACGTCACCCCTGAGACAGCAGCATAAGTGCAGTGAGATAAAATGGTCTTAAAATTCAAGTTTTGATTGGACTTACTAGCAGTGACACGGAACCATTAAAATATGCCTTGGATCAGGACATCTGTTAAGAAAGAACAGGATGCTTCAGCTGAACACAGAATGATCTGGGATGTGGCTTTACAATCTCGACTGGCTGCTCCGTTGAGCCTTGTTAAGTTGCCTTGGCGAAAAGATGGACAGGTGGCCAGTGGGGTCAATGATGACCTTTGACCTCTTCCAGTGGTGGGGCTTGTAGTCCTTGTGGATGCTCTGCTCGTCAGCTGTGGGGATGGAAAGCTGAGATGCACACTTGCTCTTCAGGCTCCTTTGTTTCGGAGGCCAGCTTGTTGAGGCTCTGAAGAGCCCCTGCCACTTTCATTTGCTGGTTCATCGTCTCACGCAGACAGATGTCTATTTTTGCTAGCCGTGTGTTCTGTTTTGTTATTAGAGACATCCTTTTGTGGCATCGTGCGTCCTAGTTATTACTCCGGAACTCTCAGGAGATTTGTAGTGGGAACGTGCCACCAGTAGCACAGTTGCACTGCCACCCATCTTATGGGAGCCAGTGATTAGAAAAGCCATGTCAGTTTCCCAACATTGTATGGCCTTCGTATGCTGGTAACCTCAAACCACTTCCTTAGCCAGGCTGAGATCTATGAACACCATAATGGTGAGAGTTGGGTGGCGACTGGGGCTGAGCACATTTTCCCACTGTGTCGGAGTAGCCTCGGCCCTGTGGCCGGGAGTTTTTCGGCCGCCATTCAGGGCATTGTATTTGCGTCCTGTGTATCACTTCCCTGCGAGATTGTGGATTGTTCGTGGGAACAATGATGTTTGGGGCTCTGAAAAGATTCATAAATCACTCATGTGGTAATATAAAGTACAGTGTTGTCTCCAGTTAGATAGGGTGTAATGTTCTGATATGCAGCTTTTCCCAAGTTAAGGCAGAGCCTGCCCCGTGAGGAACAAAATGTCCTCTAAAATAGAATGTTACCGTGGCTTCGGAGGAGGCCTGGGATATATTAAGCTGCCACCTCAATAGATTGATCAGCTTTGTTTTGCCATCCGTCAAGCCTCTGTATAAATCGTTCAGCAGTGCTGGAGACAGCAGCAGGATCCTGGGAGGGCTGGGCGGGGACCATAAGCTCCTTGCTCACACTGAACTGTGGTCGGAGGCTTTAGGGTTAACATTAACATCTCCACCTGTGGGATGGGGCAGAAAGGAGAGTGGAGGTGGTGGGGGGAAGATTTGAGTAGAGACAGCAGATGGAGACAAAGAGGTCAAGCTCTATTCTGTCTTTCCTTTCAGCTCTGCCTCTGTACTCTGGAGTGCTGGAGCTAAGGAGAAAAACCAGACAAAGCCCTTTCAAACTAAATGAGCTACCATCATCCAGGCCTCACAATGTATTTTACATGTACACAAATATACACTCGTGTTGTTTGGACTGAACTATAATGAAAACGCTCCTTAATTAATGTTTATTGCTCATTTTGTTACTTCTCCTCTAACCCTTCAGTGCTCCAGTGTGCACGAGTGTCTCCGCTGACTGTGTGCAGAGACCGCTCGTGCCCTTGTCAGGAAGTGTCCTCTGGTTGTTTACGCAGTGAAGCCTTTGTTTGACGGCTGGTAGGTTCAGTTACACCGGTTGCTACTTGATGTAATTATGGTCTTATTTTTTTACCTTGGTGATCAGGATTGTTTATGCTGAGGTAGCACTGGAGCAGAACTCCATTAATCTGTGTATGGAGGATATAAGTGACGTATAGGAGTGCAATATTGTGTGTCGAGCGGAAATATTAAATTGCTTTTGATGACGCCAGGGCATGCGTTGGCTGAAAGTCGAGAGAACATTGGTTTGTTTGTTTTATGGTTGTCAGCGTAAATGTTCAGCCTTTTAATTCCCACCTTTTGCTGTGCAGTTTCTTTAGTGCTGAGTAGGGTTGCAAAATTCCAGGAATTTCTGAAGTTGGAAACTTTCCATGGGACTTAAAGGGAATAAACTGGAAGGTTTGGGAACATAAAATATAGTTGGTACACTATATACTGTAGCATCAAAGCTAATGCATATACAGTTGAGTATCTATGCTATTCCTCACAGGCACATAGCCCCGCAGTAAGTAGTGTGCTATTGAGGCCACACCCCTGCATGCATTGTGCATTCCTCCATCACATGCACAATGATTTCTAGAATTCAGAACTTTTAGAATTTCTAGAACTACTAAAGCTACTTTTTTGAGCCCACAGCACAGATGCAGACTATTGAAGCCGTCCAAGGACTACATAAAGTCAAGTAGGTTTTTGAGGATATTATGAGGTAGGTGATATTTGATCTATGGTGTTAAAGTTTAGGTAGCAACTAATAAATCAAAATATATTCATACAGTAGCTGATAACTAGTAAACTAGATATCTTAAATGTAAGCTAGCTGAGTAGGGATCAGTGTTGGAAGTAATGCGTTACAAAAGTAACAAATTACTGTAACGCATTGCTTTTTGCTGTAACGCGGTAATGTAAGGCATTACAGAAAAAAAATTGGTAAAATTCGGTACAAATGTCAGTAACGCGCATTACAATGCATTTTTAACCTGGAATGAATTGATGGGGTTTTTTTTTCTTCATACAAATTCGCCAAAATCACTGATCTAACGTCGGATGGTACTTTTTATAACCATAAGACTAGCTCAGTCATATACCACATCACCTTCCACTGGCTGTGTAATGAGCTAACTGAGCATCATAAGCTACATTTAGATTGCCAAATCCATATTTCCAGTTATTTTGATTAGAGTAACTTAAAAGTAATGTAATAGTAGTGTAATGCCTTACATTTTAAATACAGTAATATTGTAATGTAACGAATTACTTTGAAATGACAGTAACAAGTAATAAATAACGCATTACAGTTTTGAACTTGCCCAACACTGTTCAGATCAACATGCATTGCATGAATGTAGAGCAAAATGTATTACTTTTTTTGGTTATACCACTATTTACCATCATCAATATTACATGCATCTTTAGAGGTTTTTATGAAAAGATTGGGCAGTTTAACTTTTTTTTAATTGTAACTATATTATACAATTTTATTCATAAAATTCATTATACATGATTCCATTTACTACTACTGTAAAGTAAATCCAAAGTCGTAGGTGTCTCTACAATAAACCATCTCATATCAAACCACACTGAATGGAAAAATCATTGGAATTCCATTTTAATACTGTACTTGAGTAGGAACTGTGAATTATTCAGTTAGTATTACTCATAATCTGAATGGAGTATGAGAGGAATACATTGAAATGTGGGCCTACAAATGGGCTCTAAATGCCTACATTTCTGTGAGAGCTGGCTTTAACCAAACGTTGGGCAACGCTGCAGTAATCAGCTTCTACAAAAAGGAAATGAAATGACTAGGGCTGTCACCACTGACCACAAAGGATACCAAGCAGTCTGTTACTTATTTTGATGCTTTTGAAATGGCCAAAGGTGCAACCGGCTAAGCATGGGCTCTTTACCTGGGAAACAGTGAGTTCAAACCCTGGAGATGCCACAGACCCCTGAGGCTGGGAGTCCTGGCCAGCATAATTGGCAGCACTCCCTCCGGGTGTGTGGGATGATCTCCGTCTGCCCCATCACTTACCACTGACTAGTTATAATCTTGCACTTACTCATTGTTGTTTTCTATGCTGATAACTGTCCTGTGCAATAAGAACATCATATGCTCATGCGCAGTAATAATACAACTCTCGGAAAAACATAGACCACTGCAAAAAGGTTCAGTTTCTCAGGTTTTATCTTTCATAGCTGCAAGTATTGAACTGAATAGCTTTGCCTTCATTTTTAAGAACTGCTGACAACATTTCTCCTAATTTCCAAGTAAAAATATTGTTTTTCTTTAAAGCATAATTTTAAAGGAAATTACAAAACATGAAAATAAGAGAAATTATGCAGCGTTTACAGTATTTGAATAATTCAAAGAAAACAAATCTCTTGTTCACTCAAACAAAATGGCAATAATCACCTTTGATGAACTTCTAGTAGTGTTTTACCATCCAACTGGTCTCACTGCAAGAAGAGAGAGTTGATTACAGCAGTGTGTTTTATACTATACTTATAAGATTTGATTCAGGTGATCACTAATCAGTCCCTCATAAAGCAGAATGAGGTGCTTGTGTAGAAATTTAACAGACACTGGCATGGAATGGCTGTCATACACATAGAGATGCTGATTTAAAAAATTTATTTGGAAATTAAGAGAAATATCATCAGCAGTTCTTAGGCTGTTCAGTACAGTTTATCACTTTAATTCAGTTCAATACTTGCACCTATAAAAGATAAAACCTTTATTTACAAGAACACAAAGAAGGCACGAGGGCCAAAACACAAAGAAAACAAAGAACCTGATTACAGCTTTAACACATATAAACTCCTAAACATGAATGAGGGACATAAGAGGGTGGACCGACCCTGGGTTACGACCCAGGGTCAACTTAAAAACCAACAGGACTGTGACAAGAACCAATAAGAACAGACAATCACTCAAACTTAAGCACTAGACAGCTGTAACTAAAGACATCACACCAGACACTGTGAACACAGACACATTTCAAAATAAGAGTCCCACAAGAAACAAAACAGGGCGGCCTCTAGCGGCCGCAGACCGGGGACATCACAGTATCACTGTTTCTTAGTGTAAGTGAGCAGTAAGAGAATTTATAAATATGTATTATAAACATGAAAATAGAGATGAATTGGAGATTCAAATTAAGTGAGCACAATATAATAATCACATTGTATCAGGTATTCATGGCAGCCCTTTAAAGGATGAAGCACGGCACACTTTTCACACATAAACATCTGACCATTTGTCTAGTAGTTGTATTGGTCCACCTGTGTGTGTGTGTGTGGATGTGTGAGTGGTAGGGCCCCATCTGTGTGTGTGTGCGTGTGTGTGTGTGTATGCAGTGAGGCCCAGAGCTCTATTGATGTGACCTCCCCTGAGCTGTCCCTTCTCTTAAGGGGTGTCCAGACTACACCCCCCTGCTCACACACACACACACCGAGACTTTATGGTCCCCTTATTGACCCCCTAACCATCAGACTAATCCGTAACAAACCCCGCCCTGCTACTGTCTCCACCCCTTCTTACACCCTGCCCTAAAGCCTCCTGACCCTTCCCTCTTTAAAGCAATAGCATAAGAAAAAGGACATTATGCAAGTTTGGGCCAAATCTTCATCATATGACTGATATTTAAAAAGAGGCTGTATAAGACTGATGGGAGAAAACTCTGAAAGCTTTACCTAGAGTTCTGGTCTGGTTCTGCATTAGCAAGAAAGCCAAGGTAAATAAAGACTCTTCTCAAGTCTTGAATCTTGGATTGGATGCACGCTAGTTCAGAAGTCCCAGGGATGCAGAATATGCCAAACCTGAGTGTCAGAAGAACTGAAACAGTGTAGACAAGTTGGTATGAGTGTATAATCATTGTGGGAAGTGAAACAAGGCTGAACTAAAGAAAGAAGAGGTCAGTCAGACATTATTTCAGTGACTGATATTATCCACTGAGATTTATATTGTTTGTTGAAGGAATTTAGACTGAGCAGCTAAAGAGGTGGGCTGCTGAAATTGGACCTTTATCAGGAGGCAGAAGTGTTGTTGTGAAATGTTTTGGGACCAGAGACGAAAGACAAAGGAGCAGATTAATTAATACACTTCCGTAGCTGCATACAGCAACACCATTGCTATGGGAATCAGAATCACTTCCTTGTCATTCAAGTCCCAAAAAGGCTGGGTATGCCAGTGCCTAATAAAATGAGGAGTTAATGGGACAAGAGAGGGATTTCACTAGTGAAGGGAGAGGCAACAGAAATAAGAATGCCTAATGGAGCAGCTTCCACAGGGAGCTGCAGAGGCCTGGAGGCAAAGGCAACATTTTACATGAAATAGACCGGACCAATACCAGTCCAAGGGAGCAGGAACATAATCAACGGAAAGAGGCAGATGGAGTGAGGCTGAAAGGTCCAAATGAGATGAGGTGATCTTTAGGTGCAGGAATTGATGGGGTAAGGCAGGTGAGCTCAGCTTGCAGAGAAGAGGCCCAAAGAAGATGGCGTCTGTGAGACACTCAGAAATGCAGTGAAGGAGCTCTATGTTAAGGTAGCTATGGTCAATGTAAGTGAAAGCATTGTGGAACTGTTGTGGAAAGTGAGCCTTCCAGGGCTGAGAGCAGGAAATCACAGCTGGTCAACCAGTTTCACACTGGAAGGAGAAAAGAGGATTCTCTATACATTTCTCTCTGGACCTTTCCTTTCCTGTGACAAAATTTGCATTCCAATGTTGTGAATCCAAGACTGTTGTGTGCCAATCCTGTGTTTCATCTTGGAAATTCAGCCCTGATCCCTGATTTTCATCAGCCCCCTCCTTCTGCTGAACATTCCCCCTATCACAGCCTCATCAAAATGTAAACTAATCTCATCTGTCTGACAGTAATCTACTGAAATGACGTACCCATTATTATATTATTGATTTTTCACATTTTAAAAATAACCAACAGGGCCCCCTGACTGGCACAGCCACCCAAGCACTGTTTGACCTTTTCTTCCAATTAAACCATGAAAGATTTCATCCACTTATGAGGTCCTCACATCACATGATGCTACTGAGCTGAATGCTAGCAAGTAGTGCCTCCAAGACACATGACGGCACAGAACTGATGGTAATGGAACGTCATTGGGCCGCTCAATGCACTTGAAAGTGTAGCCACTTGCCAATTCTGCTATGCAAGGCTCTGTTGGACTCCTGGCCATGGGTGCCTGCAGCATGCCCAGGGATCATATCATATGTCCAAAGTTTTAGGAGACCAACTGTCCATACTTCTGTCCGTTTTGGGCTCTACAGGCTTCCATTACTTGTTAGCTACAATTGCCTTGTGGCTCCAGACCCCAAACATGTCTTTGCTAATGACTACATACCAGAAAAACAATGTAAATTTCATCTTTTGACCAAACCAACGTTCTTCCTCCTTTTCCCACAACATAGTCCTTTCTTTCCTTCCCATCTCCTCTCCGCTAGCTTGCTTTAGCTTCTGTGAACCTTACTATTCCCTCCCTCATCCCTCCATCTTTTCTGAATTAGCTTTCCACTATCACTCTGTGCCTGTCCATCTTTTCCTCTTACCAGCTATTACTCATAATGGAAGTTATTATGGTATTACGGCCACGATGACGGAGCATTCAGGGATGGGTGGCTCTGACACACTCTCGCCCGCAGTGGCAGAGTTCAGGCCTCAATGCCAGTCTCTGTTGCAAATCCGAGAGAGGGAGAAGGAGAGACAGACAACAGAGCAGTGGAAAGAGTGGGCAGGACATTAGTAATAAGGTCCAGCACAAAAGCGCAGCAGGCTGATGTAATTTAGCATCATGTTCAAAGCTGCCAAGTTCCTGGCAGATAGCAAACTCACATATCATGAGCAAGTGGCAGAGACGCTGATTGCCCGTGGGCAATTTTAATCAATTCAGTTTACTAACCATCAGTGATTTGCAGGCCTAACCAGACTTCAATGCAACTGGCAAGTCCATTTTAAAGAGCAACACCAACAGCCCAGTGAAACAACTTAATTCTCACTATATCTGTTGTAAACATGTAGATTTTCCCACCACCTGAGACAATGAGAATATGTTTTTCCTGCTAGATGGCTAATTCAGAAGAAAACCTGATAGCTAATGTTAAAGGATGAACTAAATCGTAAACTCTGTCAAAGGGAAAAGGAAGAGGGATGCAATACTGAGCTGCAGAACTACACAGCATGACAAATAACTTGCTAAATGCTAGTTTTAGGCCTGAATGTGCCTTTATTGGTAGGATATTGTGCCTTTATTTTTATGTTCTAGATTTTACAACTGTGTTAGGATCAGTAAGTGACTTGTGTTTTGACTTACAAACTTGAGGACCCCGTATATGAAAAACAAAATTTTCCTCACTTTTTTTGAAATAAAAGAGTTTGCTGTTGGATGTAAAGAGTGTCAAAGTACCATTCACTCTGCAGACCCTATGGAAGCTAAGCTGCCCTGGTTTTGTGATGTCACCAAAATTATTTGCATATGTCCATCAACTACTGTACATTCACAGGTTATCAGGACTGTTTCAGCCGGGACTGCAACAATACATTGCAGGCAGGGATGATTTATACGCGTGTGTCTTAAAGGCATAGTAAGAAAAACAGAAAGTAAAGGAAGGTCTTGCTGACTAAAGCTGGACTACAGTGGATGAATCATTACTTTTGTAAAGTAATAAAGATTGTTTGGAGCCAGCACAGCATAATGGACTTCTCATTACAGTAAGTTCCATCCCTGCTGAAGACAAGATTTAGCCTCGAAACAAGAGAGCACTAATCAATGTGAATCCAAATCAATACTCAGCAGATGGAGATGCAGACTGAAACGAGACACTGTGCTCTGTGTGTGTGTGTGTGTGTGTGTGTGTGTATGTGTCACAGACTGAGTTGGTGTGAGGTAGGTCTCTGTCCCTTTGATCAAGCAAGTTGGGTTCAGAGGACAATAACAAGGCCTTGTGTTCCTCAGTCACATGCATGTGCTTACACACACGCACACACACACACACACACACACACACACACACACACAGTTCAAAATCCCCTGACTCACTCTACCACACACACTGGAGCTGCTCTGTGATGTCATAAGCATTAGACCCAGCATCGATGTGTCACACTGACCTGTTCGTTACTCATCACTTCCTGGGCAGCGCGCTCTGCAGTGACCCCAAGCTGGTCGTAATATGGGTCAATTTCTCTGATGACTGAGCTGCTGCTCAGACAAGATCATTGTGAAATTTAAAGGGCCCGTATTGCATATACAGGTGCTGTAAAACAAACAAAAAAGATGGATGCAGAAATAACAACCATGCAGAAATATCCATTTTTCCAAAATGTCAATATTACAAGATATGGCAAAAGTGTTCTTTAGCTTCTAAGTAATGCATGTAAATGTGTAATAGTTATGATGGGAGTTCATGGTTGTGACATCCCAACCGCACAGGAGTGTATGTGACTGTAAAGTAAGACAAAAATCATAACATTTCAGAAGAAGGTAAAATAAATAATTTTATTTTTAACAGAAGCTTATGAAAATGTATAATGGTTACAATGGACCATTGTTCCCGTTCGTGGTTTTGACATCACAACCATACAGAAATCAAAACGTTCTGTTTTTTTGCAACTTTTCCATATGTAAGCTGTATGAACTGGGGAGTAGAGGGAATGTTTGTAATTGACAGAGCAAGGACAATGAACATTCCCTTTATTTAAGCACTTTAAAGAGGAAAGTGAAGAAAGGGAGTGGGTGGGAAGGGCTGATTTGTATGAAAAGGGAAATAATGGATTTTATTTTGTGTGGTTTACAAATGCTTAGCCCCCCACCTGCCTGACTTAACATCACCGCACACACTCCACCCCCCTTCACACACTTGCATTCCTCATATGACTCCTTATTTCTTTCTTTTCCTCCACCCCTCTCGCTCATAAATTTTTTTCTCCTCCCTCTCTCTCCCGTCCTTCTGCGCTCTGCTCCTCTTTTCTGCCGTGCGCCGCCGATCCCTCTTTCATCACCATGCGAAGGGGCCCGCGGCTCCAGCTGTGAACAAGGGATTGAAATGGAAATGAGAGACAGAAAGAGAATAAGAGAGAGAGAGAGAATAATAAGAAAGAGAGAGAGAGTGAAAGAGTGGGAGAAGAGGGAGAGAGAGGGGTGAGGGAGAGTAAGACAGTGAGAAGGAGAGAATAACAGAATGAGAAAGTAAGAGATAGGAGAAGATAGATAGAGTAAGAGAAAGACAGAGCGAGAGGAAGAGAGAGAAAGGAACAACGGGAGACTTCATTAATTAGGTAGCTTTTTAATACATGATTTCTACATTCAATTATTATTATTATTATTATTATTTATTATTATTACAGACGTGGACAAAATTGTTGGTACCCCTGAAATTTTTCCAGAAAATGCACCATTTCTCCCAGAAGGCTATTGCA
>JBBPCY010000156.1:8310377-8324427 GCA_037974405.1 Brachyalestes nurse | reverse complement strand
CATTCTGTAGAGCATTTATGAGGTCAGGCACTGATGTTGGACGAGAAGGCCTGGCTCGCAATCTCTGTTCCAGTTCACCCCAAAGGTGTTGGATGGGGTTGAGGACTGGCCCGCACAGAGCCCTGACAAGTTCTTACACACTGAACACATTCAACCACGTTATTATGGAGCTTGCTTTGTGCACTGGTGCACAGTCATGCTGGAATAGAAAAGGTTCTTCTCCAAACTGTGTCCACATAGTTGGAGGCATGGTGTTGTCCAAAATGTCTTGGTCTGCTGAAGCATTAAGATTATCCTTCACTGGAAGTAAGTGGCCTAGCCCAAACCCTGAAAAACATGTGTGTCCCAATACATTAGTCCGTATAGTATACCTCATTGGAGGTAGTTTAACCTCTGTGCTCAGTATAAGCTAGCACTGTCTGTTTCCTTTTGCACTACCCATGGCTCTGGTTATGCTGTCTTGACATCACGTTTCATCAGGTGCCTTCTCATACAAGTCGAATGAATAATAATTCCCAAATATGCGATGCACGAATGAAACAAATGACTTTTCTGGGCGTAAAGGTTTAGTATTGCTGTGTGGACGTAGACGTGTACTTTCTGGCATCTTATATCTAACATTCCTGTTTAGAAACGATAGATTCAAGATTCAAAATTCTTTCTTTGTCATAGCTATACAAGTGTAACATGTTATGAGAGTAATAGCTTCTTTCTAAGTATGCCTCAGCCCACTGCATTTAGGGTAATGGGAAACTTTCTAATTCTGATTTGTTGTTGAGTTAAATATTATTAAGCCAAACAAACAATGAATTTGGTACTTTTGAATGCACTTGTTGTAGCAGCTAACTGCCTCCATCTTCCCTCTCATCTGTAATCTCTATAGGGGGTTAACTGCCACCTGCACTCCGCAGTCACACACCCAGTGAGCTTCTCTGTCCCCATGAATACACATTGGTAATATGGGCAGAGTGTGATTGCCTGGTGATGATGGAGGGAGATGAGTGCTTTAAATCCTGGGAAGTTGTACAGCACATGGTGGGAATTAAAAGGACCCGATTGTAAACGGCAGCGTGACAGCAATTGAATTCCGCACAGCTGCCGGGGTCACGGCATTATAAACTAGCAGCTAATGGTAATTAGACTTTAAACACCCAAAAGAACAAGGCCTGCCTCTCTATCCGCATTCACTTCTGAGCCTTTATTGCAAGGAGGGCCAGCAGCGCACTTTCATTTCGAGGTCCAGCATCCCCCCATTGGCCCTATAATCTCTATCGTAATCCGTGTTACTGGTGATTCCCAGGGTCCCACAGGACTTTTCTTGCTGACCTATTGAGTGGCCCTGATAATGAGGAGCCCCCGCCATCTGTGCACGCGCCTTGAATCCCAGTGCTGCGCTTGGCCTCTTGGAGGGGAGTTTGAATGGAGCTTGAAAAGACCAGTGATCAAGGATCATTCCTTTTCCAAAGCGTTCTAGCATAATAAGATACACTTTGGTTGTATGTTGCAATCAGTTTAGGTCAAATCCACTGAATACTTGACAAACGAATTGTCTATGCGCAGCCGTCTGTGAGTCCTTTGTGTGAATTCTTCAAATTCATTTTCATACAGTAATTGTGGGTTATATCAGTAATGTGCTCCTTAAAAGCATTATTGTCTCTTCTTTTTTGAGCCGTTACAGTCACGTTCGGTCACGTAACTGGGGGAAAAATGCAGGCCTAGCAGCTAAACATTTTTAATATTTGTGTAGCATGAACAACCACAAAAAAAAAAATCATTTGCGTTTTTTAGCTCATTATGCTGCGATAGTGGTGATGCCAGAACGTTGGGAAACTCCGCTTTAGGCCCATAGGCTAAACCTTGTTGGCTGGTTGAGAGTGGAATTTGGCATAAGGCCTCTTAATTTATTTTGTTTGCTTGTTTTGAGTGAGCTCAGCTCTTCTGAATAGCACAGGAGAATATCCCAACTTCTGATCTCTTATAGTGTAAACTTATGAGACTTTTGAGATTTAAATGCCTCTTTGAAGAAGTTATGCTGCACTTTCTATATTCTTTTTTGTCTAAGTAGTTGTTTATTTGACCGAAAAGTCAAATGAACACAGTATTTCTCTCGCTACACTAGAGATCATGTGCACTATACCATCTGATCACACCCCATAGCCTTAGCCAGTTGACAGTAGTGTTGTTGGAGGAATTGAGGAGCCATCAGAGATCTTGAGATGTGCAGTATCTGTAATAGCTCTTTTTAGCACAGCAGGTAACAAATAACCATAAAGAAACATTAATGTCCGGACTGTCTGATATAGGACTGCGCTTTAAAAGAAAACATATTGCAAGACTCACTTACATCCCACATACATCGTCTAACCTGATGGCCATTACGATACTTGCAGTCTGTTTGTCTTCAGTCAACCCAAATTTTTTTTTGTAACTTATCAGTCAAAACTTGCTTGTTTGTGTCTTCGCACTCAAGCTACGAGACTAACCTGTAATTTGCATTGTCGCTCACAGGTGTCAAATTTCACTTGCTTATGTGGTTCATGACACTGAATGGCATACTGGTATCTGTAAAAATGCACAATTGCACATTGTGTAACTAAAAACAGTATTACCTACAACCTGGAAGCCTGAATTTGTCAGTTTCTGTCTGATTGTGTGGTTTTGCCGGTTTAAAAGATGTGTTCAGTGTGCCAGGATACCAAGGAACCACCCTGCAAACAAGTCAATCATCTTTGCTCGAAGTTGTCTGATATTAAGTATAGTGCATTTAATAAATGTGTCCTGTTGCACCTCCCATTGTATTATGAAACAGTCAACACACCAGATGTGCTCATCTCACAACCATTTTACAAGGCAGCCAGATAAGGGCAGGCTTTAATGATGATGAGCATGTCATGAACTCACACTTTGCACAGTAGCGCTGGTGATAATCCTGAGTGAGGGAGGTGGGGTTAAGGGGGCCGGAGGCAAAGTTGCTTGTTTGACACTACCGTCGTTTGATGATGCTACAGGATCTTATGGCAGTAATTATAGAGGACGGTCGTAGACCAGAGGTTTGTGGCGTGTGTGTGTGCGCGCGTGCAAGCATGCACGCGTGTGTGAGCCACTTACGATACTTTAAAACTGTTTTCTACACACCCTCAAGGCCTCTCCTGGATCGAGCTGTTCCTGTAAGAGCATGCGCCTGGATGACAGCCTCTGCAGCACTTGCGCTTTCTGGGCTTGTTGTGTCAGCACCGCGCCCTGCTCCCGATTATGCATCTGTATGAACTTGCAGAGGCTCCCCTCCATTGAGGCCCCTCTGGCCAGCTGTCACGACACTCAAGAACGTGACGGCTGACGTGTCGTCCCCCAGTCTTCGTTTTGCATTCTGGGGAATCCGATTCCGCAGTGAAGTAGGGCTTCTTACCGTATAGCAGGCTTAAAGCCATAGTTTAGAAAGAAATCGAATGTGAACATTTTTCGGACGAACATTTTGCTGACGAAACTCGAGATGGTTGCTGTTACTGTTTTTAGCTATGCAATAAACATTTTTCTTCTTGTTTGTTTATTTTTACAGAGAATAAGAATGACATACAGTGTTAGAAACCAAGCAACCAAGTCTATTTGTGATTACTTAACTCCACATGGTTTCAGGGGAGTGTAATGATTTCCCCATGCACTTTTGCACAATGCTAATTGGTGGGGTATACGTTTCCAAAAAAGGACACGTGCATGCCTTGGCTGATTGGGGTAAGGGGAAAATTGTGCAAATTTGATTTTTTGCCCAGCTGTCACTTTAAACGTCTGGATTGCCAAACCAACCAACCAAGAATGAATGATACAAAAATGCAGGTCTGTTGCACAAGAGGCCGTCGTCTTGTGTGCACATGTGCTTGGTGGTACGGAGGGGGGCTTACATGTAGACATGCGACCTTGAGGTGTCCACTTGGAAGCGTACCAGTTATCCTGTATCCTCTTCACCTATCTAAACATGCCCACTTACACCTCCACAACTATGTGCTCAAGTACGCACTTGCCACGGAAAGGCCCGTTTTGATCCCCACTCTCCTTGCCCCATGGGAGAAAATGATGGATTTCACGCCTACACAAAAATGTTTGGATCACTTTGAAGTATTGAGGAACACGGCGCAAACCTCTGCCCTGGCGTGCATTAGAAGAAGTTTTTATTACACTTCTTGATTCTTCACCACCACCTTTTCTGAAGCGAATAAAAACACAGGGCTTCTTTTGTAACACTATCATGAGTTAGCTCAAGCAAAGGCAATGTGCACTAGTTTTAAACTTGTTTTTGACTAATATAGTGCATTATGATATGCTTCAGTGAATAAAACTGTTATGAGTGAACTCTTGAAGGAATACCCCAGCGTTATTCAGTCTGGACTGAAGCAGCTGCCATTGGTGGGTAAATTTAGTCAATGAGTTTAGTTCTATACAAGATAGTTGTTCATGACAGTTGGCACAAGTTGCAGATAGAAATTGAGTTGAGTAAATGCTAGTAAAGTCCAAACAGACTGCATTTCACTATTAACATCCATCGTTTTTCTTTTTCTTTTTGGTATTAATGGTATATGTTCAAGAGTTTCAGCTGCTAATGAGTACTCAAATTCCCAAATGTTGCCTTTATCATGGAACACTGACTGCTGAAGCTGGAGCAGGCTTGTTTGTATATTTATGATGGGCTCCAGTCATTCTTGAGCTAGCCTGGAAGGCTTGGAAGATTGGCTTTCCCCATTGGCATTACCAGAATTTGTCATAAGGGAGAATTCAGGGTTAAAATTGGGCTACATTCGTCTTACTTGATAGGTTCCTAACTTGGTTTAGTCTTCTTTTCTGCTGCACACATGGCAGTTGGCCCTGTTCCCCTCATGAGGAGCTGAAAGTCTAGCTGCTTCAGGGATTCTGGTCATGTCTGTGCTTAATGAGACAGTGCACTAACAGCTCACTCATATGTGATTCGTCCCTCCTCCTGCGTTTCCCTCGAAAAGTGCCACATTTTGGAGCCAAAAAGCCCCGCCATTAGCACGTGCAGTGGCGCGGCCTGAAGCTAATAGAACTGTGTTGGGCTTGCTGGCCATGCTTCAGTTACTGAGGCAGCATGCAGGATCACTCTCCCCACGCTGCTGTTTTAGTTCAGCGCCTCAGGTTAAGCATGAGCGTTTCCGTTAATGGAGGTTCGCTGTTTATTAACCTAGCGCGCCCGCCGCTGCTATTGCTTTGTGTAGGTCGGGTCAGTTCAGGACGAGGAACTGCATTTTTTGAATAGCAAAGTGTCTGTTGACTTAGAGATACATTGTGGTCTCAGTGGTTGCTCTTGTCCTAATTGATGTTGTTTTGTTATTGTTACCCTCCTGACCTCATACCCAACCCGGCCGTTTTCATTCTTACGTTCTGAAGAATGATTAAGAGTAGTGCAACCACTATTGTGTTTTTAGTTCAGATTTACCGACACATTAATCCCAAACTTGACATCAAAGGGAACTCGTTGCACAAAACAAATTGTTCTCGCTTTTGTTTCTCGGTGTGACAGACAGGTTAAGCCGATTTTGATTTGGATGGTGCCGATCGATTGTTACCTCCAATGAAACATTGGCACTAGATAAATAAATAACTGATATTGTCCTTCATAATCTGTTGTCATGAATCACCTCAACACACACTACGAAGCACAATGTACTTACAATGTGCTTAACCCTACCTTAATTTACCCCTGAAAATACACCAAACCACCTTAATTTGAATTAAATTACCATTCATTTTTTAAACAAACACCTTAATTTTACCTAAAAATTAGATTTAAGTCATGAGTGTGAAACACCTTAATCTTAAATTTAAGGCGCTAATTCAAGAGGTTCAGTTATTTAAGGGGCGAATTTGAAAATAAGGGGAAAATTCTGTAGTTTACCTTTACATCAGCCTTAATCTGTGCACTTTTCCCCTTGATTTTAATATCCTTGGTAATTGCCGAGAGGCAGTTAGTCAAAGATTTTGTGTTTTTATAATTAAAATCATAACCATATTACTTTTATTCACCAATTATAAGATATTCTCAAAGTACAAAATCTTTTATTGCAGGTTTTGGCATATGTTTGTCCTGTCAAATGACAAAGGCAAGGTGCCACAGGCAGAAACAATAATGGATATCATTTTACTATAATCAAAGATGTCAGAAGTCAGAAAATATTTTAAGTTCATTCATATTCATTCTAGTGGTCTACCTATATTTTCCAAAGTTTAGCCGCTCTAATGAAGGCTTAGCTCCACCCATACAACCACGTCATGTCATATATCACTGTAAAGCTTATTTACTTTGGAGCTTGTACTTACAACAACATTCACACAAATGCTGTGTGTTGTCTGAGATCACACTGGGCAGAGTAGACCTTTAGAGGCCCATTTTATTGTTTGTTTGTTTGTTTTTCTGTTTTGTTTTTCCCTCAAAAAGCAGCATTTCTCTACATTCAGAAACAAATATCTTCTAGAATACCTACATTCCTACAATTAATTCCTTACCATATTCTGGAAGACACAGGAAGATTCCTCCAAATATTACTGAATTTTGTTGGAAAAATTTAATTTTCATTTAATTCCTTTTTTGTTTAATTAAAAAAGAAAGAATGAGATTTCAATCATCTTTTTTTAATCCTACAAAATAATATTTTAGTTTATTTAGGTCTGTATGTATGTAAAGTTGAAAGAAATATATTTGTAAGAATATTAGTAATCAGATTGCGAAGATTCACTGCAATATCTATCTTTTAATCTATCTTTTAATGGCTCCACCTATAGTTTGTCCAGTAACATTTTATTTTCATTGTGTGAAAATATTGTACCATAGATCATATAAATTGAACATGAAAATCTCATGATTTCTGTAAATGCTGTTTCATCGATATCCAGTATGAGCAGCAGTGGCTGCATGTTCCAACCAATTCATTATAAGCAGTGACGGCAAGTTTTATGTCAATTTACGTCAATGGTCAGTTATTATCTCCCCTCCTGTTTGTTGGTTTCCCCACTGATTTCCAGTTTTCAGTGATCTCTGAACCTGTTTGGAAAATTACAATTCATCAGAAAACTTGGTTTGAAGATCATTTGTGGTAATTTTAGGAATGATTGGGCAAAATTGTGGCCTGTGAAAGTTCCGTCATGGTGGAAATTGGCATCTCTTGGTGTGTTGAAATCCACTGGTATCTAACTTTTGTCCATTTGTCATACATGAACACACCACAGCACGTAGTGTGAACAACACGAAATAGTTCTCTTCATTCACCAAGTGAAGCAGTGGGCAGCCAGTTCAGTGGCACCTTAGTGGTGCCACTGGCAGTCCTGGGATTTAAAACACAGGGGCAACTTCCTAACCACTAGGCCACAAGCTGTGTTTCAACATGTTGAAAGTTATATGTGTAAACGCATCCTACAAATTTTACCCATTAGAAACTTGGTGAAAAGAATCAGGGAACTGTCCCCAATCAAAACGCCAAATTTTACAGCTGTTTACCATACGGCTCTAGGGTTACAGTAGACAGTTGACATATATTTGTAATTCTTCCCGTGTCCTCTTTTTTGGTTGCCTCAGTATATCAGGGCACATTTACTGACTGCTGTGAAGTTCGTGGAATGAAGTCATTGGCCTTAGCCACGTTCTCGCTTCCATCCTTTGGATGTTTGCACTACAGTTTAATGATTTGTACCTCCATGTATTTGTGTCCGAGGTGTATTTATATAAACATCAGACAGCTTTGCATGTGCTTCATCTCAGATGTGTTTGTGGACACAAATTCACACCCACTCGATCACTCGTGCACACACACACTCGGCCTCAGGCCCGGAACCGCAGCTAAAATCTTTTCCTACATGTCTGCTCTTGTGAGCCGCATGTTTTGCAGAATCCCTATCTCAGGGCGTTGAAGTAATCAGACACGCCAGAGGTTTCGGCTGCATAAGATAGAAAGTGAGAGTGTGCATCTGATTACATTCACTGTAAAAGCAGCAGTGTAAACCTTTTTTTTTTTTTTTTTAAACTAAACCCACTCAGATTAAGTACGACTCTGCGTTGACATTTACATTTTCTCATTGTGAGTTTTTGCCCACAGTAGGCTTTAGTTGTCCTTTAAAACACCAGCTTTAATAAAAAGCATTATGCGTCATGCACATTTACTTAACAGTTCCATGAAACTTAATTAAACTGTTTGCTGTGAGAGCATAAAGGTCACCAAATGTTTCTCGTCACAATATATAGACCCAGAGGTTTTACTGGTAAAATTCTGTTTTTGATCTTGGGTGTTTTAGCCTTATGCAAATATATTCAACCTACTAGCTACTTTTTATTTTAAACTTGATTGATTAGAGTCGGTCACTGTTGCCTCATATAGCTTATTGAGAGCCTGCACTCCTTTATTGGAATTTTATAGCAATAGAACCAGTACAGTTGTATCTATGTCTATAAGGTGAATGATAGCAATTTGTGTACTCAGGTTTTATTTT
Organism: Brachyalestes nurse; assembly: GCA_037974405.1. Classification (NCBI taxonomy): domain Eukaryota; kingdom Metazoa; phylum Chordata; class Actinopteri; order Characiformes; family Alestidae; genus Brachyalestes; species Brachyalestes nurse. Next base: position 8,315,943 of record JBBPCY010000156.1, on the reverse strand, counting down.
ATTTTTTTTCTTTACAGAATGGAACAAAGAAGTCCTGGGATTTCATGCGAACTCATGACAGGTGAGTATTCAGCTAGAGGTTGTTTTGCTCATCCCACAGATCGAGGTGATATATAACCCTCTTCTTAGCCCATTGGCATAGTTTAGTCTCACTTCATTATCTTTAAATCCTATCCTTGAAGGCTCGCTCTGTCAGTCACACATGTGATTGAGATCTGCTTTTTTTTTCAGAAGGCCCCAAAAATACTTTTACACTAATGTGATGGAAGCTGCATCACCCAGAGTGCCAGCAGCAGTTTTAGACCTGCAGTACTTATTCTGATGTACTGCAGCTGCTTGCCTGCGTTATTGAACTGGCTCAGTTGGCTTACTTAATCATTAACTATTATTAACTCAGGTTGTAAATTATTGCCAAAGTATTACCCTTAAATACAAATGAATAGAGTTTAAAATGAAGTTATGGTGGCGTAAAAAGTTAATGCCGGTCCAAAACCATATCATCCGCCAAAGCTGACTGTCCAGATCAACAGATGGATGCCTGCATATGGCCTCGTACTCCTTGTGTTTATAAGTGAGAGGTGTTAGTGTATTGTTAGGAAAGTGTATTATTAGGAAAGTGTATTATTAGGAAAGATGTTCAGAAAACCTGTTTCCTTTAAAAACAGATCACTGGAGCTGGATCTGTGCAGTATTGCAATATATCCAGATTTCCCATTGGAGGTGCACATGCTCAGTTTGTTATGGTGGAAAATTAAAACATTTAAAAAAAAATCAAAAATAACCATTTTTAGTTTGCTTTTGTTTAAAAATGATAAAATTTCACTTCACTACAGTTACACTCAGGCGTCTTTATTTTTGCACTCAGACTGCCACTCGTCTTGATTTTGGATCTGATGTTATGTTGACAAACCGGCCTTTAAAGTTGTTACCCTCTGTGCAACAACTTACTTGTTACTCTGGTTTGATGTAAATTAATGCTAAATATAGTCAAAGACTGGTTGCTATTGAGATGGATCTCAGGCTTAAACTATGTACAACTGTGCCCAATCTGTAAACGCATTCAAAAACTCATTTTAAATTGTTATATTTTTAAATCCATTTTTGAATGAGCATGTGCAGCAAAGGAAAGTCAGGACATAAGCAGCTGATACTGTGTGAAGGATGGTGATATTTCAACAAAAGATGACAAATTTTATGTAAATATAAATCACCCAACCACATTAAACCTAAATGATAAGGTTTATGACAGTACCACATACTTTGTCCTTGGGATTAAACATTACTATAAAGAAAATGGTTAAACTGCTAAATTCCTGTAGCGCAGCCAAATTGTCTTTTTTTACAGTGTGGTTTCTTTGTATTGTTGTGAGAGTAAATCAAGCCTTTATGCAAACCTGTAATTATACAACCTGGAGAGAGCGGAGTTTACAGGTCTGGAATCTCTCACGTCTCTGCTAGAAAAGGAAGTTGGCTAGTGTACCTTTAGTTAGAGCTACTGTTGAGTCCTCCAGACAGGCTACAGTGTTCAGCAGCAGTAAAACTGAGCTTCTGATTCTCACAAAAGGCCCACTCCACCCAATGTGGCCCTTGGGCGATTGCACTTAAAAGCAGCCTCCTATTGCATCTAGAATTTTCCACTGCCGCCCTGAGATCACGCCTGGCCTCTCATACTGGGTTCACATAAGCTTTTTGAACGTCAGTGTTGGGGTTAGGCCTTTCTGTAGAAGGCGTATATCAGTACTGATAGACATGGTTTCTTTTCATAGGGGAGATTTGATCCTCCACTAACGGTAGTGGGAATGTAAGTGTTGAGAATAGAACGAGATTTATTACTCTCTCACATATGGCAATTATGAGGCCTTTATTCTATAGAGAGAAAAGTATGGACTGTGCCTGTGAGAAAAGGCTGAACGGAACTAAACACAGCTATGTGGCAGTGCCTGTAGTCAGTGGAAATCAGTGCCTTGTTAAGACCGTAAATAGCAGTGTGCTTTCTATTATTATAACAGAGAACCTGCTCTCTTTTGCTGGAGTGCCTTTGAGCCATTACGTCTGTTGCAGTGAAATGAACTGAACCGTTTCACTTTGCCATTTGGCTGCTTGATGTGTTGTTTTGCCAGATTGTTTGGTCTGATGATGTATGAGTTTGTTTTGGTGGGTGCTGGATGGGAGTGTGAGAGGCCGTGAGATGGAGGGGTGCAGGGGACTGCAGTTGAAAGGTAAAGCCATTAAGAGGAGCATCTGTTCAGGTCATTAGTGCCACTGCTGCAGTCCTTTGTGAGCACTCCCTTGGTCCTTTGGAGGTAAGAAGCACGGGGAATTGGTGTCAATTGTCTTTCATGAGTAGGACTTGAGCCTTAGGGTGAGAAAACGAGGGAAGGAGAAAGAGAGAGAGAGGATAAGGATCTTCAAGTCTCCTTGTGAAAGAGCTTGGAGGACCAAGTGGATCTTGCAAGCTTAGACTGATGCCTGACCTCATCTAGGACTATGATATGATCAAAAATCACGGTTAGGCCTGTCGTAGTTGTTTTTATAAGTGTTACTCAGGATTGTGCTGTTATGAGTGAATGGCTAGCTTGATGATTCTTCTTAACAAGTGGTGTACTAAGGTAGTAATCATCCAGCTCTTTAGGGCTGGACTGGGGAATAAAATCACATAACCACTTCATTAAAACGATCCTAGACATAAGATAACCACACTTTATTAGTCCCACAAGTGGGAAATTTGTTATGGCAGCAAGTGGACAGAACAAAGAAGAAAGTAAAAGCAGCATAACCAATAGAATAAAAGCTAAAAGTATAATGATGATTTTATCATCTTAGTCTAGCTTCACCGCTCTGCCGTGTTGGCAGTTTAAGTGCTGTAGCAGAGGATGGGCTTAACGGTGTGTGTGGAATCTCCACTGGGATGAGACAAGCTAGCACCATGACCTGGCAGCTGCAGAGCCGGCTCGGGTCAGCTGAGCTCAGGCCCTCTCAGTAGCAGGAGGGAGACGGGGTGATGGGAACACCACTTCTTCCTGTTGCAGAAGGGGCTGGGTAGGAAGGGGCAGGAGGGAGGAGAAAAAACGGTGGCAGTGAGATAGAGACACTTAAAATGGAACCTGGCCCTCTTAATCAGGAGCACGGGCTCAAATGAATCATACTGTTTCCAGATAATGGGCTTCCCTTCCAGACTCTTTAATTGTGTGTGTGTGTACGCGCGCTTGTGACTGCGTTTATGCCTGTATCTCTTGGCTTCTGAGTGTGAACTGTAGTTTCTTTTGTAATCTGCCTTGTAGGGGCGGGCACTTCTAGGCATCTCATGATTCAGTCTGTATTCAGTTTAGAGTGATGATTGTAAAACAATTCATTATATGTTTTGATTTTAGGTTTCTTTAGTCTACACTATTGTTTCTTCTCCTGTTTTTATCCCTTGTCAAGCTGCATTCCTTTTTCTGTATTTGAATGTGACCCTCAGAGCATATTATTTATGCCTGTCGGCTTCTTTGTTTCCTTATGCTATATATTTAAGCTAAAACATACTTTTTAAAATACTTTTTGCCAGTTAAACTAAAAAAACTAACAACCAAACTTAAATAAAACTACTTTGAAACCATTTTGTTCTTTCCATCACAATAGATACAGTATAGCCTATAGTCAGTGACAGCTCTGTAGGTCCAACTCTGTATCATCACATTTGAGAGCTACTTTGTAGCTACAGCAATCAGATAGTACATTTAGATATCTGGCTAGCTGCTGGTCACACTTAAATGTTAAATTGTTGCTGTGTGCCATTAACTAACAGATATAACAAGATAACAGAACTATCACTGTATTTCACAACAATGTTGCACCTTTTACAAATATAGCCTGAGCAAAACCTGACAAGATTTAAGTTTGTCATTACATACAAAGAGAAAAAACTTGAAAAAACTACCTGAATGTCTGTTACAAGCAGTTAGATCATTCAGAAATCTGCATGCAACTGCTGTAGCACCACTGTTAGTTTGACACTAAGACAATACTCTAAATCTCTAAAGGGTGTTATCAGAAAAGAGCATGATTGCAGTTATCAAAATCAGGTAAATACAGACTTTTTATGAAGCACATTCAGAAGTTTCTATATTAAACACAGTCACGTGGCGCTGGGCTTATATACGGTTCAGCAGTCACAGCTTCAGTCTCTCTTAGATTTTTTCTGAGAACCGTACTAATAATTGTTTGCTGAAATCCACCACCTGCGCGGAAAAAGACGAGAGGGTGTGGTGGACGAGGCCCGGATGTCACAGCAATATATAATTTCTCATGCATTTGAGTACGAAATTATTAAGAAAAATGTAATTTACTAATTTTGTAACATACATTTTTATGCCAATTCTGCTACATTTCCATATAAAATATGACCATACATTTATTGGTACTGTCCAGAGAACACAAAGAAAGCGTGTCTTGGGATGGTGAAATACCCTGTACTCAGAGGCGGGAGGTTTGAAAGTAGCCAATCCAAGAATGCTATTTGTTTCTCCTTGCTGCTGATTGGCTGCTGCCCTTTGATGCAGCTGCAGTCCAGAATTTCCGGAATTTACTGTATGTATATTATACAGTATTCTTTAATCACAATTAATCACATTGTTCTACGCAAAATTTGAAAGTAATGTATTGTGCACTTTTATTTTTAAAGTACTGCTGAGTCCAGAGCATGGGGGGTGGAACCATTATAGCAGTTGTAAAGGCAGACCAACTTCATATTAAAGTCTATGTAACTGAATGCAGTGTCATTAAAGTCTCTGTTGGTGTAATGGTCAGGGGTCCCATTACTTTTTTCCACGCAGCGCTCTGTCTCAGCTGGTTTTTGCGAGTCAGGCGTCCCATTACTTTTGTCCATATAATATGGACAAAAGTAATGGGATGACCTGACCCTCGCGAAAACCATAATTGTCGGCATTAAGAAAATAATGCATTAACGCAATAACAACGCTTTAACCTGCCCAGCCCTAATATATAATACATATAATTACGTTCCAAGAGCACCAGCGTATAGTGAAAATCAGGAATGTTGTGATGTGGTAAAAATATGCCTAAAAATGCCTATTTTTATAGTGTAAACCTTAAATATGTAATATGTAAAAAAAAAAAAAAAATATGTAAATATGTAAACCTTAAATCTGCTCCCAAAACACTTGGAAAATACAGGAGACGAAAAACAGGCGATGACTTTAGACGCTCCAAGGGGGAAATTCTGGACTGCAGCTGCGTCAAAGGGCTGCAGCCAATCAGCAGCAAGGAGAAGCAAATAGCGTTCTGGGATTGGCTACTTTCAAACCTCCCGTCTCTGAGTACAGTGGTATTTTACCATCCCAAGACGTTCTTTCTTTGTGTTTCTCTCTACAGTACCGAAACAGTTATAGTTATTTTTTATATGGAAATGTTGCTGAATTTACGTTAATATTTGTTAATATTATATTTTTCGTAATAATTTGGCTGTAAAATGCATGGGGTAAAAAAGCTGTGGTGTGTGTGTGTGTGTGTGTGTGTGTGTGTGTGTGTGTGTGTGTGTGTGTGTGTGTGTGTGTGTGTGTGTGTG
>JBBPCY010000156.1:8276190-8310277 GCA_037974405.1 Brachyalestes nurse | reverse complement strand
TGTGTGTGTGTGTGTGTGTGTGTGTGTGTGTGTGTGTGTGTGTGTGTGTGTGTGTGGGTGTGTGTGTGTGTGTGTGTTTGTGTGTGTGTGTGTGTGTGTGTGTGTGTGTGTGTGTGTGTGTGACCTCAGAGTAGACAGGCTGAACGGTAATCTCCAACATAACGCTTTCACCATGGGAAAGACAGGGCAGGGCTTCCTGCCCCTACAGACACATCCGTTTTCCCAACAGAGTGTACAGGACTCCGTCTCCACTGCCTTCAAAACAATCGCACTCACACACACAAGTGCAACACAGCCAGCCTCAGATCACTTAAACACTCAGGCCCATCCTCCACCTGTCTGACGTTCTAGGCAATTTAGTTCAGGCTTCTCTGGAGGGACTTCACCTCGTCATGGTAGAGAAGTTTGCGTTGTACCTAAAATCCTAAGAGCAGTGCCATCTGGAGTTAAGCTCCTGTTAGGGTCACTGTTACTGGTACGTTTGGGGAGGCGACATGGACAACAAGCAGATTGCAACAACGACTGTGAAGGTGAAGGAGGGCTGCAGCAGTAGGGGAGTCCATGGTGTTGGTTGCTGGTCTGTCTTACCATGTAATGACTGTCCATGCACCAGTCTCTACACATTATAAGAAGTCACACACAGGCATCCATATATAGGTAAAAATCACCCCATTCTGAAGGCCTGTGCTGATTGGCAAGTGGCAACAGGAGCAGAAACAAGAACTCTGGGAACTTGTAGTCTCAAAATGGCATACAGGCAATGGGTGAATATTGGATTCTTGGATTGAGGCATGACAGGGCAGCCCTTGCCAGGGTCCACATTGCTTACCCTGGTAGGAAAGGGGCTAGAAAATTGTCTGCCTCACCAACTTTATGGCTCGATTACAGTATTCGGTGGAATCTCCTTTGCTATCAGTAGAAAAAAAAAAAGAATTTTGGAGCTTTTGCAGTGTGTTGACTCTGTAAACAGTCAGAAAGGGAATTGCAGATGTTTAACATCAACATTGCAGCCCTGTCTGAGACCAGAATGGCAGAAGGACAACTCGGGGAAGAAACTGGAGGTTATACCCTTGTCTGGTAAGGAAAGCATGTTGGTGACCCCAGTATACATGGGGTTGGGTTTGCCGTCAGAAACAACCTGACCATCAGTCTAATGCCAAAAGAAGACAGAAGAAAAGCTGTGCCTTCCAAGCCTAAACATCAAGAACTTAAAATGCCTGAGACACAGCATCTTCAAGTTACACTATGTGACCAGTTGTACCCTGCTAATGTCGAGGCACACTGGAGTTCTGTGAAGGTCACTAACTTAAATACTGTCCTTGGTTTAAACAATTACATTTTTAAACCAGCGCTGGATTGACAAAAGTGATGAACATTGAATGTCCAAAAATGACGGGCCTTTTGTGTCTGGCTGAAGGACATCACTTGTCAAGCCAAGGGGAAATTCACTTTAGAGCCAAGCCTCTTGTCTTGTGCTGGTTAGGGTAGCTTTAAAATGGTGGACCTAAAAAGCCTATGAAATCTAAAATCTTGCTGAACCAGGTGACACCAGGGGTGACACAGTGTATACTTCACTGTATAGGGTTTTCGCTGCACCGAAGATGCTTTTGCCAGGGGCTATACACTCCTTCACTTGGCCATGAATACAAAAAATAAGTTGCTTTATCAGCCCCCACTGAACTCCACCACAACCCCACCAACAAAAATCGACAGTGTAAACAGTTTGTCTACGAGGCCTTTATATGGTGCAGACACCTGGATTACCTCGAGTAGGCATATGGAATCCTGTAGTCCAACCACTAGAGAAGACTATGCAAAATCTTGTCTATTAGGTGGAAAGAGAAGCTCTTCATCAATGTTCCTTAGGAATCAAACATCAACAGCATCAACACCACCATCATTAAAGACCAGCTTTGAAGGACAGAGCTTGCAGTACAAATGTCTGACTTTTGTAGCTTCTGAAAACAGGTTTACTAAATACTGGCAAACAATCTCCTGGGGGTCCGAAAAAGAATCAGGATCAACCTCACAAGCACCCACATTAATGGGGTAGACCTTGTTCAAAACAGAACACCATGGAGAAACGATGTACGTGAAGGAGCTATGTTCTATAAAGATCATTTCCGACAGGTTGCCAGACTCAAACGGCGACAGAGAATGGAGAGGGTCCACCAAAAAGGCTCACTCTCATCCCACTTCCTTCACCTCACATAAATGCCACTGCAAGAAAATTGGTTCTAGTTTGTGGTTCCATAATTGTTTCTCTCAGTTATTTGAAGACCCACCCCCCTCGCCCTCTGCCCAGGAGGCCATCATACTCAACATGGAGTGATTGCTGAAGATGATAGATGAGGGCTGGAGAATAGGCAGAAGAATGAATGGTGTTCATGGGAGAGTGAGTGAAGCCTGTGAATGGACAGCTTGACCTCTTGCTCTGCGGAGTGATTAGCCTGCTCTCAGTCCACCAACAAAGCCTTGGCTATCCCGGCATGCTTTTGGTGGATTTCTTTTCTTAGCCTGCCAAAATCCTATTATCCAGAGATCTTTAAGATGCAGGTATTTATTCTTCCCTTTCCAAGGTATTAGCCTCTGTCTAGGAGCTGTAGTGAGGAACCAAGACAAAAGCCGAAGTGTTAATCCCGTGCGAATGTGTGTGCTTGATGAAGCAAGGTCTGGCTCATGTGTTCCATGCCTCACTGGTATACACATAAATCTCTGCAGTTGTCAGCCTTGACAAACTTTTCTTGATTTTTGAATACTGTTTGATCTTGCCAGATTTAGCTGAGGCCTATAGATGAGGGAAGAGGTGAGGAGGGAGCAATATTTGGGTTTTTTTTTTTTCCGGTCTTCAAAAAGCCAGTAAGCATCTCATCACTGTGGCAACCGCACCCTCCCACAGAGCTTTAGCTGTTATCGTCCCTGAATCCTAGCATGTTTTTCTCACTGAGCCTCTTCAGTGCAGTGCAGATTCCCTCCCCTTTTTGCCAAATACTGTGTACTACAACTAGGGACGGAAGGAGTGCTGAAAATCTCTGAGCTACTTATTCCCTGAGTCAGAGAGGTACTACTTACATGTGAAAGTATTAATAAAGGAAATAACTGACATAGGAGCAGTAAATGATCGAAACTACTCAAGTAACTTTATATACTTGTAATGCTCTCTTTTTTCTATGTCTGCCTACTAGGATTGCAGATTATGAAGGTATTTCATTGTTACATAAAATTATCTACTGTGGATATGGTCATCAAGGACACTGAATACCTGCTTATTTCATTACAAAGAGAGTTCTATTTGGCTGGATTTAGTGCAGAGCAGTATAAGAAACTGTAAATAAAACATGATTGTACTAATAGTCCTGGATTGCACTTTGTAAATGAGGCACTACTAGGGATTTTTGTCGGTTCCACCTTATCAAACCTCTGAAAGTCGAAATATTGTGATTCGTACCGTACTTCATGATATGCCCTTTGTCGTGTTGCCCACCCCTACCACTCACATCTTAAATGGTTGAGTTGGATTGGCTGTAACTTTTAAAATAACCTGTACAAATAAAACTAAATAGTGCACATTAGTTGCACAGCTATATGTCTGAGACACAGTGTTTGAGTGGGCTGCCCACTGTCTTACTTTGAATGTGACTTGCTTATTATCCTAAAACAACAAAGTAAGAAGAAACAGTCTATAGTAGGTATAGATCAGACTCAACCCCTTTGAAATATTAATTCATTGTTGCTTTGCAATCTGAAATAAAGATGCACACACAACTACTTTTCCAGCTGCATTTACTCATTGCAATGTAGAACATCCAGGTGAAAGATATGATCGCAACAGTTTAGAAAATAAAAAAAATAAATAATCACTGGGATGGATAAGGGATCACGCCTCTGTGTGAGTACATTGTGTATCAACTTTTTACTTTAATTACTGCCTTGAGTTATTTGAGGGGCTTCTCTACTGACTTTGCAGATCTAGGCTGTGCAATATTTGGCCACTTGACTTTACAAGAACTGTGGAAGCTCCGTCAGATTGGATGGCGACTGTTGGTAGACTGGAAACTCATTCCATAGATTTTGAGTAGTGTTTAAATCTGATCTCTCTAATTTAGGCCATGCAGGTACATTCACCTTTTTCTCTTTTCTCCTGGTCAGTTTTACTGTGTGCTTTGAGTCATTGTAATGATGGATGGTGAACTTTCCATTGACTACTTTCTGGCCGAGGGCTGCCGGTTGTCCTTAAGAATTGACCTTTTAAGAATTTACCTTCTATCCTGACATGTGCCCCAGTCCCGGCTGCAGAGAAACAGGATGCTACCACCTCTATGCTCTACTGTAGGTATAGTGCTCTTTGGATTCTGAGCTGGATTGGCTTTCTGCCAGATGTGTTGTATTGAGGCCAAATAGTTTGTTTTTGGTCTCATCTAACCATAACACTTTTGTTCCAATTGACCTCAGAATCTTTAAGGTTTGCTTTGGTAAAGCTCAATCAAGACTTAATGTGGGCTTTTTGAAGAATGGCTTTTTTTCTTAAAACCCTCCCATAGAAGCCACGTTTGTGGAGCACTTGTGATATTGTCACATCCACACAGTGACCCAAGGTTCAAGGTTACTTTATTGTCATCGGCAGCTGTGTACATGTACATAGAGCAACACTCTTTGCCATAAATTCCTATAACTGCTTCAAAGTTGCTATATGCCTCTTGGTAGACTCTCCATCCAGTTTCCTCGTCACTTTTCCATCTAGTTTGAAGGAAAAGCTAGATCCGTGGAGGGGCCTAGTAGTACCAAACACTTTTCACTTCTTAATTACGGACATTACTGTGTGCCTAGGATTGACAAAGCTTTTGGAATTGAACAGAGTTGACAAATCAGCCAAAGATGTTCATGTGCGCTGATTTAGTTTTCCTCCATCTTCACCTCTGTGACGTGTTTGCCTGTGTTGTATGATGCATATTCGGCCCCTGAACTGCTGGACAGTGTTTTGCTTTGACTTGCTGGTGTACAGGCATGATGCTACATTTATTGCTTTATTAATTAATATATTGAAGGAAAGTTTTTTAGAATGTGCATAAAAGTTCCATGATTTACTTCTGCTGATTAAACTGTCATTGTAGAGCAAAAATGGTTTACAAAGTCCTCTTAAATAAGTAGTAATTTATTCATGTTCCACCATTGTCTATTATTAGTTCTGTCACAATAATGAAATTATAATTATGATTGGGATCTAAATAATGACAAATATTCATGCTGAAATTGCTACAAACTATTCAGCTTTTCTCTAGAATGTGCTTGCTCAGTTGTAAGTCAGAACTGTTTGACTCTAAACTCTGCTTCCTGCTTTCTATTTAGCTAGCTAAGTGTTCATTTCACATTCCGCTTGTCATGATGTGATTGTAAAATGAATGCGGAAAGTAATTGTGGTCAGCCTCAGTGATCATTTCAAGTATCTGCAAGCAGGCAGTTGTGTAATGAAATTGGGACAGGCCTGCTATCTCATAAGCGAAGAGCCTTTCTACCTGTCTGGGGTATTTTGGGAGTAGTTACTGAGAAGGTTCTTGACATATTTTCAGTATGACACATGTCAGTGACATAGATCATTTTCTTTCTTTAGTACAGCTGTGTTTAATGTGAAATGGAGCATTGTTAACACCTTTTTTCTTATGGTTGCTTTTCTCTATGATATTTAATGAACTGGTTTGTTTTTCTATTTCTCTTCCCTCTTTCTCTGCCTCCCTTTAGTGTATCAGTGCTGATCTTCAACACCACCTCTCACTGCTTCATCCTGGTCAAGCAGTTTCGCCCAGGTAAACAGCCTCACTTTATGATTATCACAAAGTTCACAATGATCTTTTATGATTATTTATGTATTTGTTTTTAAATATATACACTATATGGGCAAAAGTATTGGGACACCTGTTTTTCAGGGTTTGGGCTAAGCCCATTACTTCCAATGAAGGGCAATCTTAAAGCTTCAGCATACCCAAGACTTTTTGGACAACGCCATGCCTCCAACTTTGTGGGAAGAACTTTTTTCCTTTCCAGCATGACTGTGCCCCAGTGCACAAAGCAAGTTTTATAAAGACAGTTTGGAAGATGGTCCCCATCCAACACCGTTGGGATGAACTGGAACAAAGATTGCGAGCCAGGCCTTCTCATCCAACATCAGTGTCTGACCTCATAAGTGCCGTACAGAATGAATGGGCACAAATTCAAACAGAAACTCCAAAGTTTTTTGGAAAGCCTTCCAAGAAGAGTGGAAGCTGTCAAAGCTAGAAAGGGGGGGACCAACACCATATTAAAGTCCATGTGTTTGAATGCAATTTCATTAAAGTCCCTTTAGGGTAATGGTCAGGTGTCCCAGTTTTGTCCATATAGTGTATGTGTGTGTGTATATATACATATATATAAAATCTTCATTTTGGCCTTAAGCTTCTTTGCAAGATATCATGCAAGATCAGTGGTGAAGGATCACTTTTGCTTCTGAATCAGAATTGCTGCACCCCACCCCCTTCCCTCTTCTCATAATCAGAATAAAGAGTTTTTGTGAGGCCCTGAGATTGAGACCTGCCACACCCTTACTAATGCTTCGACAAACACGCTCCTCCTGCCTAAGCTGTCTTGCCATAAAAGATTTGTTGTTTTTTTTTTTTTATTTTGCAAAAAATGGTGCTAAATGGAACATGAAGTCTTGAAGTGCTTAGTTTGTTCCTCAGCTCCTTATAGTTTAGTTCCTCACCAGCCACCTGGTAACATCAGCTGTCTTTTTTATAACTGTTTGCAGAAGGTGGTTCTAAGTGCCAAGTTAGGCCACAGACTACTGATAACCCTACAAAGACAACAATTGTCCTCTTTCACCTTTGCTTCTTAATACTTTTCTTTTTGTAAGATGCACTGTTTTTTTTTTTTTTTTTAATTTCTTGTTCTAAAGACTAAACTCACCATTTTTTTTAGAGTACCAGTAGCATTACTTAAGATGCACTGACTCCATAAAATTGATTCCAACCTGTCTATTTTAGCTTTTTAATTAAAAACACATACAAATATGTCCCTTGGAAAGTTACTGTGGTGTGCTTTTAATCTGCATTCTTTTAGGGTGCACAGTTTTATCTTAAGGATATTGTTGTACGCTGTTTGTACCTTATGGAAAATGCTACACTGTCAGAAGAAAAGGTGCCGTCTTGCTAAATTTGAGTGCTCTCTGCCCTGTAGTCGGCCCTTTGTAAACAATAGTGCATTCGTAATGGAACATTTTTCATAGTGCAAGCGCTCGTGTGAGTGTTGGGCCTCCACTGCGCTACGTGAGGCTGTGGCCCCGCGCTACGCCACGCTGCTATTGTTCCTTGCGCTCTAGCCAGGAATGGCGCCCTGTTCCTCAAAATTGAAGGAAGGCCTTGCATTGAAAGGGACTTCTTCTTTTTCCCCTTCTTTCTACTCGTTCCTCGAACAATGGCTTGAGAGAAGGCCGGGCTTTGTGTGAGGTAATGCTGTTGGAACAAAGCCTCCCGAGCCTGATGGCTCTTGAGCTTGCGTCCCACTCATGCGTATACATTCCCTCCACTGTACGACTCAGGTTGCCTCAGCTTGCCTCAGAACTCCACCTGTTTGATGAGGATTGCAATGGTTTAATGAGATGATTAAAGAGTATTAAAGATGCTGCCCTGGTTTACGGGAACCTGTTGTCTTTCTTTTGCTTTCTATGGCGTGACAGCACAGTCCTGTCTGCATGTACCTACACCTCGTGGATGCAGATTGGCAAAGGTGTAGTAGCTATAGGGATGCCTATAGAAGAGCCATGGGTCTTTTAAGATGGAAAGCAAGATTGCCCCTCGTTTATCTTGTTTTAACTGGATAACTTAAAGGGCACATATCATAGAAAAACATTCTGTGTCAAAACGGGCTGTTCACTCCATTCTGTATAGTCCAGATATGCTGCAAAAACAACCAGTTGTTCATCATCATGGAAGTCATAAGAAAAGTTGATAGATGACCAGCAATGCAGTCTACCACTCATAAGTTAAGCCTGCCATTTCATACGGACCTAATAAGTTCTGTTGTTACCACATTACAACTAACTGAATTTTGAACAAGGCACAATACAGGGCAACCAGTCGGAAGAGACATTATTTATGTAGATTAGTCTTAAAGGCACAGTAACAAAAATGTATTAATTTTTTAATGAATTAATTAATTGCATCCAGTTCCTCAATCCTGACTAAAGACTAAAGTCACCTGTCTAACTGAATACCCCCTTAACACTACCAGGGTGTTGGATGTGTGTGTCATGCCCGTGTTCTTGCATTGCAGCTGTCTACATGTGTGAGTGGGAGAGGAGCAAACCTGCGCCTCCTCAACCGGAAGGAGAGCAGGGAGGTGAGGACTCTAGTGCCGCTGCCTCAGAAGAACCCAAAGCCCTGCAGGACGGTGAAGAGGCAGCCAACAACCCTGACCAGCCTCCAGCTTCAGCGGGTGTCACCTACGAGCTGTGCGCCGGCCTGGTGGACAAACCCAATCTTTCACTGGAGGAGATCGCCCGTCAGGAAATCCTGGAGGAGTGTGGCTATGACGTTCCTGTCACCAAGCTGAGGAGGATCACATCCTACAGGTGCGAGTCGTACACACTCAACACACAAAGTCTGCATTAACTCTTAGAAGTATAACCAATTTGTGTTACATTTAATTTCACAGATAGAGTTCTGTATGTTTTCATGTAGTTTATATATATATATATATATATTATATTTATATACATATATATGTGTATGTGTATATATATAGTTGTGCATTAACTTACTTTAAAAGCTGATTTTGTTTTCCCTTCTTTTGAAAAATTCCTGTTTTATACCGACAGCTCGGTGAAGATATATAGCATTCAAGAGAGAATGGAAGGACCATTGTGCACAACATACCACTGATGAGTATAATCAATAGTTGATGAACTATTGATTGTGAATAATTTATAGTCACCTGGGGACTGGCGTAAAATGATCTAGTGTAATGTGTAAGTCATCCTGGACATGCACATGAAGTCACCCAGCATAAACAACAACAAAACTACATTTGAATCACAGAAAATGTACTTATTGTTATTTTGTGTTTGTGTGGTTATGAGGTAGATGTTTTGCATCCAACAAACTAACGGATGTCTTGTGGTGAGTAAAGTTTAAAGAGCAGTGTTCCCCATACTTACTGCTGCACTGCCTCAGTCCTCCAATATTACTACTTAAAAATGCCGTCGTGTGGAAGAATACAGCTGAGGCCTTTTGGCACTCCTCTCTGAGTAGATCACTAGTGACAGACCTGTGTTCTTATCGGCCTAAGATGAGGAGACAGTCGTAAACCCTTGCCGTCTCGCATCTGTATGTGTCTGTGTGAGTAAGGGAGCGTACGCACCTGGTTATTGCTGCTGATGATTACCCTCACCCACCCAGTTCTAATCCACCGTGTCATTACATGGAGTCACAAACACTCCCTCAGACCTACATGCTATCATATAAACACACTCTCACACACAGAAACTCACAATGAGCCAAACACCTGCTGTTTGTTGTCACAAGCACCTGCAAGCCTGATGTTACACCTGCACCGTGCGTTTAGGGGCTTTTCGGGTAATGGCTGTATATTGCAGATAGGTATGGGAATGCAGACTGGATGACCTATGGGAAAACGTTGGACACATTGACCTTGTGTCTGTGTTTGCTCTCCCATGAATTGCATGGTGAATGCATTATTTATCTCTCAGGATATCTCTCAAATTTGTATGGTGACAAATGCAAAGATCACAAGAAATTAAAGCCAAGGAATTAAATTACAGTATTAAAATATTTGTGTGTACACTAAGCTGACATTAAAAAAAAAACATTTGTCTAATATTGTGTAGGTTCCCCTTATTCTGACACCTTTCTGTTATAGCCAGCATTAACCTTAACGGTCGTTTGTGCTACAGTAGCTTTTCTTGTGGGATTGAAACAGACAGGCTAGCCTTCGCTCATCACGTGTATCTGTGCTTACCCTGCTTTTACCAGTTATTCCTCTTTGGACCACTTCAGTAAGTACTAAACCCAGTTGTCTAGTCATCACAATTTGGCCCTTGTCAAAGTCCCTCAAATCCTTGTTCTTGCCCATTTTTCTTGCTTTCAACCCCTCGTGTGTTTACTTGCTGCCTAATATATCCCACTCTTTGAAAGCCACCTGTCAGTGGTTTTAATCTAGTGGCTAATTGGTGCATTTGGTCTTGGTACTGCACCAAGAGGGCCACTAAATTGTCAAGGTTCGTTAACCTGTGATACTTCTCCTTTTCAGTTTGTATATGTGTTTGGTATACAGTAAACCCCCAACCATCGCATGGGTTACATTCCAAGAGCACCCACGTATAGTGAAAAAATGCAAATTTGTGATGAGTTAAAGGAAAATGCCTAAAAATGCCTATTTTTATAGTGTAAACCCTAAATATGCCCCCAAATATGCTTTCAAAACACTTTAATTTTATTTTAAACTCAGCTTAATGCATTACCCTTAAAGAAAACGTGAAGTTAAACCCACTGTGCTGTAGTTTTCGTTGGTATAAGCAGGGTAAATACAGTAATAAATTAATTTAGAGTAATAAAAATACAGGGCATTAAGAAGAACAAAACGAAAAGCATGAGAACACTTGAGAGGCTTCATGGGGGAAATTCTGAATTGAAGCGTCAAAGGGCAGCAGCCAATCAGCAGCAAGGAGAAATAAATAACATTCTCGGATTGGCTACTTGGCTACGTGCTTTCTTTGTGTTCTCTTTGTGTGGTACCAAAAAATGTATAGTTATATTTTATATGGAAATTTGGCTGAATTTAAGCTAATATTTGTGTTACAAAATTAGTAAATTATATTTTTCTTAAGAATTTAGCACTAAAATAAATGAAAAATTATATAAATTATGGCCACATAAAAAGCTGTGATGTTTGGGCCACGTCCGCCACACCCCTCGTCCTCGTGCTGGTTGTTTATGTTTGGCGCTTAGCAAGACAATCAGACGGTGAACAGGAGGCTCATTTCATTCAGGTGCATCTGATTGCCTCGCTAACCGCTGCAGCCAAACATAAACTACGTTTTATTGATTTTGTGGGAACAATTAGGGTGACTGCTAAGGTCTTGTGTTTGTTAACAACATTAGCCTTACAGTTGCAGTTCTAATCTAAAGAAGTCTTTATTGATAGACTACATCAGTTGTTAGTTTTTTTTCACTGAACTACTCTTTTAAGCTATATATACTCAACTATCAGTATCTATGAATATAGTAGTAAATAATTATGTAATAAACTACACTGAATGGGCCATCACTAACGTTATGCATAAGAAGGGCCCAAAAGATGTCCCCTCTCCTAGACCAACATGAGAAAACATATTGTACATTTAATGGAATGTTGGTTATCCAAGCCTCCAACATGTTTCAAAGGAAAATGGTGCCAAACATGGAACCGTGCTCCATGTAAATCAGTTGTATTCACCAACAACAATAAACCAAGTTCAAATACAAAATAACTAGCAAAAGTGAAATGAGTAATAAACACCATAATTTCAAGTCTTGTTTTTAAATGTATTTCACTGTAGATACAGAGATCCACAGTTGCTCCATGCAAATTTTGATTCTTGGATTTCCAGCAGACCATAAAATAGCAAACCAAATTCCTGAGAATTTGCATCAACGGTTTAAAAGTGAAACTTGTGAAAGTTTTCGATAAGACTAATTTTAAGGCCAGAATTCCCACCTGTTTTCCTACTTTTTAAAACTTTAGTGTTGGGTACAGGAACATTTTCTGAACAGTTTAAGGTAATCTGAAATGGTCAATGGAGAGATTTTTGAGGATTTCACATGTATTGTGATGTCATACTGGTTATTTAGCAGAATGTACTATAAAAACATTTCAATTGCCAATTTAATATGTGTACAGTTCTCTGCACAGTTCACCTCTCTACATAGTCAACACTGTCTGCAGGATTACCCTTTTTGTTTTATGTCTCCTCTTCCCCTCTGGATGGGTGGGTGTCACCATGTCCCCCATACCCCTATGTAAAGAAACCAATATGTGCATTTAAACTGTGCGCCTAAACAGTAGGCCTAAAGGCCTTCATAGCTACAGGCTCTTACAAGCCCAGCCTGTTTGGTTTATGCCTTGATTCCGGGCTGTCCATTAAATCACCGGGTGTCTTCAGTATTATGAAAACATTGTTCAGATTCCATCGCAGAGATGTTTAGAAAAGTGAATGTGGGCAGTGGGTTCGCTTTCATACACAATCGTCTGATTGGCTGCTCTGGGCAACTATAACGCAAGCTGCGAAATTCCCTGGTAATGCTAATGAATTCAGTGTTGAATTTTGCAACGCCAGCCCACACAATCTGGTTAGATTGAGCTTGTATAAGAAGTTCTGGTCCTCACCTCAAACTGCAGTTCTCCTAATTCTTTCTTTCCTACCAAGCAAATATTTATGATTTTATTTTGCCATCCATATTTTTGAGCCCATATCAACTAAATTCATTTTAAGAGACAAGACAAAGATTTTAAGAAGAGGAAGGAAGATTTCCAGGCTCACAGTTTCTCGTGTGTCCTGTGGGCCCTAAGGGGAGATCACCATAACGACATCTCCTTGACGGTGTCTCAGGTGTGGGAACGCCTCAGGCACAGTAGTGCTTCACCGTCTCCTCCATTTGTGGCCTTACATGCAGCTCTGAATGCCTGAAGGGCCCAAACAGTAGAGCCCATGAACCCCTAAGAAGCCCACATCCACTTTGTAATACTACCATGTGAAAACATGGTCTTGAAGTAGCTTGGCCAGGCTGTTAAGCCTGCTCGGCTTATTGTGCAGCTGTGGAGATCAGAAATTCTGCTCCTCAGGGAGAGCTTCATGACCATTTGGAGAATGTTTATCATCATGCCAGCTCTTTCTTCAGAGATAGGAGAGTAAATTGGATTCCTTCCAGTTTTCGGGTTCACTGAGTCTCCTGTTGGCGTGCGGTGATTATGTAATCGCTGAAAACGATTCTACGGAGACAGAAGGAACCACTTTCTGTTATCTTCCACTTTGTCTTCCATCTCTTTTTCTTTCTATGAAAAGAGAATAACCAATGGCACATGGGAATCACCTGCTCCTTCTGTGTGCCCCACAGGTCAGGAGTAGGAGTGACTGGAGCCAAGCAGACCATGTTCTATGCAGAGGTGTCAGATGAGAACCGAGTTGGCGAGGGTGGTGGAAAACCTCAAGAGGGCGAGCTGATCGAGGTGGTCAAAGTGCCCCTGCATGAGGCCATGACTTTCGCCTATGACGAGAGCGTCCCAAAAACCATGGGTGTCATTTTCAGCTTCATCTGGTTTCACAGCAACATGTCACCTAAGTACAAGATCTCCACCAATGTGTAATGACAACTGCAGTTCCTTTGCAACCCCCCCTGCAGCATATAACTTTTTATTACTTCTTAATCTACTGTTTAATCTGGTCGATGACTGTGTTTTTGTTCGTTTTATGTTTTTTTTAATTTTCTTATTACCAGTCTTAACTATTGTTCTGTTTCAAACTTTTCCACAAACTGGTTTAAGCTATCTGCTTTCCTTGGTAGCGAACAAGTCCCAGTAGGTTGCCATAGAACTGAACAGGGTCATTGTGAGTTTGTTTAGTGAAACCGAATGCTTTGCTTGTAACGAGTCAGAAATTTTAGATGGGTACTCCATTGAAAATCTCACCATGGCCCTTAAATACTGCAATGGCAAACTGTTCTTTTCTAACACCATGAGATGTGGCAGAAAAGGGTAAGTCGGTGACCTCATTCTACACCGGACGGTTTGGATAAGGGATTTCTGACACAAGTCAGTGACCTTGGAGCAGAAGTAGGATGATATTCTGCCATTTTCCTTTAAGGTTTGCAGCCCAACTTTGTCAAAAATGAAAAACAAAACAATCAAACACAAAAAAGTGTGATTGCTGTGTTATTGTGCAGGCAGCTACCTAACTAAGACCAGGCTCGACCATCATAGTAACAATAATAGGGCTGTTCTTCACTGAGCAATGAATAGCCAAGCACTTACAGACATCTCAGGTCCAAAGCAGACTTTGGAACATTCAGGGTTTGAGGCAATGGTCTTGATCAATACTAAACGTCTAGCTGGGATCTCTTAAAAGGAGCTACATGTCAAATTAAACAAGAAAAGCTTCCATAGTGTTGAAAATAATCACAAGAGGATCACTTATCGATTTATCAGTATTTATCAGGCATAAAAATCAATAAGTGGAACTTCTTGGCTTTTCTTTCCTTTTTGTATTCTGAACGCTGATCTGTGATCCAATACTGTACCGCAGCTCTGAGCCACCAACTTGCCCTTCTGGCAAAAAATTTAACTGTTTTAGATATACTCAGTATGTAACCACCATATGCCCCCAGTTTGAAATAATGAAAAATTTATATTGATCATTTTGTCACTGTTTATCCTTTTCCCCCCAAATTTGCATCACTCCAGTCTTTAGCAAGACTTTTTGCAAACCAAAGCTTCACATGCACTGTCAGCAATTGTTATTAAAGAAGGAGGTGAACTCTTGCATGGTCATATCAGATGACAAAACCATTCAGAGATGTATCACATTTGCATTGGCGTGACACCTCAGTATGACTTCTGAAAAGCTAGTATAGAAGCTATTTGCTGAAGTACAATCACATTTTACTTAAATTCTGGATTTTTGCAATCTTACCAGTACTGTAGCTCCTTTGAAGAGTAATTCACTTGATACTGTAGATGTAGTACGCTCTTGAACTCCCTGACCATCTTCTTCTCAACAGAACACTACTGTATCATAATCTTTCCACACTGACGTTCTTTTCCATATCCATGACTTGCATTCTCAGATTATACGTAGAGTGCTTGCCTGTGAAACTTGTATTTTTTAAGAATATAAAGCCAATATGTACGAACTACGATGGCACGTGTCGATTTTGCCTGAAGACGTATTATACAGTGACTTTGAGATGGGCACTGTATCTCCTTTAGCCATAATGACCAACATCTGAATCTCTATCCCTGAAAACAAATACTTGAAGATCATACGTAGTGTTAATGTATTTTGCACATATTTTTGTGGTTTCTCTTCTGAAGTGATTTTGGCAGATATTTTAATGTGTATATCGTTATTCCCACACCTTTCATTGGTAGTATTTATATCTACTTGGATTATTCTCTTGGGGGGGGGGGAAGTGATGTCATGAGCTATCACATGCTGCCAGGGTCTAATTGACTACTGCAACTCGAGCTTTCTTTGTATTATTAACAATAACTGTTAAATTAGACTTGTCACCTTCTGGTTTTACTTATGGCTGGCACCACTCCTGCAGGAATAGGAATACACTCATGTATTGTTCATAGTCACAGAGCTATTACCTGTGTATTTAATTGTTTTTTTTTTGTGGCATTGAATACACCATATTCAATCGTTTGAATCTGTGAAACGAGAGGCTGACTGAAGCTTTCATTTTATCATTTGTAGATTTACTAGGTACTATTTAAAAATGTTTATAAGGCAGTGGAAGATTGTCAAATGAAAAACCTTTTTCTGTTGCTAACACCCCTTAACCATAAATGCCTGTCCAAATCCTGGTGTCTAGGTGGGCCAGAATGGATTATCACAGGTCTGTTGAGTGTTTAGTGGACAGAAATGGGCTTTCCATTCTTTGATCCCTCTTGTCATAGCAGTAAAAACATTTTTAAATGTTCAGAACAAAAGTGTGAAACTACATAACACAAGTATGCATACCTTTATGTATACCTTTATACTATAGAATCCTCTGTATGGCACTTGTTTGTTTGTGAGTGTTTTAACATGAATTATTATACACATGCTTAACATAATATCATATCTTAAGGAAACACTGAAAACAAAAAGGCGTAATGCTGTCTTTTCAAGCCTTTTAAACAATTTTGGGTTTCTAGTTATATCACTGGACTCTTGTTGGAGTGCTTTCATATCATCGCTGGCCAAAAAAAAAAACAAAAAACCTCAAAAACAACATGCAAAGATGTTAATTTATAATATTCCAAGCAATTTGGGATTTTTTATAGGTTTTACACAATATAAAGAACAATTTCTGTGAAAATTAAAGATGTGTTGTTTCGGAGATCTTTTTGAACAGCGATCATATGTGTGTGTATCCCACGTAATCTTTTTATTTTTCTTGGAGGGGATGAAAAGAAGTTCTGTAATGTTATACACCAGTGCTTTTATGCTTGATTTTGTTGTTCATTTTTCCACAGCAACAAAAATGCTGTTTACATCAGTATTCTCTTTGTATACTTGATTTTATGATTTCTTACAATTTTCATTAAATGTGTTTATTTTATGCATTTGAAATATATATATACAAATATATATTTGTGTGTGAAATTCTAATGGGTAAACATTTCTATATATATATTTCAAATATAAAGTCTTGCATGTGCACTCTGTAATATATTGGATTCGGTGTAAATGAATAAAGCAGCCTAAGGCCATAGACTGACTGACTTGAGGCCGTTTCCATTACTGGGGGATGTAGCTGATGTTTGCTCATCCCTTGTCTGAACTTTACTATGAAATGTTAATGCACAGTTTTCAATTGGTCCTTTCAATTGGGCAGGACAATAATCTTCTGAATGCTTCTGTCTGGCCGAAGACCTTTCACCAATAGGTAGGAATCTCATCTTTTATAGAGGAAGGGAACGTCTTTTGTCGTCCTAATTTAACAGGTGCCCGTCCTCTTCCTCTGTAGCTATCCTGAGGTTCAGAAACAGCTCTGAACTTTTCGGCTAAGACACTGGAGAAAGGGTGAGTTGTCAAGGCAATGTTTGTGTTCACCCCTTCTCTATTAGGTGCATCGGTAATCATTAGACAGTGTTACGGACGGGTATTCTGAGCAAAGGATTGTGGGGGAGGGACAGGTGGCTGGGGAGAAGGTGCACAAATAATAGCATCAAGTAACTAAGTACAACTACAACAGCTTTACCATAGCAACCACACTGCACACAACACGGTACACAATGAGCAAACCCTGCTTTGAGTTCTGACCCAGTTTGCAACATGTCCTCGAGGTCATTAGGAATGAACTATGCTCATTATTATATAGACATTCAAACGGTCAGTGACATTTATACATGAATTACTTACAAATTTGACTTGTATTTAATAAGTTGTGTATAAATAGGTGCTTTAGGTTCAATATCTGACATCCAAAAAATTCCAGTACGTTTCAGTTTTAGTCAAATTTGCTTGAAATATGCAGCGTTTTTTTTTTTTTTTCTTTTGAGGTAACTCCATAGTCCGTAAACCTTCCCTGAATACTCGTAGCCGTGCCAAAGGCAGCCTGCCAGACCTGTGACTGCCTTTCTAATTATCACCCCCACAATCAGAAGTGTTGTCCAACTCTACCCCCTGTGTCTGCAGCCTTGTCCCACTGCCATTGGCATTAGAGTAATAGGCCTAGAATTAAGTACTTAAATTCGAAATATTCCAGATGCTGCTCTTTGTGAGCCTGCCATTAGTTTGATTTGTCCAGGGACCCTCACACCCACAGCGGTCTGTGGTAGGCAACAAAGTATGCTTGCTTGGTTTCTGTAATCGAACTACTCTGTTTTGGCTCGATATACTATATGCCATCTTCTCATCCAACATTTCTTGTGAAATAAACTGTTAAAACTCAGTTTGCTCCTCCCCCACTACTCCAGTAACAGCCTCTTCTTTCCTGAGGAAGATTTACTCTAGAATGGAACATTGCTTGAGTATTTGATTGCATTCTGCCACAAGAACATTGGTAAACTCAGGTACTGATGTTTGATGACTCGTTCTGGATCACAAATTTTACTCCTCAGTGATACACTCCTTGTCCCAAAGGGAATGGATGCAGCTCTATTAGCCCAGAGAACCCAGTTCCACTGTTCCACAGCCCGATACTGGAGGGTTTATACCCTTCTAGCTTACACAGGATTGAGCATGGTGACCTTTGGTTCAAGTATTTTATTGTTGCTCCAGAGTGTCCCATTCTACTGGTCATGCTTTACTATTGACATTACACAAGATATGTGTGTATGTCACCAATGAGTGCGCCTAAAAGTATCCGAGTTTAAATTTCTGATGTGGTTTTTTTTTTTTTGGAAAAGTTGAGAAGGCTCTCAGTAGCACAGTCATTGAAATGAAATGCCAGTGGCAAACACGTAAAATAGATTAAAAGTGGGGTTCGTATTAATTTTGAATGTGAGGTTCTAAAGTTAGCACTGGTTCTTTGCCCTCAAGCTTGCGGTTTTGCTGAAAGCCCAGCCCCGATCCATCATCACCACCCCTAGCGCTGCCTTAGAACTACTCAAAACATGACGGATAATGTTTCATACAGATCGTTTATTTACATTAATGGCACAGGAGCATTTTAACTACTTTTGTGTTGAACTGACATGTTTTTCATCTAGAACTGAAATGGGTTACTGGTAAGGAGTCTGAAAGGCTGGCGGTAAAGTTATATATATTTCAAATATATATATATATATATTTTTCAAATTTGTAAGCACCCTCCAGCTAGCAGCAGCACACCTCCTTGGGAGCAGTAAGAGGACGCTGACCTTGAATGGCCTAGGCTTTTCATTGGTATTCTAGTTCTTAAAGTAGTAAAGTTGTCATGGGATGCAGTGCTTTATAAGCATGCCAAAGAGGTGTTGTGGCTGGTAGTGTTTCAACAAGCAGGCCAGGACATCTGCTCCGTGTGTTTAGTAGGATTGAAGTAATCCTTGACTTGGCATTTGGCATTCTATAGACTCACTATTACTCACATCCTTGTTTCACAGTCATTTTCATAGTTTGGGACTTCTGAACTGATGAGGTTTTGGGTATGTCAGCAGTATTGTATATTAAAGGGAAATTATTGCTTCCTTGTTGGTTAATTAATCAGCTTTGTATGGATGAGTGCTGACAGATGCTTTAGAAGATGGTTCAGGACTAGGCTTTTGGTTTTATTCGATATTTGATGTAGGCTATTTCATCAAAAATTTCAATTACAATGTACTTAGTTATACCGTTTCCATATGTAGTGTATATATTACCCTGTGTGTAATATTATATCTATACAGGTCCCTATACTTATGCAGAGAAGCTAGTAAGTGAAAGTAAAGATCTTGTGAGGTATGCAGGAAGGAGGAGGGCAGAGGCTGTTCCACTGGAACTGAATGTTGACAGGGAAGCCAGGGCGGCCTGCCAGTAATGAATTCTTGCAAACTGTGCATAACGACACTGCAAGTGTCAAGGGACTGTCATACCTGCTTATTATTTTCTAGCAGTGCTAACCATCCAAACTTTGCCTGCGGCATGAAATCTGTCTGTAGTCTTTTTATAGTTATAGAAGGGCTTACCATCTGTCAATCCCTCATAAGCTTTCTAGCTTTATTCATTT
Organism: Brachyalestes nurse; assembly: GCA_037974405.1. Classification (NCBI taxonomy): domain Eukaryota; kingdom Metazoa; phylum Chordata; class Actinopteri; order Characiformes; family Alestidae; genus Brachyalestes; species Brachyalestes nurse. Next base: position 8,290,859 of record JBBPCY010000156.1, on the reverse strand, counting down.
ATTTCAAATTACTGATTTATATCAATTTATTTTGGAATAGTCATTTATAGCTGCCGCTACTCTACCTCCTTGGTGTTTCCTTGGCTATGGCTTGTCCATGTGTGGGAGTTAATAGCTTTGACTGTGGGTGGGCTGAAGACTGTTCGTTCTCTCTTTTCCTCCTTCATGGTACCACCTGACTTATCAGGAAAGCAAGCATAGCACTCACAGAAAGGCATGGAAGTGATCGTTTAGTGTTTCACTAGCCCTAAATCACACCTTCAGGTCGTCTTGACATGCCTTGTGTGTTTTGCGTGTCTCATCGGAGGATCACTCCTGAGCCCATGGCCAAGGATCGCCCACACGAAAAAGCTCCTGGTAAGCTAGCGCTGCAGTTTTCTTTCTGCCTGGATGCCAAATCTTTGCGGTAGGGACCACCGCACTGAGAGCAGACTGATCATGTTTATGAATGAAGTAGATGCTCTCAGTAGGATGCGATTCTTGGGGAAAGCTGCCCTGGCTTGATGTTACCGAAGATCCGGAGGCACATTTCCTTGAAAGAAGTGAATTTTGTCCGTCTTCACTTCTATCCACCTACTGCATTCCTCAAAAATTCTATAGCTCGAATGCTGCTGCTTTGGAGGACTTGTTGCCAGGGAACGAGATGGCAACAGGTCACAGAACACCCACTCACGGTGTTGTTCAATGAGATGCATGTCTTTCTGTCTGCTTGGCTGCCTCCATGTCAGTGAAAGCATCTGCTAACCTCCAACGACCTCCAGAACAAATGCTTTGTTCTCTTCCTGGTAGCAAAGTATGTATTCTTACATAAGCTTGCATATTCTTGCCCCCCATAGACTCACTTCAAAGTAATTTTCACTTATTTAGCAAGTGAGGACACCTTCCGATCCCTAAAGAGAAGGGACATACCTATGGCACTACCACAAACAAACAGGACCTGCTGATCACCCCCTCTGTCGAATATCACATGATATGTTTTCTCCCATGTAAATGACAGTATGATGAAATAGTGATGAGCTGTGCTCGCACACCATGTCACACGAAGTTGGGCGGAGGATCACTGTGCACTTTCATGTGTAATCCGACACGTGGACCACTTACAGCTTGTCCATTGTGCTCCAGCGTGAAAGGCCATCTGTGCGGTCGGCCATGGGTGGCCGCCCCTTTTCTCCTGGCACTCCCAGGTGTGACCGGCCCTTTGAAGTGCACTGAGCATTGTACCCACCGCTGGAGTTGTGACCTGCACAGACAAAAAGGAGAAAGGACACATAATATGATTCCACCACACTGTCCATCTGTATGCAAATGAGAACAGGGTCCCTGCACGGGGGGGGGATGGAGCAACCTGAGCCAGCTGCCCCGCTTACTGTCCTGTCGGACCTTTTTTGCCTCAGCAACGAGGGTAATCGAAAGTGGCCGGTCGAAGGGTTCTGCTGAGACGTGATCTGGGATATGAGCAAATGGTGCGAGTATCTCATAGTGGACAGTCTAGCTCTTGTATTTTTCTCAGCACTGAATTTCAGTTGCTGATTGCATTCCCATCACCAGGTTTGCCAACGAAAAGAATTACTAACATCTGAAATCACTGTAGCAGATTCTTGGCCCAGCTTGAGTTCTTTGATGGCTCCAGCCGTGTTGTAGTTGTGGTACTTTGCAGGATGAGGGGGGATTATCCAGGACCTGATTTAGAGTGGGATGAAGAACCTGCTGTGAGAACATGGACTTCTCTTTGCTTATCTGTAGAGGCTGCAGATATTTATGAGGTATCTCAGACTCCTCTACCCTGTACCACTGTGTCCAAGAGAGGCCACAGCTCTCCTTTAGCTCTTAGTCTTTTAGAGGGCACTCACGCCACGGCGTATACCCTTTGACTTACTGAACCCTCTCTGAACTGTGGGACGGATGTGGGGCTTGGAATGGATTAGGATAAAAACAAGCAAAGCAAACAGGGGAGCAATTATCCCGAGTCTCTTGTAGGATATCCTGGATGACTCGGTGGCCTTGCTGTTTCTGGGACAGCCAAAACATGTGGCGTTTGATACACACGGTTCAGAAGCTGCGGCTACTTGAGGCCAGTATGATGTCATTCATCGGACGGACGTCCTCTCCAGCCAGACTTAGCTGTGCTCGGTTTGTGATGGGGGAGGGGGTTGGACGTGTCGAGTAGATATCTAGAAAGGTTGAGGTTTAGATAAGGCATAACTGTATAACTGTCACTTGATAAAAATCACCCAAGAATGATGCAGATAAAAAAGAAACACCCGCATAGTTTCATTTTGTTGTGATTCTCGTTGCGATATCCGTCAGTTATAAAGAGTGTACATAGAGTAGTTTGTTTACTCTGTGCAAAGAAGAATAAATCTCAGAAGGAACGAAAATCCAGATAATCATAGCGAATGCGAAATGAGAAATTACGTTCCCAGTAACTAAATTAGGTGCTGTGGTTGCTAAATCTCTCTTGAATTAATGCGATGATAATAAGGGGCTCATCACTCGCTCAGCTAAATGCATTCGTTATTGACACACAATAGCATAGGCATGTCTCTGCCTCTCCGCTCTTCACTGAGCCACGGGAAATGGAAACCAAGTGCCTCTTTTGGAGAAGCGTGGCTCATAAACATTTTCAAGTAGGGCCAATTACATATTACCTGCACAATTCATTAACATTGTACAATTACCTCTGCTTCCCATCAAGCATGCCACAGCAGGATTTGTGAATGTGTTCTCAAAGACAGCACAGTAGCACTAATTAGGATTTGTAAATATATATTCACAGGTTTATTCACATGTATGAGGATCATTCATGGTATTGTGGAACACATTGTAACATTAAAAACAGTACCCCTGGTCGTCCCAGTGGGCTTAATCCATAATAATTAGAAAAAGAGACACTGCGTAAAATCCAGAATGCTTGATTACACAAAAAAGTGTCAGTCAGCTACCACTGTTTCTTCAAAAACGCTTAGTATATGATTAATATATGATAATTATACCAATGTAACTAGCTTCATCACAAAAACTGTACATGCTAGGGAAAATCTAAACACAGATTTGAAATCAGCATGAAAAACAAACTTGTCTCTGATGATTTTGACCTGTTGACCTTTTATCTTCCTTTTAAATGGTTTAAATGGAAACATATCTAGCCCATATATGTACCTTGTTGTCTTGCACTTCCATGCACTTTCATTCCTGCCCTGGCTGCTCTGAGCCATGGAATGGTTCCTTCCTAGCACTGGTGTCAAGGTTGATTGGGCCCATTGTAAACGCCCTAATTGTAAAGATTATTGTGTGAGGCTATCTGCACCTGCTCCTGTGGAGGGAGAATGGGAGGGAATGGCCAGGGGTGTGCCAGAGTGCATCAGAGTACAATTTAACCTGCTCCTGCTCTCCAACCACAATCCAGCAGCTGATCTTCTCATGCTCATTTCTCTTCCAGAACTGTCCTGGAACCTCTTCAGCCCTTTCAGGCACAATGCAGTGTGATTTGAGTGAGATTCTCGAATTGCAGCTCTGAGGCGATGTAGACTCTTAAAAAGGTGCCAAAAGGACTTTTCAATGGATGAGTGTGAAGGACCTTATACTGCGGTACTTTCATTACACCGTGTTAAAAGCACATACACATAGTGTAGTGAAAGCGGTATACCAACTTTGGAACATTAACCTTTTATTTTAGGGTTCTTTAGACTCATAAATCTGACTCTTTAAGTAGTCTTCAGAAAACTAAGTGGTACTTTTCGGATATCACACCAAAAAACATGTTGACACCTTTTTAAGTGTCTGCCACTTCTTTATGGTGTGTTTTTTTTCTCTAGTATTTATGTAAGTGAATCAAAGTTCCTGCATCTCTGCTAACTACTTATAAATCTTGTGTAAGCAGTAGGGTGCAAATACAGAAATTAAGTGACTGTATTCCATCTATGTTGCATTCGGAAAGGGCAGTATTCAGAATAAACTTACATTTTTGATTGTAGGCGAATATATTTTAACTGCATTTTCAAAGTGTAACATGGACTGAAAAACGTTAAAAGAAAGCAGTCCTGCTTTTGCAGATGTGTTTCCTATAAGTTACTACCCATATTTACACATTAAACTGTTCAACTATATCTAAACGTGCAGTTCAAGTGCAAAATGGGGGTCAGTGAAGTTGTTGAAAAACACATATTTCTGTGTTTGTAAGTCAGGTTTTTATATAAGGTTTTTATCAGGGTTTCCTGTTTAAAAGAGTTCCACTTTTTGCTTATGTCATAAGGCAGACATCAGTTGTGCTTGAGGGATTGTGAGGCATATGAGAATTTCAAAGCATTCAAATGTTAAGTAAATTTTTTTGAAATATATTAAAAGTAGAATTACATGACTAAACCGCCAAACAGGAACAAGTACCGGTGTAAACGGAGTTAAAATGACATAAGGGCCTTTGTGCCATATCTAGATATTCAAAGTGTATCCTAAATACATTTGTCCTGGAATATGTTTCTGAATACATTTAGAACAGTGTATTCAGTAATCACCAATCATGACCTTTTTTAAACCATTATGCTTGACTGTGCTAACCGACCCTATTCATGATCAGAGGCAGATGTAATCTCAGGGCCAGTCCCAACACTCGCTCTTGAAAGAGAGTGAAAGTGGAGCATGAAGAGAATTACTTTGTTTCCTTGAAGGTGTTCAAAACGGCTGACTTTTCACTGTGATGACGCAATCCGGCACTAACTTGAATGCTTTCCTTTAACGCCTCGCTCAGTGTGGTGACCTCTGTATATGTATTCATTAAACACCTCCCGGATACATACAGAATGTGTTGGGTGGGCATGCACTGCCCTAAGATGAATCCTTTTGTCCTCTGTGAACTTTAGGCCCAGTAGGAACCCACGTTTCCGCAGAGATAAGGAAGCGCAGGCAGAGATGAGGGTGCGAGGAGTCGCAGCTCTGTCAGGTGTTGAATGCCCTCACGTTCTGCTCCAGTGAAAATATGCAAACCTCTTTTCCCATACAGAGGTTCAAGAGGGAAAAGGCTGGAGACACTAATAAAGATTTACTTGCGCTGTGATTCGCCCAATCCAACCAGTAGTTTAAGCTCTTAACACAACCCTGCTTCTGCTACACAATTAAACCAGTATGTTCACCTGAAGCTATTTTGAAGTGGAAATCAATTGAGCCATTCTTCATGGATAGTAAAACTTGCTCACAAGAGCCTTTTGTCACTGACTGTCATAGCAAAGAGTGCATGATTGACTTGATAGACACAGGTTCACTCAGGAACGTGATGAGTAAGATTCCTCAGCAGGTAAGCTGTGTCACATCCTCATTCTTACATCTGGATGAAAAAAAAACGTAGCTACCCCCCAATTATAGTATAATGGAGTGGTGTTCAGCTCTCATGATAGACCTGTGATATTGACACTCATGAGATATGCGGGGGGGAACCTGACACTTAATACTGTCATGATGTAGAACTTGCACCTAATAAATGTGACTGTCATTTACAATGACAAGGTGTGAACCACACCAGGCTTGGAGCCAAAGAGCAAAACTAGATTTGTATCATTCTATGATAGTAAATTCATCAATGTGATGAGTCAGGACTGGGCTGAAAAGCTGAAATGACACCTGAAGAATGCATGACTCCTATTACAATGCTTAGACCCTTATATTTTTTTCAAAACTCAAGGGTATTAATAGTTACTTTGTCCCTCTTTTATGCAGTAACAGCCTCTACTTTGTTGGTAAGGCTTTTCATTGATGCCGGAACATTGCTGTAAGGATTTGATAGTATTCAGAGACAAGAGTGTGAGTAAGGTGTAAAGCTGATGTTGGGCGATTAGTTCTGGATCACAAGCACCACTCCAGCTCATCCAAAAGGTATTTGAAGGTGAGGAATGTAGGCTGTGCTGGAGCATCCCATTTTATTGGCAGTGCTCTTCTGTGATTTTATAGGTGATGCAAAAGTCTGGCATTAAGACATGTTTCCTAAGTGAAAAACAACATTTTCTACAGAAAACATACCTCATGTTCATGCACTTTTTCTGTTTACTTGCTAAACTGTACATATTGAAGGAAAATAATATGGCCTATGCAACTTATGGCACAATTTATACACAATGGTTTTACAGATATGTTGCACTAAAAAGCATGGATGCTAATTTAAAAAAAAGAGATACAAGTTGTATTCTGTTGAGGGTGCATTCACACTTCAACCAAAGGTCATTTGACCATGAAACCATACAAGCTGTTTGTGTGTGCGCGCATTAATAAATGTCTATCAGCAATAGGTGCACATAAGAGTAATATATAAATCAGATGGGGTTTGTGGACTGTTTTGGACATACAGTTCATCTCTATTAGGTTTACAGTTATTGTTCATGTTCAGGATTACCAAAGCTACTCTATATTGCATTCTAAAACTGTTTCTTCCTTCCTTTTTTGTTCTATTTTCCTTCCACTCTCAAGCCTGTGCCATTTTCCCCTTACTTCATGTTTCTTGAATGCTACCTTCTGCTCTTCCTCACTCTAATGTCAGTAATACTGAGCTGAGGTGCCAGTGAAATACAAGTTTGGAGCTAAAGCAATGTGAAGCCTGGATGTCCCTCAAGCAACAGTGAATAATGATTTAAGTTACTAGAATGGTCTTTAAGCCGTGAAGGGAAACAGAACGGGAGATAATGACAGGCTTGGTGAAACAGGAGAGCGGGAGCGCAGCATCTAGCAGCTGTAGGTTGGAAGTGTCAGGTGATATTTGCATTAATAAATCGTCACCATTGGGAGGCCAACTCATATCAATTTTAATTTCCTGTGAGCTTGCTTTACCGTGGAGTCAATCACAGACCCATCGCCATGGAAACCAGGCTCCCCCGCAGCGAATATGGTGGGAAGCCAAACGATTTGACAAATTGATTCGCAAGATGTCAGTAAGTGCAAAGGTGTTAGTTTATACAATAAGTGTTTAGCATATGCTGTTAGGACGCTCTCGTTATCATCTTTTCAGGATCTTGTTTTTAATATCCATCACAGCTGCCCCAGACAATGTGTGAGAGGCTTTAAAGTGGGTCAAGACGATGATTAAAGATAAAAGGGAATAACACTGTTGGCTATACGTTTATGAATGAGGCCTCCAAGGGGAAAAGCATGAAATATGGATGAGGAGAGGCATCCACTTTACCTTTCCCTAGAGCCACCTCCCCCCACCATCCCCACCCCTGTCTCTGTCCATCACTCCTCCCCCTCCATCATCCCACTGTGAGCACCCACATCTCCTGCCCTCCTTCTTCCATCCAAGCCACCAGACTGGAGCAGGCTTCTGTGACAGCGTGTGAAATGTGGCAGCTAATGCAGCGTTGGTGGCAGCACAAGCTTTATTTATGCCATACCTAGCGCCATGATGCTTGTTGGGGTGGGGGGATAATATGTTAAGGCGTTGAGGAGAGGTAGGCCTGTTCGGCCACACTGCTTGTGCCTCAGGATTATTTTCATTTCATTACACGTAAATCCTGGCAACACACGCAGTTAGTAGCAAGTGACTGACAGGTAACGTAAACTCAACTGACAAACAGCAGGTTTATGGCTGGAAAGAGCACATTCTTGAAACAGATCAGGTCAGATTCCTTTCAGCCAAAGCGTTAATGCAGATCCCAAAGAAAAAAAAATCTCATCAGTGAGAGGTAGCTCCATAGGAAGAAAAAAATGGTTTTTTTCCAGCTGGATTCTCCACACAAGACGCCTAAATTAAATACCACCCCCAAAAAAGCATTAACTGAAGAGTGTGTGCCGAACTGCTGTAGCTTTGAACCTCTTCTAACTTGAATGGACGATAGAGGGCGCTCTTACCTGCTTCAACTCTATCATTCAGCATGTGTAGTAGCATACATTGAGAATATTAAAAATAATAAAAATGCCAAAGACCTTTTACCCCTTCATACATATATATATATATGTGTGTGTGTGTGTGTAAAGAGAGAGAGAGACAGTGAGACAGATTATACTTGAAGTTACATGCAGAGAAGTTTCTAAGAAAAAAAACAATTGTAAAAAAAAAAACTAATTTATCACTGCTGACACCTGGTTATTGGCTTAAAGATGTTAAAATGAACACTTGCCAGCAATTGTGAAAGGTCGCACCTTCGTGGTGACACGGGCAACGTGTTTTTTGGAGGGAGGGAGAGCCCTCACCCCGAGCGCTGATTGGGCCACAGGCTGCGAAAAGGTGCTTCCTGATTCGCTGGTCAGGCTGTCGATCAAAGAGACGCGCTCCCAAGCGTGCAGTGGCTGGGAATCATATCATTTGCTGTAGAGTGATCTGACGGAGGGAGAAGGAGAGAAGCGGAGAAGAGGAGAGGGGCTGGAGCAGCACCACGCTCGCCTAATTCTGATTTTTGTGCATGTCAGGATCAGAGGAGTCTGTCGCCGGTTCTCGGCCGTTTCGTCTCTTTTTGCTTCTTCCATTTTAACCAGGAGGCATGTGGTGCTGGGCGAGGAGATCCAAGTGGCTCCCGATAGCGTGCTTGCTCTTCACGACATGGATGAAGGTGAGCGCGTCTCTGCCTGATCTGTTCTCTCTGATCGATCTAGTGATGATCGGACTGATCTCTGGTCCAAACCTGCTGGGCACTGCTTTGCTCATTTGATCCACCTTTGCTGCAAAAACTGAAAAACTCATTTTTATTATTATCATTAGTAATCCATAATTCAATCACGCAGCCAGTCATTTCGGACCATGTGATCGGCTGTCAAGGTTCAGAGGTCTCACGTTTTTTGCACCAACTCTTACTAGAGAAAATAAAAATTAAATTACAATCAAAATAAACCTCTACTTGTTTGGTGCCAAGGAGTTCACTGTCTAGTAGTTTAGAGATATGCGTGTGCCTCCCTGCAACAATTAGCAGGCTGAGTGATCTAAAACAGTCCACTTCAGTGTGGGGTAGTCTTAGTGAAATAAAAAAGATAATTGTGGATAAAAAGAGTTTGCATTTGAGAGGCCTTTTTGGTTGTTACACTTTGATAATATGTCATTTTTTGGGGGTGCTCTCTCTCTCTCTCTCTCTCTCTCTCTCTCTCTCTCTCTCTCTCTCTCTCTCTCTTTTGCTTGATTATTTGTAGGTGGTCCAATCTTAGTGAAATTTAAAAAAAAGATAATTGAAAAGATTGTATCTGAAAGGCCTCGTTGGTTGTTACACTTTGGTAATATGTCATTTTTAGGGGGTGAGGGGGGGCTCTTTTGATTGGGTATTTATACGTGGGCCAGACTCAGTGAAATAAAGAAAGATAATTACTTGATAAAGAGTGTTTGTTAAACTTTGGTAACGTGTCATTTTTGGGGGGTGCTCTCTCTTTTGATTGGGTATTTATAGGTGGGCCAGTCTTCAGGCTATTTCGAGCTGCAGCTGATGGCCGTGGAGAATGTAAACGGTGAGTTGTGGGACGGGGAATGCTGCGATGGCGCGAGAAGCTCGCAGGATCAGCGCTGCACGCGGGATGAGTGCGACACCTACTTCAAAGTGTGCCTGAAGGAGTACCAGAGTGAGGTGACCACCACGGGCCCGTGCAATTTCGGTACCGGATCTACCGCCGTCCTGGGTGGAAATATATTTTCTTTTAAGGGCGCCAGGAACAACCCCAACAAGATCAGTGATGCGGGCAAGATCATCATCCCCTTCCAGTTCGCCTGGCTGGTAAGTGTACCCCCCTCTGGAACTGAAGTACCCTCTTCATCATTAGCTGATTGGTGAGCTGTGGGGAGAGTGTGCTGCTGCTCCGGACCTCGGGGCGGATCCGGTTACGGTGATGACAGGATGCAGTGGCTTTGGGAAAACCTCAGGCTTTTTTGGACTCTTGAGCCGATGGGAGCTTACTACACAAACAGAGCCGTGCCAAGGAGAAACCAGAGGGCGAATGTGGTGGCAGTTCACCCTCTGCTTGTGTGTTTGTGTGTGTTTGTGTGTGTGTGTGTGTGTGTGTGTGTGTGTGTGTGTGTGTGTGTTTGAGAGCATGGGGAGGGTGCCTCTCCATCCTCCCTCACTGAACACAGAAGTGCATGTAAGGTGACTGCTGAAAGCCTTCTGCAGTCAAGTGCTGCTGCAAGGTGCTTCAGTGGTGCTTATTTCACTGCAGAGAGAGAAAGAGAGAGCGTGTGTGTGTGTGTGTGTGTGTCCCCGCGTCCCCCCTCACTTATGATTTCAGCCCACCGTTCTGCACCAGCACAGGCTTTTTTTTATAACACAGCCACACGTGAGGCAGATCCCAGGCCTTGCGTATTGCAACGTTCTGCCTGATATCTGTCCCCGTCCCTGGCAGGTACATGGGACGCAACTGCTCATGTCTGTATCAGGTGTCAGATGAGAGAGGTGTTGTATGCGGCCGGTGTGTCGCACCTTGAAACAACAAAAAAGATGTTGTGTAGTATTGACTGTCAGCTCTGGACCAGAGCCCAGACATACTGAGAAGCTCACCTGGAGGCACTCAGCTGTGCCTGATAGTGCTCCCTTTGACCAAGCTGTTTACAGCAACCAAACACCTTTCCTTTAATACAGCTGCACCGCTTGTTACCCCCCACCCTCCCCACACACACACACACACACACATCACTGTAGGTTAATGTGTAACTAGCTAAAACCACCTTTTTTTTTTTTTACATCGCTTTATCAAAGCTGACTCGATGCACCTCCCCTAACTCCATATGCTAGTCAGTTACTTGAGAACCAGCGAGCATGATCTCTAGTTCTGGAATATGCAGGGTGAGGGGAACCATGTATTTGTTTGATTGAGCTCATCATTGCCATTAAGTATTAGATCAGTGGGTGTGCCTGTGACATGATTCCCATTGGAATACATAATATTAATGATCTTGACTGGACACAGAATGTCTAGTAGTTCCTGACCTTTGGCTTGCCCTGCTGCATCCGCATTTCCTGCCCGTCCCATGAAAGCTAATGAAATTGCCAGTGGAACGCGCACTTTCCGTGCCGCAGCATGCGGAGAGGCATTTGATGTGCTCCCAGTGTAACCACATCCGTGCTGTATTGTAAAGAGATACGGAGCGCCTCTCTCTGTCTTGGCCAGTGAGTCTGCCACCTGTCGGAGGAGAGAATTTGCTTTCTCTCCATGTTCGTTTCTGCTTTGCCTCCTGGCGCCAGAGGTTCGTCTCTGGGCAATCTTGCTCTCTGTGGCTCCATGATTGCGTGTTGCACAGAGAGCCGGGCAGCGTCTCGCTTCATTAATGGACAGCTATCGTTTTAAAGGATACTGTAACTGAATACGGAAGAAGCTTGGTTACCTTAGAGGTGTGAGACGGAGTGTGTTCGTGTGCATGTGTGTGTTTCCTTTCTTGAGTTCAGTGCCTAGTTACTGCTTGCTGGTGCTTCGAAGTTCTCTCACCTGTCACGGCCCGTTGGCCACAGGAGGGAGAATAGTGTTAGAGACTTTCTCCATTACTGAGTGCGATATCCAATGAGGAGAGTCAGAGATTGCCTCAGGCTCCTCTCTCTCTCCTCCTTGCTGGAGAACCAGTCTCGATGCTGGAGAAAGCAGCTGCAACCGTCCGTCAAAGCTCAGGGCCGCTGCGCTTCAAGGCTAAACGGCAGCGTCAGCTACACCTGATTGGGAGCATGCCGGGTGGTTGCTAGGCAACGGCTACATGGCCCTTTAGTAAACAATTATCTCTGGCCCTCCGAGCTCCCTTCCCCCTTAAACTGGTCTTTCAGCAAAGCCACTTGTTCGTCCCTCACCTGGGAAAGAAGGGCTTGAGCCACACTACTGATTACACTATTGACTGTGTAATTAGCCAGTCACAGCTGGCTACATCTCCAGCCAACAAAAAAGCAGTAATTGTCCAGTTCAGCATTAGAGCAGGTGGGCGCTGATGGAGCCGTATTATAGATTAGGGGGCTGGTATGTCCTATAGATCACCCACATGGCTGTGTCCACTCTTTTGTTGTCTTTTCTTCACCCCAAAATATTCTTCTCATGAGAGTCACTTTATCATGCTTGATAAGAACCAAAGGACCATACCTAATGCTCCTTTATGACTTTATCTAAGATTTAAAAACCATTTCGAATTCATGTTGAAGTTAGTGCGTAACCAAAGAAGACGGGCTTCATTCACTCATTCATTTATTCATTCATTCATTTATCTGTGGACAGCAGTCACATATTATACAGTTGAAATAGTGCTTATAACTCAGTGTAGGATGCATGTCTGGACCTTTGTACCACTTTATTTACTGTCTGTGATGTTAGAAGAACCATTTTTCCCTGTTACATCCCTGACCTCAACAGAATAGCTTTTTGTTCTGCCACCTCAAACGTTTTCTTTCTTGTGACCTGGGGCTGTGCTACCCTTTTGTCTTCCCATGAAATGGAGGGAAGCACACTTAAAGGCAGCATTTTTCCTGCCCCTGAATGCTTCAGTCATGGGGGAGATATTTTTAGGAGCTGAAAGACTGGGCCAATTAGGAGGCGATGCGCCCAAGGGTGACTTTTACTCAACAGCCTCCTAGGTTTTTTTCCCCCCTGTACTCTACTGTTGGGGGGGATGTTTCCTGGCCTCTAAAGCCCTCCTCTTCCTCGTAAAGCCACTTCAGCCATCACTCAGCAGTTTAGCCTGCGTATCTCGTCTCCAGCTCATGCTCTCGCAATGCAGTAAAGCACTTTTAAAGGGGGTTGGTAATAAAGTGAGAAGAGAGAATGTTTGGATGATTTTGAAGAGTACTGGCCAGCCACCTCCCACTCCACAACTCCTACATGGTGCATGCTCTAAAACAAAAAGCTCTCCTTTAAGAGAGTGTCTTTGGCTGGACCTTCTCTTAGCCTTTACCTAAACACTATCAGTGGCTTAAGTAGTTTTTCGCTTGATTTACGCTTTAGTGTACATCACTGCTTGGAGACAAAAAAGCTACCATGATGGGTTTACACAATGTCTGTTAAGAAATAACCATTGAATGATGCGAGATGGTGGTTGGGCGGGGGGGGGGGGCAGGAGGAGCTCCTGATTCCAATAAGTTATTGGATTTTGTACCTCCAGTGGCCTGCAGTTAGATGTACTCTATTGTCAATGACTGGATAGGGATAGGATGGATACTCCACACCCTTATTGAGTGATGAACATGTGAACAGATGCCTGCTTTGGCCTTCCTTGGAAACACTCACATTACATTAAATGCCTTGAATGCTCCAGGCACTTCCAGTTGACTTACTTTGTCCTTTGAGAGGAGAGGGGTTCTTCAACATGAGTTGGTGAGCCAGGTCCAACCACTGCTTCTACCAACCCCTCCAAACTTGTTGAGCTTTTTGTGACAATGCTAGAAGCTGATGTGTGGGTGAGTGGAAGAAGATGAGACCAAAAGAACTAGACAAGCCCATGTGCTGCTCTTGTCATTGTCAGGAAGACTGCCTACAATACCGTATCCTTTCTGTTGCCTGTTTGGTCTTAAAATGGTATTTCAGGGCCATGACCTCTCCGTAGTGGAAGTGTGTGTGTGTGTGTGTCTCCGGGTGTCTCCTACTGGGAACTCTATTTCTGCCACAGCCTGCTCCGTTGTTCTTTCCCCAACTCGTCTCTGTTCTTTCCCTTCCAGAGTGTGCTCTGGGGGAGCCTGATTGTTTTGCCATGGCTGTTGTGGTTTGTTTGCCCGTGTAGACGGTGTTGCATGTGTGTTCGATTGTGATTGTGTGTGACTAATGCATGCTGCGTATGACGCTTCCTGTGCAACTGCGCAAGGACGTGAACGCTGAGCAGGTGTGCCTCTGTAATTAAAGTGCATTAGCGCACGGCCAGTTTAATTCCCACTTGACCCCTGAACCTGTTGGGAATGATAATGATGATGATGGAGCTTTAGCTGGCGTCAGAGGGGCTGTAAACAGGCTGCTCGAAGCTACTGTAACTAGGGCTGGCTTTATGTTGGTGAGGCGTCCACTGGAGTAGCACGTGAGAAAGTGGCTGAATATTGGGGTTGTTTCTGGGTTAGTTCGAGATGCCGTTTCTGGGTTAATCAGGAAAAATGGCAGCTGGAACTGTGCTCGTCAACCCGGCTTGGCTTTTTCAGATGGTCTGTTGATGATCTAGTTATCGAGGGCGTCAAATGGCAGCCTCGCTGTAGTAACTCTAGGGCTGGTTGCCAGATGGATTATCGCCCGTCCAGCCGTTTGCGGAACTATACTCATGCCATGGCTGGTTTCTGACATTGGTTTGTTAATAGCATTGACCATAATTCCTGAGACATGAATAATTATCTTTACCCTGCGTATGGCTGTGTGTATGTGGAGCTGATCTAGGCTGGTTGCTTTGGGAGCTGTGTGAGCTGTCCCCATGGGGCTCTGGCAGCACTAAGCTTGGCAGGCTGTTTCTCATGCAGCTCGAGTGGCCGTGCCGTCTCCAGCTGCAAGGAATACTGCAGTCAAACAGAGAAACAGCCCCATCTTCACTTCTGTCAGTTTCTCAAGTACTTTCTTCCAAAGGAAAAGAAAACAATTGTTCACTGTGAAAATGTTAAGAAATGTCAGCCTACGCTCTGGCCAAAATGGTGTGGTGTTTATTTTGTGCCATGTATTTCAAGAGAATGGCTTATCTTTGCGAGTTGGATAACTTTCTACTTTTGTACTTTCGTGTGTCTGTGTGTGTGTCTGTGTGTGTGTCTGTGTGTGTGTCTGTGTGTGTGTCTGTGTGTGTGTCTGTGTGTGTG
>JBBPCY010000156.1:8256043-8266737 GCA_037974405.1 Brachyalestes nurse | reverse complement strand
CCCCCAGTCAGTCTCTTCATGTTCCACTCTGACACGAAGTCTAGACTCGGCTGACACAAACATGTCCCTTGTTCAGCTGGAGCTGTATGGTCTGTATCCCCTCCTTAAAGGCCGGTGAACACAAAGTGCTCTCATTAGCACTCAGGCTAGTTCTGTTTGTCCCCAGAGAGAACAGAGAGACCGGCCTGTGCCAGAAACATGGCATTATAAATCTCTGGTGAGGACAGCACCTCAGCTCCACAAAGAAGATGGGCGTTCTGCCCTAAATGTGTTAAATTAACCAACTCCACTCAGCTTAGCTTGTTGATTTACACCTCGAGATATAGCCAGAGCTGGACCTGTGTTTTCCCCAGATAATGTAATGGGTTTTATTTAATATCTCTCTGGAGAAAGCTTTGTAGATCCCAGTTAAGCCTGGATTTAGCCTTCATGTCTGAAATGCACCCAAATGATCTAATGAGGTCTTGAGAAACCAGCCTAGGGTTTTGACTTTGATCCGGCATGTCTCGGTATTGCAGAAGTTTCGAAATGGGCGAGAAAGTTTTGTTCTGTTGCATGTTTGTGAAGACGTCATCTAATGGCTGGGGAATGCTGTAATCTCTTTTGAACAGACAACACAAAAAAGCCCTTCAGTGGCTCGTAATTGACTTGGTGATGTCCGCGTTTGACTGTAATTGCTGTAGTCGATGTTAGCCAGTGGCTCTCTTGCCTCGGGCTGGCCCGACTATCTCTTGTCAGGGGGCCATGGAAGAACAGAAAGCCCGGATTGACGTCCCAGATTAATGAAGATTACATGCTGCAATTACTTGCCACATGATGAATAAGTGAGGCGATGGGCCCTCTGAGGGCAATCTATCAGAGGCTGTCACTGAAAGCCTCCGTTCAGAAAAGCAGCCCCATGCCTCTGTACCTACCACAATCTGCGCATGAGCCCTTGTGTATGAATGATGTGTGTTGATGTTCCTCTTGAATACAGAACTAAATAATTTTCACAAGCTTGCAAATAGTTCAGTGTCAACGAAAGTGATTGTGAAATTTGGCTAATTTTTTATTGTTCCTTGTGTTTTCCTCAAGCTCTCAATACATAGAATTTCCAAATCGGGGGAAGGTGCAGCCAGTCAGAAAGAGTTAGGCAAAGAGCGTGTTCATGGTGGCTTAGACCACGGGAAATACGTCTCTCCCCTCACTTCCTCTCACTAATAGTGAGCAGGAAATTATGTGCTCTTCCCCAGTAAAGGTTACTGGGTTATTGAGACTTGTATCTCTCTCTCCTCCCACCCATCCTGTTAAAGATTCTCTATCTGCCCCACCATAAAGCCCCCTCTCTTTCAGTGTATTTTCAGGATTGGGTCTTTGCTAGACTGCTTCAGGCTCTTCTGCTCCCTGCTGTGGCTAAGGCATATGAAAAGCTCTTGGGTTGCCTCACCTTGCTCTCCACTTGGTCAGAATGACCTTTACACGGTCACCATGGTGAGGAGTGCTCAACTGAACGTCACTTGGTAATGACAGCTGCATTTTTACCTGCTTTAGAGTCTCCCAGGGAAGTGCTTGCATTACTTTTATCTTGGGAAATCCTGATGTGATGTGGAAAGATGCCATCTACATTGGCTCTGTTTAACTTTACTTTGTGACATGAATAGACGTTATCCGTAGATTATGGCACTAATGCACAAATGGTTTAAATTCTGCAGCCTAGCAGATCTCACCTGAATTTGACTGGTTTTGTGAAGTGTGCTTTATTCAGCCATATTTTCTAATAACATGCATTACTGGATCAGTCTATCAGCAAGTACACAGTATTCATGCTTTGAGATCAGGGATAATACACTTGATTGGGACATCCCAGCACTTATCTAATGTTTCTGATAAATGCTCGTGTTTTGCATAATACGTAGGAGGCCAATGTGGTGTTCCCTCCATGGCCATGCTCGGGCCAAGTTGGCTGTGTTGCAGTTGGCTGTGTGTGTGTGTGTGTGTGTGTGTGTGTGCGCGCGCGCACACGGCAGGTTAGCAGTCCAGCGCGGGAGGCTTTTGAAGCTATGAGATCCCTGATGAGAGGTCTCTGGGGTCAGCCAGAGCCTCACTCCCTACAGCCCCCTCTAATTTCAGCCTTGCCCTAAAATCCCCCCTTTACGCTGCCCAACCCCCTACCGTGGGAAGCTGCACCTGTGGGCCACCCCACCACACACACACACACACACACACACACACACACACACACACACACACACACACACAAACACCCATGCATGGCTTTGTGACTTTGTCCTCTTTCATATCCTCTTTTGTAGTTTGGAGACGATAAAGTATAGCAAGTGCCACATGCAGGAGAAATGAAACATTTAATGATTACCTGACAAATATTAGTCACTGATCTTGACTGAGAGGAAAATAAGGTTGACGCATGAAAATGAACACTCTGTCAGTGGTTCTGTTATAGTGGTGTGTAAGAACAGGAAAAACAGAAAAAACACTCTCGTAGATTGCAGTACACTACAGGAAGCATTGGCATAAATATGGCTTCTTTTTTTTTTTTTGCACCATACTAGAAGAAATTGCCATTTTTGTATATAGCAGCACTTTGAGGGGAAGAGTCAGAGGAAACCCATAACGGCTTAAAATTAGGTGGTTCGTTTTGTAATCAAACCTTTTTTTTTCCATAATAAATATGATTATACATGATCTGCTGGGGACTAGCTAGTGCAAATGGAGCTCTTTTCTGTAATCCCAGCTCAGATGGGGACTGTGGAGGCAGAGGGGGGGTCCACACTGTGTGAGGATGAGTGTGGGCTAAGCCTGGGCGCTTGTGTACCAGCAGGTCTTTAGCTGGTTCTCAGCCTGGTTCTCTGTGAGTGTATATATATATATCCTCATTATCAGGCTCGCTAATCAGGAGGGTGATGAAGTGCGCAGACTTGTGGAAATTGCTCCTTTTAAAACGGTGCGAGGTGACATGCAATGCTAACGGGTCTGTTGGGACCTCTATTTTGGGGCATGTGCGAGCCGCTGGAGGAATGTTGCTGGACAGTCCAGAGTCTCGGGGGTTTGGATGAAGGTCTTTGTTCACTGGTCACCTCCCCCACTGCTTTTATCCCCATCCAGCCATTTGGGCAGCTGTCACATAATCCAGCTAATCAGAGCCAGGGTGTGTGGGAACAGGACCGTTACCCACCGCACTACTGTCTCATGCACTCTGACTTTGCCACCTTTCCAACGATGGCCGCTCTCCTTGGTGCCATCACACGCATTAAGAGAACAGGAGATCCAGGGCATGACCCAGCAGATTCACAAGCATCCATCAATGCTTACCAGTAAAAGACCCCACTAATGCATACACACACACACACACACACACACTGACATGGCAGCCGACCTACAAGCAGGGGGATGGGTGGAGAGGTCAGAAGCCCCACTACATGTCGTGGGATGATGCACGTCCATGTGAAATAATCCATCTTTTTAAGACGCATCTGTTGTGTGTCTGCATGGATGTGTGGCCAAGAACACCACCCCCCCACCACCACCACCCAAACAGACCAGGCTACTGCTGTTAATCCCACACAGCATCATCCACACCAGCCTGTGGGTCCTCCCATGTCCCAGCAGCGCAAAACACACACATGCATAAACTGTCTATCTCCCCTCTGTGTGTGTGTGTGTGTGTGTGTGTGTGTGTGTGTGTGTGTGTGTGTGTGTGTGTGTGTGTGTGTGTGTGTGTGTGTGGTGGGTAGGGCATTCTTGGGTTCACAGACCCTTTATAATAATATTGAACACGTTCTTCAAGGAAATGGTTCTTTACCGTTCAGAAAAAAATTACAATTCATGGTTTACAGAGTTATGATGGTCAGTCATATTCTGTATGTAATCCAGTACCTTTATTAACAATTGAAGTCTAACCTCCAGTCTGGAGAAAATGTGTTTCTTTAAGATTTCTGACCTTTATGGTCTTGTATAAGGCTCTTCAAAGAACCCTTAGAAAATTCTGTACAGCATCAAAATCACTTTTAATATTAATAAAATCCCACAGCACCTTTTTTGGTTGTACATGGAGCCTTTTTTGATAAGAATGTAGACATTCTCCTCCACACACACACCACATGTAAAACCCATGTTTCTTTTTATCCACACACACACGCAGGCCTTGCAGTGCTGAGAAGGTGCAACGCTTAAAACCCTGTAATGCCAAGCAGCCACTGTCTGTTTTGCAGTAAGCGGCACACATGGATCAGTCAGTCATGAAACAACTGTTTTGGTCTTGTGGAAGTGAGCCATCAAAGCTCCAGAAGGCACTTTGTCCCTTGATTAAAGAGCACAGCAACACGGTGCAGCTTCTCTTTGGTCCATCCTTTCAGACGGGCTTACCACGCCTTCTTCCACTGTCTCATTTGTTTAGTGAGGCTTAGTTCCATTTGAGGGCCGAGTCCTTTGAATATGGTTTCCAGGTTGAATCTGAGAAGTTCAGAGACACTCTCTCTCCCTACAGGAAATGTAGAACACATGAAACATGCTTTGCTCGAAGAATTATTTGCTAAATGGCCACTGATGACACTGTGAATATTGGCTTTCCATAGTGAGTGTCAGCTTTTGGTTTGATTTGGCTGAAAAAGTTTCTAAAATAAGGTTACATTGGTGTGTCTACTTATTTGATTTCTTTTGGAATATTGAATGACTGAACACTTTAAAGGGACAGTGTAATTGTGATTTTATCTGCCCTACATTGCAGTTTAGAATTAATGTGGTGTTCCTGGCCGTTAGGTCATGAACTCTGCATTACTTACAACTTGTTAATGTTCTCTATACATAATAAGCATTGTAATTTGGTTTTGTGTCTCTTAATATGTTGGAACAGACTGAATGAAGTAGTAAAAAAAACCTCATCAAATACTGTGTATACAGTTCATTTTTACTAGTTATAGTGTTCTAGTATTATCATGCTTGCTTAATAAAACATGATCAGTGTATGATCATGATCATGGTAACTGCAAAAAACTTCAGCATAACAAGGCATTGATTTCTAACAGTTACCATAATTATCATATGCTTTACAAATATTCTCTTTTAATCCTATCATCCTATTATGCACATCAGTTATTTGATATAATTATTATTATACCCCCCCCCCCCCAAAAAAAAGAAAAAAAAATTGATCAGAAATTGACATGGGAATCGGTAAATATATAATCACACAAACAGAATCAATAAGGGAATTGACATCAAATAAATTACATCAATTCTAATCTTAGATACAGTCCTGCTTTTAATGTTCATTCATTGTGCTCTAATGAGGATCCTTATGAGAACTCAATATTTCCTGTGACACTGAAATGCATGTGAGGTTTAGTCTGAGTTGCTTGTGCCAGCTGTTAATTCATTATGCTCTCATTTTGAATGCATGAAGTGAGTTGGTTCAGCTAACTTTTTGTGACCATTTCTGATCAGTTAAAAGTTTACATTAGAATTTCAATCTCATTATGCTGTGCATTATCTCTTATCTGACAGCCATTTCCATAATGATTTCATGTTCTGCCACCTCTATAACACTGTTGGTAAATAGAAGACTCCTGTCTTTTGTTAATGTTTGTCCACTTTTTTTTTCTTCTTCTTCTTCCACCTTCTCTATCTCTCTCTGGGTTCTCTCTTTCCATCACTGCTGTTAGTAAAGTATACTATGTTCTCTTTACAATCTTGTAAGCTTCTGTTGTGCTAACTTGTGTTTTTGCCTCTTCTACAGCGATCCTACACACTCATTCTGGAGGCCTGGGACTGGGACAACAGCACTCAAAATAGTGAGTACTACCTCTTGTTTGTACTGATGAAACTATGTGTTGATATGCAGCATGGTGGTATTATGTGGTGCGTTAAACACTGTAGTGTTGGAACTGGTGCTTATTGGCTTTCGGATAGATGGCCTCGTACAATGGGTCTTTTGACTCACTCTGAAAAGACGAGACAATGTTGAGACTTGTGTTTTCTAACAGCTGAAGGACCACGAGCTTTGCCAAAAGGGAAATTTTGTAGATGATTCATAAACAGCAGTCTTACTGAGCGTTGTGCCATAGGCTCCAAGTAACGCAGGTGTATGTGGTTGTGTGGGTGGGGCAGTACAAATGTCTTAGTTTTAGCTAGACTCCCCCTAGGGCCTAATCAAGAGTGATGTATGATTTGGTAAGGTTGATATAACTTTTAATTACTTCCACTAATCAGTTTAGAACATTCCTTAGAGGGGGTAAGTAGGTTGGAACGCTCCATGCCCACCTTTAGTCTAAGGAATGATTGGTTGGAGGTCTGTGTACATGTTTGGAGGTTATTACTGGAGTCTTACCGGGTGCCTTGGTGTGACTAAGCCAGATTTCTTTTCTGAAGAGCTTCTTTCAAAAGTCTTCATAGCTGATGGCATTCCATGCAGACAATTGTTATGAACATTGCTTTTTATGGTGTTGAATAAGTCCGAGCATGTAGAGAAACCTGAAGACCTTCGGACAGGGGTCCACTGCACGGAGTCTAGGGGGAATGGTTATGGGCGCCATCGGGCTGCAGCTGTATCCTGTTTTCCTTTGCCTGTCCGGCTGCCGATCCCGCCGCCTTTGTCTTGCTTTAGGAATTGTCGGGAGGAAGGGGGTTGAAGAGAGGAATTTTACATATGTGAGAGAAGGTGGACGCTGGCTGGCAAGAGGTGAGGGGCGGAGAGGGTCCTGTCTTTGATGTGCGGATGTGATCGATATAATGACTACGTGTTCCAGGCTTCTAAAAGACGCCAAATGCAAACATTCGCCTCTCTTGCACCGTGAAGTCATTCCATCCTGTTTCCCCCCTCAATCTTCTCTTTTGGGCAGGGGATTGAGACAATAGGACTGGATGGTAAGAGGCCGCTCGCATTGGTCCAGTGCATTGTTGGCCTGTCCTCCCCCGGGGATAGTACGCTGTGTGGCTATACTTTAGAGGGACTGGCTGGTGGAGAGAATGTCCCTGAGAGACTTTTCACTGAGACTTCAAGACGCATGTGTGAGAATTTCGAGGGATGTCACCCAGCGTAGGCTGCGCCATTCTGGTGGTAGCTGTTTGTTTGCTGTGGCGGTAACATGGACTAATATTTTGAAGCATTGACTGGAACTGCAACATCATTGCAGCCAAAAAGAGGGATGACTGTTCTCCCACTAAACCCTTAATCATAAACAGCCAGATGGATCCAAGAATGACCTTATTGTACTTGTTTTTGAGGAAACTAGTATCTCTGTTTTTAGCAGAACAGCTAGTTAAATAAAAGGAAAATAAGTATCTAGGCTAGACCCATGAGGACTGTGTGAAATATAGCTTTGTCAGATCACACCCTAGTCATTGGTTCCTTTAAAAAAAAAAAGTGTCTGACTGTTTTCAGTGAGTGTGAGAGAATCGTGCCACAGATTTTGTCTGAGAGGCTGCTATTAACTTACAGACTGAAGAGCCCCTTAGTTAAGACTCCCTAGACATATCCAGTCAAATTTCCAGTAATTCAGCAATGTAATATTGCAGTAAAACCACATACAACTGTTTAAACTGAAAAACGTATATTTGTGTTGCGAACTTAATTTTATTTAAACTTCATGTACTTTTGTCAAATCACACTTTCAAAGCCTATACATTGCTTCAGATCATGACAAAATGGCTTATGCTAATTTAGCCTGCAGGCTACTGTTACTGTTGTTTTTGAGCTTGGATGTATGTATTTTTCTTTGTTTTTTCAACTTCAGTGGACCCATAACATGTAATTTGTAATGCAAATGTTCATATTTGTGAGGCAAGATGTGTTGTATTACCTTCTGCTGCTAAAGAATATTAGCATCATTAGCTGTGCCTGCATTATCACTGCTAATGCCAAATCCATCTTAGCCTCCAGTCTTTCTCATCATCCAGACTGTCCAGGCTGTGGATAGCACTGTAAGGCTGGGGATAGCACTGTAAATTGATGTCCTCTCAGGTGGTCCGATTTTTCCTGCTCCTCACAGCCATACCCTACTGTTATGAGACAGTGGCCTCATTTGTCACTCGCTTGAGAAGCCAACCTGAGTGCTCACTCTGTGCCAGACAGGAAATAATGTTGTCATAGTGGGAGTCCACTGCCAAGCCCCTGTCTGCCGGAGCTTGCTGCAGTGTGTGTCCTCACACAGGCTTTGGCAGTGCAGCGCAGCTTCAAAAATTGTCATTGCTGGGCACTCCAGGCGCAGCATTGTAATGAGCTTTGTAGCACTGATTGATAGTGTGTGTTTAGTATTCAGCGTGAAGGCTCTGAGTTTGCTGCATGCTGTGTGATGTTCTGCTTTCTTCAGACTGGACACATTCCAGCATGTGTTTTTTTATCTGCTGAAGACCTGAGGGCAAAAGAAACAACTCTCAAATCCATCTTTTTGTAGCCTGTTAGTTAAGAATACATACATCTCTTTCTATGAGGAGTCTAGCTAGAGTGGAACCCATAGCATTTGCATAGGCCTTTGCAAAAAAATTGTACAGACCCGGTTCTTGTACGGAATGTGAATCTATGAAATGCAGGCAGTTTTATAGACATAATCAAATAGTTACTTTGAGCTCTCTGTGTGTATGCATTGAGGCCTCACAGGCTTCAGGAGGGGTCCCATTGCATTGTGTTTACATGGCAGGAAGGGCTCTGGACTGGCTAGTGTTTAGACATTGGGCAGCCCAGCAAAGCTTGCTCCATTGTTCTTTATCTGGAAGCGCCATGGCTATTTTTGTTTTCGTTGCTTAATTCGTCTGACATTGTCCGTGGATGGAGAGGAAGGTGTGTGTGAGTGAGTGGGTACATGTGGCGGGGGGGGTGTTGCAGTCCTAACATCGGGACAGAGGAAATCACAGGCCCCCTACTTCCACTGTGATTGTTTGCTGTCTCTGATCCCACTGTGATAAAGATTGCTTTCTTTGTTGGTGTTGGCAAAAAGCAATGGAAGCTTGGCAAAATTGAACAGTTAATGGGAGCACTTGTAGGTCCAGAGACTCTTTGAGGCATCTAGAGGGCAAGGTAAGGAAGGAGGTGTAAATCCTTCAATGACTTTTAGGAGTTGCTGTTTGAAAGTCAGACTGTGCGTGTCCCCTCCCATCTGCCCAACTCTCCCTGGTAACAGCACTCATGGTCAGACTGCTCCCTCAGACAAGGCAGACGCTGCTTCAACAGCCCTAGACAAATGCAGTAAAATGAGTGCTTTTGTTTAATTTTGGTGCAGTCCAGAAAACTCGTTTCGGCTTTGGCAGTGGTGTGAAGTGTATGTGTTCGAAGAGGTTTTTTGCGTTGGTTTGTCAGTTTGACAGTGGCAGGAAACTCTTAGTCACTGCAGCAGCCTGGAGATTTATGGCTTTATATTGGGGACTGCCCCTGCAATTGTCCAACATGGTGGTCTGCCTTTTGTTATTGCCTTGTAAATGTGAGTGGAGTGTGCATATATTGTTCATATCTTTGTTCGTACATGGTCTGTGTGGGGGCGGATTGGATAGACAAAGAAATATTCTATTCTGCTGAGTGCCTAATAAAATTTCCAGTCAAGTTGTCAATGAACAGCTTGCCTTCTGTCCACTGCAGCACCAGAGAAAAGGCTTGAACTACTAACATTACTTGTCTTTGCCCCTTCAGGTGAGGAGCTGCTGATTGAGCGGCATGCTCACACTGGTGTGGCGAATCCTGGGGAACAGTGGCAGGTCATCATGCACCCAGGTGCCACTGCCCGCTTCGAGTACCGCATCCGTGTCAGGTGTGATGAGAACTACTATGGCAGCAAATGCAACAAGCAGTGCCGGCCTCGCGATGACTACTTTGGCCACTACCGCTGTGATCCTTCCGGAAACATTGTCTGTCTCGATGGCTGGATGGGACAGGACTGCCGAACTGGTAAGAGATGTCGGATTGCCATATAGCATGTTAGTACAATTCATGGAGACATGCCATTTATCTTCTAGAACATGTATATCTAGTTTGCCTTTGATGTAACCTTTATGAAAGAGGGCAGCATGGGTGTTTGGGCCTGTTAAATCATGACCTTTACCACCGTGTAAAGACACCTTCTTCTATCAGTGGTTTCACAGCCCAGTAATCTTTACTCCTCAGCCTAAAGTGAGATGTTCTGTAAATGATACTTCTCCAGACCTGGAGTCACACTTTCCATTAGCTACATTAGCTCAATTCATGCAGGACGTGGTGTCTTTTACACCATGCTCTCCCATAAACAATCAAGGAGCCCCTTGACTGTTTTTGTGATTGTGGACTGGGCGTAAGGGGGCGGTAGGGCTTTAGATACTAAATCACCAGGCTGACCTGAACAACAATGGTATGAGAATGTGGTGGGTGGTGGCAGGCAAGAAGCTTTATGTTGGGCCATAAATGTGTCTCTTGTTCTAGGGAACACCATTAATTCTCACATCTTGTTGTGCTTGTAATGGGTCAGTGGAAACAAACAAGGCTGACTCGTGTTTTTATTTTTGTTTTGTTTTTGTTTTTTCTTGCCCCCTCCTTCTATTCTGTTACATGTCTCATTCTCTATCCTTTTCTCCTATTCTCCTACTCCCTTCCTCACTCACCCTCTCTCTTCCTCTCCCTCTCTCTTCCTCTCCCTCACTCACCCTCTCTCTTCCTCTCCCTCTCTCTCTCTCTCTCTCTGTCTCTCTCTCTCTCTCTCTGTCTCTGTCTCTCTCTGTCTCTCTCTGTCTCTCTCTGTCTC
>JBBPCY010000156.1:8220616-8255943 GCA_037974405.1 Brachyalestes nurse | reverse complement strand
CAGTGATACGCGCTCTCTCTGTCTCTCTCTCTCTCTCTCTGTGTCTCTCTCTCTCTGTCTCTCTCTCTCTCTGTCTCTCTCTCTCTCTCTCTCTCTTTCTCTAGCGATCTGTAAGCAGGGCTGTAATTTGATTCACGGAGGCTGCTCAGTGCCCGGGGAATGCACGTAAGTGGCAGAGTGTGGTTTCATGCTCGCTTAGCCCAGCTGATCTGGCTCCTTAAGTTCAGCAGGCCATATGCGTGCATGCTGATAAGGGGTTTTGACCTGTTTACTTTACCATTAATTAATCAGTGTGCTGAAGCTGGTGTTTGTGCAAGCTGTTTTTTTCCATGTTTATTTGTGCCCATGCTGCGTTCACTAATGGAGAGTACATTTTAGGAGGTAGGAGGAATAGATAAAAGTCTTGGGAAAGTCACTTATCACTTTCTTTAAAGCTATATTGTGTAGATCGCATATACTGTATTGGTTTTATATTCTAAATAGCAACAACTGATTTGACAGTAGACCATGTCTCCTTGGGTGACACCGCTAGAGCTTCTCTGATGGCTTGTTGCACACAAATATGTGCATTGTCACTGATCTTGTCATCAGTCCCCAGAAGTGCTTGATGGGCTTAAAGCGTAGATTACATGTTAAAGTATGTTTTTACTCAAATGCTCCTGTGGGACTAGCTTCGATTTCAAGCCATCAGTGAAGATTAATAACATGCGAATAAAAATCAGTTTTATTCACTTTCCAGCAGTTTTTACTCTTTTTATTGAGAACATAATTGCATTGTCAGCTAACAAAATACAGTAATTGTACATTCTGTCTAAGGATGAGAACAGCTATTAAACGCTTAACTCCAGAAGACTTGCCCATTCTCGATCTAGCCTTGCACAAAACATACAGCGTCCGTAAAATTGTCCATAAAAATGATGGATTTTGCCTGTGTGGACAAACAATTCAGCGGTGTCCAAAGAAAACCATGTACTTTAAGTAGACCATTCGAATTTTTCCAGAATGACATTTACATTTTTGCCCTCTCCTCTAAAGTTTCCATTTTGGGGATTCTTGTTTTCTTTGTACATGTGAACACCAAAATATATAAGTTAAGTCAGAATTATTCATTCACTGCTTGCTTACTTGCTAATACTTTGTGTGTTACTTCAGTCCAGTCTTGCTCTGTTTCTAACATGACTCCTCATCTAAAGCATTTCATATATGTTATATTGGCCAGTAGTCAGAGAGATATTCAGTGTATTTCTGCTCAGGGCACAGGAAACAGTGATGCTTCCTCTGCTGGAGCTTGCTTTGGAATCCTACGACGTCACTGCTGCCCCCCCCCCCCCATTTGCCTTTTCCTGCCCTATGCCTGTGTTTGGCCCGCCACGCTTCCTAAGCCACAGGAAGAGCCTGAAGCCTCCTCCAAATCCCGCTCGAGCTTCCTAAATTAAGTGCCTAACAAAAAACTAGCTCTCCACCTTTACGTTGCCCAGTAGATAGTGCGATGCCTTGCAAATAGGCACAGACATCATCTGACCTGTAACCCATGTTGAACCAATACTGGGGTGCTGATTGTTCTTTGACATTCGGTACCAAGGCCTCAGTCTTGGAGGAGCCCCCAACTGCTGCTGCAGTAGGGTAATCTGGTGGCCCCATGCCTATAAGGGCCCCACTGCTGTCAGTCTTCTCTGCACAGACTGACAAGCATGCAGATCGTAAGAAAACAGCAGCATGGGAATTTTGCAATTCCAGGACTTGAACATCCTTAGGAATGGCAGAGATTTCATGGTTGACTTCTGAGGAGGGTTCCTTTCAAACTGAGGCCACATAAAGGAACACATAGTGTTCTCTCAGTTACCCTGATTAATACGGCTGCACAATATATCATTTGTTGATGACCGTCATGATCTTGGCCTTCACTATAATTATATCCTAAATATGCAAAAAAAGCAAAGTGTATCACAAATGCAATATTCAGCAGTTAAATTGTAATACCAGTATTCTGTCCCTATTATCAAGCCCTAATATGTTGTTGGGGTGACTGGGCAAAGCAGGATATTATGAGTCATCCTTAAGAGGAGCACCAGTCCCATGCTCTGGAACATGCTGTAACTGACTTCCCTGTCGTCATTAGCCCAGTTGCTCATGGGAAGGAAGGAAAAGATGGAGAGGGAATTTCTAGGGGAAGTTATGACTACACTTTTCACTGGAATAAAATCAGAGAACTCATCTTAAACTGACTTTTGTTTGTATATGGTCAGGCAAAATTTGCACGGACAGGAATGTGTACTCAGATTTTCCACCTGAGATGCACAGGACTGCCATTCCAGCGTACGGGTGTAGCCTAATTCAAGATGAACATGACTTGTCTTGGCACATAATGGTTTGCTTGCCAAGTTGCTTCTCTTTGGAGTGAGCAAGCGTACGTTTGGCAGTGCTTGGCAACACTGAATGCCTCTGCGCTGGCATTGGATTCAGATTCGTTTTGTGCACGTTGGGCAGCCTACACACACTCATGTGCTGGTAGTAAAGTTCTATCTGGGCAACGCTGTAGTGTTTTTGTTTTGTTTTTTTTCTCTCTTTAGCGGGGATGATGAGGGTGAAATCTGGCTAAAAGTGTGTTTGGAACTTTGGGCTTAGGAGTGAATGGCATATCTACTGTCCAAAATGAGAAATTCTTTCATTCATTCAATCCAATCGGAGTTAACAGTCCCAAAGTTTAATTATGTGTTCTTCAACACTGCATGGATCGAACACAGACTGTTAGTTCAACGTCTGCCTTCTCTGCTTTCTCTCTGACGGCAGTGTGTGGAGGAACAACTACGGAAGCTGTAGATCTGCAGCCCTGAGCCAGAGTTTGGCCATGCCTGTCCTACAGGACTAGCGTCTTAAAATAGCCCGCTCAGAAATGACAAGACAGCTGAGACAGAGACAAACAGAGCGAGAGGGAGAGAAAACCACTAGCCTTGGAATAGCAGAGTGCTGCTGTAAACCAATGATTAGCTAACCCCTTACCGGCGCTACTCCACATATCCTCTGGCTCCCACCAAGTCACCCATGGGAGAAGCGTGTGTTTATATGCTTGGAAGTGTTCCTAACCTTTGCCACTCTGCAAGGTCTTCTCCTGCTAATATTAAGTGTCATTAGACACAGCAATAGCACTTCAGCAAAAGGCTGTTCCATGGAGTTATAGGCTTGTCATTAGGATGTCTCTGGTTGCTAAACAGGCCTTTATGGCTGATGCCACCACTTTTGTGGTTTCCAGGTGTAACTACGGCTGGCAGGGTCAGTTCTGTGATGAGTGCTTACCATACCCAGGCTGTGTGCATGGCACATGTGAGAAGTCATGGCAGTGCAATTGTGAGAAGAACTGGGGTGGACTGCTGTGTGATAAAGGTAATCCACATTTACACTTACAGACTAGCATTCACATATAGACATGCACATGAGGAACACAACACAAAGCTGGATTTCTCACTTCTCCATGTACCTTAAGTGGAGTCTTGTCCATTAGGAGGAGAGGTCTAGGACATTCCCGTTTGATAACCTTAAAATTTTGACCTGAGATATCCTGCTGCTTTGTGGAGTGTACCCCATTCAGATTTGTGTAAATGGAGGTACACATGAAATTCAATTTTGTTTGCAATCACAAAAAATACAGTTTTACCTACATCGAATTGTATTCTGAAGATCTAAACAGAATTAACTCCAACTCCATTTAGTTGATTTGTTGGCTGCCATGTCAGCGTAGCTTGCGGTCATGTGATGGAGTGCATGCGCAGCCGGCCGCACGCTGGATATTGATGTCGTTGTTGGAGTGGTGCTTGGACATCTGATCCTGTGCCCGGTGGCCGGCATGTGTCCTGGAGGACGCTTAGGAATGTGAGGCGGTCGTTAGGTCGGCCGTCTCCGTGGGCCTATCTTTATTTATTTACTGGTCTTTGTGCAAGGTGTACCCTTATAAGGCGCACTGGAAGCCCGCGGGCCCTCTCCTGTGGTTTGACAGCTGCCTTCCTCAGAAAGAGATGTCCTCGGAAGTGTCAGCAGTGCCAAAAGGGTCAGATTGTAAACGGCGGAGCTGTTGCAGCCCAGCTTGTTTCACCACCCGCAGCTTGAATTATGGACAAAGAGTAACGCATGTTATTCCCTATACAGATCTGAACTACTGTGGCACCCATCACCCCTGTGTGAACGGAGGCACCTGCATGAACTCTGAGCCAAATGAGTATAACTGTGCCTGTCCCGAAGGCTACTCAGGCAAGAACTGTGAGATAGGTAAGTGTTGTGTTATGTGCACTTATTAATGTTGCTTACATAGAAATTGTGCTCAGCCCAATGTGTAGCAGATGTACTAATGCCAGGAAATGTTGCCCCGCGGGCTACAGCAAGAATGCAGGACCATCATTCACGTGTGAGTTGCTAATTGAATTGGAATTATCTTTTGCAGCTGAGCATGCCTGTGTTTCCAACCCGTGCGCCAATGGTGGCACCTGTCATGAAGTTCCCTCTGGCTTTGAATGCCAGTGTCCACCAGGCTGGGAGGGTCCCACTTGTGCTAAAGGTGAGCATGTGTATTGTCACTTTTTTTTTTTTTTTCCATGATTTCAAGAAATTTCTAGGAAGTCGATGTTTCTAGCAATAAATGTATTTGAAAAACCCTTGTATTTGAAAAGTCATAATTGAAACTGAAGACAGAAAACATGACAAATGACTATAAATAGATAATGAAAGTAGATTGATTAACATTTAATTGTTCCCATAAGATATTAAATATACTTATGTGATTGTCTACACTGTACTGAATCACAGATAAAATCTTGCTTATTTATATGACAAATGGGTAGAAGCTTTTGAACAATAGTGTATGTTTGCATTTTTTTTTTCCTCCCTATTTTGTTTCTACCTCCCTTCTCCACACGCGTCCAGATGCTGTGGCTTGGCTGGGCTCCTGCTGAGCATTTCAGGCTGTGATAGGGCAGTGTGGGCTACTGGCGGCACAGTGGGGTCCCGATGTGGGCCGCTCCTGGCTGAGTGCTTGTAGGAGCCTGGATTAGAGTGCGGTGATACTGATCACCAAGATGGGGGATTTGCATAATCCTGCCTTAACTTTGAACCAACCCGCTTTTGGCTCTGCAAATCAGGAGCGCAGCATGGTGCCCTCCCGCCTACCTCCTTTCCCCAAATCTCAAATTCAGCCCACCTTTCTGCGGTGGGCCTCCTGCTTGATTTGGCATGACAGCTCTTCCCCAATCTCTACTCTCGCTTTCCTCCCCTCCTGACTGCGTTCACCCCCCCACCCCCACAGTAGCTGGCAGGTCCGCCAGGCCTATGTTGCCATTACCGTAGCAACAGGAGGGTCTCCTGCTGGAATTTGGCACACACTTCCTTTTTAGAGCGCATGAAGGTGCTACTCCCAGCCCCCCCCCGACCCCATATACACTCATCCCTGACCCGCGTACACCCCCTCTATAGATCCCTATTGTCCTTTGCAGTCCAATAGATGCATAAGAACAAGAGCGGTCCAGAGAAAGAAGAGTGTCTGCTGTTTTTTCCCCTTCATTTTGGGCGGGTAAATTTCCATGTGCTCAGTTAGTGTTTGTGCCAGTGTAAGAAGTGTGAGGTTTGGAGGGCTAATAGTGGCTAATCTTCTGCCCTCTGGATTAGACTGAACACTAATCGAGTTACAGTGTAAAGCAGGACTACTCTCTCCTCAAATCTTTTAAATCTCTTTGTCTCTCTCTCGGTCGCTCACTCTCTCTGGTGGGTGGTTGTCAGCCTCCACAGCTTGAGTAAAATCAGCATAATCGCCCAGTTTGCATGTTTTATTTGGAAAGCTATTGCTCATAATTGGGCAGTGAAACCCTGCTCATCTGAATCCATGTGGAACACTGACCTCATAAATGGTTTTAATGGTGAAACTGTGTTGTCTCGAAAGAACAGCTCTAAACTGACAAGAATTCTGACAGAGGCTGGATGTCTCCAGTGGCTTATCTTTAATGTGGTTGTGAGGAGAGTTCTGTGTTTTGTATTGCAGACATGGACGAGTGCGCTTCCAGTCCTTGTGCTCAGGGAGGAACGTGTATTGACCTGGAGAACGGCTTTGAGTGCCTCTGTCCTCCTCAGTGGGCTGGGAAGACCTGTAAGATTGGTAAGAGTAATACGGTATTACTTTTGTATGAGCCATGAGGAATCACTTGGAATTAGTCGGATGCACGACAGGAGACACATTCGAAAACTCAGTCTAAGTCAGAGGATGACAGGCTAGTTTGTAAATCCACAGTTCTGAATAATTAGGCTGAATTTGCAGAGCTGTGGTCAGGAGGAAACTGTCCATGTGTTCTCAGACTAATTCAGTATAAGATCCTGTGTGTGGCTTATCTTACCTCTATTTCGGAGAAGAGCCGTGGTAGGGTTACATCGCTGTAGGAAATGGCTCTGATTTGACGTGGAATTTATTCTCTGGGCAAGATCAGGGAGAGTGCGTGATTGTGTCCATTTTATGCATTTTATGCTGCTTCTCCTTGAAACCACAAATGGAAGCACAGAGACTGGGTTTGCCAGAAAGTTATTTTTGATGCAAAAAATGCTTTTGATGAATGTAGTTTGATTTTATAATCCTTTTAGTGAGGTTAATGTGAACAATTATTAGGCATGTTTAAAAATATTGATTATTGGACACCATGGTATGATAGTCTATTTTTTGGTTCTTTCCTGTGAGAAAGTTTGTCTTTTTGTTTTTATAATGAAGGTAGCAGATCCTAAACAGAAAAAAGTGCTTTGCGTCCGCACCCACTCATGTTTCAGTAATGCAATCCATTCACGGTATTCGCTGACGCATCTTGTTGATTACATTGAGCATTGTTGCATCCCTGTTTGTTGACAAACCTGTCTGTTGATGCATGCGAGTGTTGATTTTGATGTGGTTGTGTACCTGCATGTGTGCAATGCTCATCGTGATACCACAGTTTTCCTGGTGGAATAACCGATTAGGCCTCCTGAGGAGAGGAAGGAGACGCATAACCTGAGTGGCGGAAGACTCTGTTTGATCTGTTTGAAGGAGTCAGCCTTCTGAGATAAGATCCTTCAACTGTGAGCTCCATTCGTGCCACCGATTTCTATCGATTGTGGCCACTGCAGCGTTTGCGTGCCATTCCATCTTGTCCTCTCTCCGAAGGAAGTTCTGGATGTGAGAGAGGAAGCAGATTATGACCTGTAAACAAGTGGGGTGGGGGGGGAGAACCTGAGTCGGTGCGCTCGGCTTACAGGCCAAACCTTAGCCTCTATCTCGCGTTTCACCTGGTCCTGCTGCTGCCCAGAGTTAGGTTTCCCGCAGGACAGGTGCGCAAGGGAGCGGCGTGCACCTCACCAGGGGCACCTTATAAATGTTTAATCACCTAATAATATCTAGCTCTTTCACGGCAGGGTTCACTGCACCATTTTTCCCCCTCACTTTGAAGGGAGATGGAATGCATAGTGGATAACATCACCCAGCATGTGAAACATCCAAAGTTGTGATTCTTTGTCTACACTCTAAAATACGGGTTCTCATGACTTTAGTTCTCAGTCTTGATCTTGGAGTACCACTGCACTGCACATTTAGGGTTCCCCTTGCTCCCAGCACATGCAACTAATAAACCAATTAACCAATTTCCTGAGGTGAACTGGGAATGTAGGAGCTGGGAAAACACTGATCTGGAAGTATCATGGCACTAAATGTTCCAGAGTTGAGAACCCTTGCCATAGAAATACCATGTTTGAGTTCTGAGGTTGTCTTGGTTTATGTATCCATATGACTTTATATCTGTTTTGAAGTGTTTTAATTTAATGAAATGTGCCCTTATTGGCTAAAGTCGAATCCTGGAACTGTTTTCAAATGTAAAAATCTTGATGAGATTTATACCCCATCATTTACACTTGTAGAGTGGAGTCCTTCTCTTTGCCATTCAAATACGCAAATGTAAATGGGAGAGCCTTGGTGTAGAGATCAGAGAATAGATGTGAAAGGAAGTTAGATTAGTAGCAGGATCTGGATGGCCCTGATGTCAACGTGGAACAGAGTCTAATAGCCGGAGTGTTGCCAGTCTCTGCAGGCTGGTACAGAGTTACAGGCCGAGTGCCGGTTCAATGTGCCTAATGGTGGTGGGGCTACAAAGAGAGAGCTCCAATTTCACTGCCTTCCCCTTTTCTGTTTTTCGTTCTTCCTTTGGCTCTTCTGTCTCCTTCGTCCCTTTTCTTTTTCTTCTTCTTCTTTGTTTTCTGGACATTTCAATCATCCCTCCTTCTTTCTCTCCCTTAATCCACAGATGTAAATGAGTGTGTGGGGAAGCCTTGCGTTAACGCTTACTCTTGCAAAAACTTGATTGGTGGATATCACTGTGACTGCTTTCAAGGATGGGCCGGACAGAACTGTGACATCAGTCAGTATCTCCTCACGTTCTCCTCTCCTCACTGGGCCCTTTTGCCACTCTTTATCAATGTTGTGCCTCTTCCTCTTTTCTTTATTTCCTGAGGGCATACACACACACGCACACACACAGAGTGAGGCACTGCAGCCAAAGTTTCCTCTCTAGGCACCTGATATCTGCAGGGACATGAACACCACACGCAACGTCATAGCCTTCATCTCCTGTTGCATGCTGGGTTGCTGCTTCCTGTTGACTGGCCTGTGGGATTGTGCTGATTGCACTAATGATTCTGCATTTGCCTCACTAACTCCTCCTCTTTCTTCGCTGCATGCCGTTAGTTAGTAATAATGAGTACCCCCATTTTCTTTCCACTCAAGCACTTCATCCCACCCCCTCTTTTTTACTCAGATATGAATGGCTGCCATGGACAGTGCCAGAATGGAGCAGCTTGCAAGGTAGAGTCTCTCCAGTTGTTGTTTTGTGACCAGGTCTGGAACTGGAGGGCATTAGTCCGGCAAAGTTTGGCATTTCTTTGCTCAAATAACATTCAGCAGTTAGTTGCTGAGTGTTTAGTTGATAGGTTTGCAGCAGGGGCATTGCTTCTGGATATAATCTTGAAGTACAGAGAATGCCAGACTGTGCTGAACTGTGGCCCTCCAAAACCAGAGCTGGACACCCCTGCTATAGCTTCAAGCATATTTCTCAGCCATTGGGCTGTAAAGAATTTATGTACTTAAAGTATTGATGTTTCTATCGTTTGCAATCAGTAATGAATGATGATAATCCCTTGCAGGAAGGAGCTCAAGGAGGTTATCACTGTCAGTGTCCTCCAGGCTTCACAGGCACCCACTGTGAGATCCAGAGGAACAAGTGTGTTAGCGGCCCCTGCCAGAACGGCGGCCGGTGCCACGTGTTGTTGGACAGCTTTGTATGCGAATGTCCACCTGGCTATGCTGGGATACTGTGTGAGGTGAGTGCCACCATTGCGTGTCATTAGGTTTACAACCTCAGGATTTTCAGGTTGTGGCAGTTGCTTCGTGGTGTATAAAAATGTATCCGTCTGGATATGTATCTGTTTTGAAATGTTACATTTAGTAAAATGTTCCCTCATTTATTGGCAGAAGTCAAATTCTGGAACTGTTTTCAAATGTAAAAATCTTGATGAGATTTATACCCCATAGTTACATCATTTACACTTGTAGAGTGGAGTCCTTCTCTGTGCCATTCATATGAGCTCTGCTTTTCCAAGCCCAGCCCAGCCCAGCCCACCCCATGTTGCAGCCACTAAATTGAGGCCTCCTTCCATTTGCATGTGTGTTTGAAGCCCTGGTGCGGGGCAGATCATCCCTGCTATTCTTGCACAGGTGTGAGTGGGTAACTGGAGCAGAGGAGTTTATTCCTGCCACACTGCTCTTGTTGTTGGACGGGATGGTGGAATAGTCTGGTCTGGGGCCAGTCCGCCGCCCAGCGGAGGGTTTGAAGTGGATCTCGGTAAAGAGGTGCAGCGAGCTGGTCTGGCCAGTCCCGGCTCACTGTACAAGCTAAAAATAA
This sequence comes from Brachyalestes nurse, assembly GCA_037974405.1. NCBI lineage: Eukaryota > Metazoa > Chordata > Actinopteri > Characiformes > Alestidae > Brachyalestes > Brachyalestes nurse. The sequence goes on along the minus strand of JBBPCY010000156.1, from coordinate 8,246,002 downwards.
AAGCTGTAGTGAACAAGGCGACTCTTATTTGGACTGGCTGGCTTTGTGCCCACGCGTGGCCCGGGAACGAGGAGGCCTTGATTTTTACGTACGGCTCATGCCTGGCATGCCATTGCGCTCCTATTAGCCTGCAAGGGCTCCGGTCTTGTAGACGGCTTGTGGACTATACGGGGCAAGCGTTTGATCTATGATAGTTCTCATGAACACCTGCACATGAACCTACTTTTAGAGCCCAAACCAAGGCTTGCAATGGCCTTGCCTTAATCTGATACCCTACGGTATAACTGCCAGCTAACGTATTGATATTGAGCTGCGGGTGATAGAAGGTCCAGGCGAAACAGATGCCGAATTCCCTTTAGCTCAGCCCGCCGGAGCAGTTTCATATCTCAAATCAGTCTGCCATGCTGTCACCATCTCTTGCATCATCTTCAGCGGCGAGCAAGCCTTGGCCCTCCACTGTATACGCGGCACATCCCTAATAAAATAAATAGACTGAGAGAGCAGAAGGAAGGAAGGGCCACGCTGCAGCCCAACGAAACGCCTTACATGGCAACTGGCATGATCTATCCCACTCTGAGGCTTGTTTAAATTCCCACAAGTTCATCCCCTCTTGTGTTAAAAAAAAAATGGAATCTGGAGACTCGCTGTCGAAGTGGTCTGGAACTAGTGGCCTAGCTCAGGAAGAGTTGATTTATATCCTGAGCACTTGACTGCCCTGAATACCTAAATATTATGGGATGCAGACGATCATCTAGCCTCGGCCTGCGACATTGAAGCCTTATGTATGGCCTAGAATATATTAGCAAGTGCAAAGTCAAGTCTAAGGGAAAAGAAGTCTGAAAGTGTTTCACGTCCCTGCTGAATCTGCTCAAGAAGACAGAAAGGACAGCTAAATTTAGCTTTACTTTTGTTGTGATCGCTCTCTTGTGTGAGGGCAACGGTGCACTCTCCTTTTGCTGTACACTTCTGGCGGGTTGCCACAGCTTACCCCGTTTTGTTTATCTCCGTAGTTTAAGAAGATTGGGCTTCAAGAGCTAAGGCCTTAAGTAAATCACAGCTTCTCTTGCCTTTGATCGCTCCCTCTGTGGTCTCTTTCTGCTGTTTACCCTTTTTGGTTTTTCTTTTGTTTGCTATTGTCTGTTTTTAAGGGGAATCGAATAACAATTGATTTGCCATTACATTATCTGTGTGATAAAGCATGTCTTGGATTTTTTTTTTCTAAGCATCTACACAAAAGAATGAATAACCAATAAAATGCATAAAGACAAAGTATGGAGCGAAAGAAAAGGCTTTTGAAATGTATCTTTCGTGCCCGTGTGTATATAGGTGCAAAGCTACCTAAACCCTTGCGATCCCAACCCGTGTAAGAACGAGGCGTCCTGCCACAGCCTGCTGGGGGATTTCTACTGCGCCTGTCCTGAGGACTATGAGGGGAAGACTTGTGCAGATCGCAAAGACCACTGCAGGACCGCCCCATGCCAAGGTAATGAACACCAGGCTCTACTGTATCTCTCCACAGCCCTGTGCTCTTCAGCCTCTGCCTGTACTTTGGTTATGTTCATACCTCAGACAAAAGTGACCCAAATCGGGTCTTTTACAGTATATTTGAAGCAAATTTAATATTGGAAGCAAAAAAAAACATTCTGGGCCAATCTGTGCCACAGTCACATTCATTTCAATGAAAAGATAAGAATTAATGTATTTCTTATATCAGTCCAACTCGATGCAGATCAGAATTTTGTGTGTATGGGAACAGACCCTTAATAGTAATTTATCAAAATGCCTGTTACTATGGTTACACCTTGCATCGTTTTGGAGGACCAGTGAGACCACAGTCAGAGTAAACAAATGAGCACAAAGCTTTTCAAAGTCTTATTTCAAGAATATTTTAGAAACAAAACAGTACCAAATGAGTAAAAGGAGCCCCACTCAGAGCATGTGTGACAACAAAATCAGATTTGTGTTACTGTATCATGGACATAACCTGCACTTGATCACAGAACATATTTAACAAGTGGACTTGCATCCCTTTCTCACAGTGATTGACAGCTGTACTATTGCGGTTGCGAGTAATGGCACGGATGGGGGTGTGAGACACATCTCTTCCAACGTCTGTGGCCCCCACGGCCGCTGTGTCAGCCAACCTACCGGAAACTTCACCTGCACCTGTGAGCCGGGCTTCACTGGAACGTACTGCCACGAGAGTGAGTCCTACTGCCCCCTCCTCCACCTTCTTACTCCAGGTCCAACATCATCCACCTGCAGACCCAGAGAGCCAGTGGGTTCGGGCCGTTAAGGTTTTTAGGTCTTGCACACCATGGTGGTTGGTCGTCAGGGTTACTCAGGTGGTGTTTTAGCAGCTAACATTATTAAATACCGAACAAATCCCAGGTAGATATTTCATTACCAACTACAACTTTTAAATGCAGAAAAATAGGCCTCTTTAAAATTCTGAATTTCTGCATATGCAAGTTCATTGTTATTGACCATCATTCATTTATACCTACAATGGGACCATGTGCTATTAAGGAATGATAGCAAATGGCTCCTATATGGTTCTTCTTATTCGTTAGATGGTTAATACGAGGTATAATGCTCTTAAATTTAGTGAAGAATCTCTTTAGTAGTTCTTCACAACACACGTCATTCACAAAAACAATTATTTAAAGGAATAGTTATACATGTTCTAATGTTGCTAATAAAGAATGGAAGGCAGTAGTCACCGGTTAGCTCAGTATCGTTTGAATAATGCTGATGACTATTGGCATTTGCTCTTTGTTGGCAACATTAACATTATTGACCATTATTCACCATCCTTTGAAAGAGAAGCGAACACGTTTTGCTCCAAAGAATCCTTTTTGACTTAGAAATAATTAGCAATGTCAAAATCTATTATGTATGTCACAGTGTTGTCATATTACACTACACGTTAGCTGATGCACGTTTAAAGCCAGATTGTTCCCTGAAACTACAGTTAGTCCTCCAGCTCAACTCATTGCTTCCTGGCCGTCATCTGTGCTATCCTGCAGCCATACTTATCTCCTGTACTCTCTGCTGTTCTGTGTTCCAGATGTAAACGACTGTGTGAGCAGCCCGTGTCGAAATGGCGGCACCTGCATTGATGGTGTCAACTCTTTCCAGTGCTTCTGTCCTGAGGGCTTGGGGGGTGAACTGTGTGACCTCGGTGAGGGGAGCCATTGTTTTTTTTTTTTTTTTTTTTTTTTTTTTTCCTTTTCCTGCTTCCTTCATCCCTTCATACTCCTCTCTACTACTCCTTCAGATGTTAACGAGTGCAGTAGGAACCCATGTAAGAATGGCGGCCGCTGTGAGGACCTGGTCAATGACTTTTATTGCGAGTGTGCAAACGGCTGGAAAGGCAAGACTTGCCACTCACGCGAGAGTCAGTGCGATTCCAGCACCTGCAGCAATGGAGGCACCTGCTATGACCACGGGGATGCCTTCCGTTGCGCCTGCCCTCCTGGCTGGGGGGGAAGCACCTGCAACACAGGTGAGTCTCTAAACTTTACTATGAAATATTGCTGTAAGCATAGTTAACCTGATGTGGAGCACCAGTTTCTAACCTTGGTCTTGGGTAGAGGTTGGCAATATGACAATATTTGTTTATTATGTTGAATTACATCACAATTTGCTTTTCTGAACATATTGTCACAACAAAACCTTCATTGTAACTTTATTGAAGACGAGAACTTTAACTTACAATGGAAAGTAATGTACGAACTATCAGTTATTTTGTCTGTTATATTGGTCCAGTCATAAAGAACAATAATAATTATGATTATGAAGGTATATTTTGTTCCAACACCAGTAATATTGTAGAAACTGTCTGTACTGAAGACCAACTGCATATTACCTAGGAATTGTGATGCACATTTGTATCATTAAAATGTTTATCTGTAGTTTTATCTTGTTTTTGCCATATTTAACTCGCATAGTCCTGCTGTACCTGTGCCTTGTATGCTTTTGTGTTTTTCTTGCTCTGCGGACCCACCACCTATCACTGCTAAAAATGTTCCTTACCACATCACACCTGATCCAGCTCATTAAAGGCTTAATAATTACCCCATGTGCTGAATTGGGTCTCTTGGAGAACAGTTTGGATGAGACTGGATGAGGCAGTGATGTTCCCAAGACCCAGAACCACGGTCTTAAAACCATTGTAATTAGCTACTGGGTTGGATCACAGTGTAGTGAGCAGGGAAAACAGCAAAAGACGCAAGAGACAAATTCAGGAATAGTGGATAAGGGAGCTCTTTCCTCCTTTTTGCTAATGTTATATGATCTGCTAATGTTATGTGATCTTGCCACTTCAATGTTTTTTTTTTGGAACACCAAACCCATTTTCTTTTTTGCCTGTGCTTCAGCAAAGAACAGCACGTGTGCGTCGAGTCCATGTGTTAATGGAGGAACCTGTGTGGGTGGCGGGGATACGTTCACCTGCATCTGCAAGGACGGCTGGGAGGGGCCCACCTGTGCTCAGAGTGAGTGCCTACTGTACTTATCCTACTGTAGTAAATGTCTATTTTTACCACAGGCTTTCAGGATTAACCTCTTCAACTTGACCTATTATTCTGTTATAAAGCTTAAGGCTTATTACCCAGTTACTATTATGAAACTCCTATGTGAAGCCTGTAGTTACAATAGTGAGAAGTGGAGGTCTGGATCAGTTCTAATCGTTTTAGGAGTTAAACCTTGTAATTAGCTGCTTTAATACTGTAAATTGCTGTATTGATGTTTAGCGCTGTCTGAGTGGCTCATCCTGTCTCTCTCTCTCTCTCGCTCTCTCTCTTTTTGTTCTTCACAGACATCAATGACTGCAACCCTCACCCTTGGTAAGTGAGCTTGAGTTAGTCTCCTGCAGCTGGGCTTCAGTAGATTTCCCCCCACCCCCGCCCAATATTTACTCTACTCTAGCCAGGGCTGCTGGTGGCTCTGTTGTCCCTGCTGTCTGTGCTGACCCTCCCCTTCCCTGTACAACACCGCCGGCTGTGAATAGCCCCTCTGGCATGGCTTTTTGCCCAATTCCCCCAATCACACCCCCCTTTCCATTCTCTCTGAGCGGATACGCTGCAGCAGAGAAGGCAAAGGGGGCTGTGGGGTGGAGTGGGGTGTTGTAAAGACAGGGGAAGATGTCCTTAAATCACCCCCTAAATCCGACAGCTTGGGAGACCCCGGGCTGGTTTTAATGGGGCGCACAATAGAGCCGAAGGCCCTAAAAGAGTGCCCCCAGCGGTGAGGGGGTGAGGGTTTGGGAGGAGAAGGGGTGGGTCGGCTCTTTCTCTTCCAGCCCTCGCTGCCCTCCTGCCATTCTGCCCTGCTGACCTGCAAGCAGGGGGATTGGGGAGGGAGGAGAGGGGGGGGGGCGTCCCAGCAAGGGGGCAGCAGGGATTAGCATCTGAAAGGTGTGGTATTGATGAACGGGACCAGGCCTTTGTAACCCTCTCTGTCCCGCTCTCTGTGTCTTCGTCCCTCTTTTTCTTTCTTTCTTCCTTTCTTACTCAGTGTCCTTTCATCTCGCTATCTTTCCACCGGGTGTAGGGCCTCTACCTTAACCCCTTAAATTAAGGGCTCGCTACTCAGTTATACATCTTGGAGCTTATTGTCCATTAACCACTATCATTTATTAAGCAACTTCTTTGAAAATGAGAAGGCATAGGGAACGCATTGGAGGCATTTAAAGTGTTGCAGCAAAAACACATTTATTTTAATCTGCTCACTCTTCCTCCTCTTCACAGCTATAACGGAGGGATCTGTGTGGACGGGGTGAACTGGTTCCGCTGTGAGTGTGCTCCAGGCTTCGCTGGGCCCGACTGCCGCATCAGTGAGTATTCAGGGACGGAAAACTGGAAGCGATAATGCTTCGAGAAAGGAGTGCATGTGGCGTGTCATTCGAAATGCCAGATTACTGAGCATCCCGTGCCCTTTGACCTCTCTTGGGGGCAAAGGTTAGCCCACGCTCACACACAGACAGAGGAGATGAATTATTCAGGCGGCGGAAAAATTCCTCACTGCTCTCCGGGAGCTGACTCTTTGTCTCATTTGACTGTTGATGTCTCTTACATAGAAAATAGTCTTTAAGGGTTCCATGCTTAACCCTGGTCTAGTTTCTGGCAAGCAACCAGGGAACCACCTCCAGGCCTCAGGATATAATTCAGAATAAGAGAGACGTTTATTTTTCTCAACAGTTTGCAAATGTGTCTCAGTGAGTAGGTAAGAAATGTCTTTGTGTGTACTTTCCTTTTCCAGACATTGACGAGTGCCAGTCGTCGCCCTGCGCGTATGGAGCGACGTGCGTGGATGAGATCAACGGCTTCCGCTGCATCTGTCCACTCGGACGCACTGGTCCTCGATGCCAAGAATGTGAGTAGCCTGCGGCACACTAGTAGCCTTCCTTCAGATCACTGTACGGTTGTGTAATATAGTGAGTAGGAGTCCAATGAGTTGCTTCGGCGTAGGATTTACAGTGTGTCTGTTGTTGTGCGGTTCAGTTATAGGCATTGGGAAGACGTGTCATTACGCTGGACTGCAGTTTCCTCATGGCAGCCGCTGGGAGGAGGACTGCAACACCTGCCAGTGCATCAACGGCAAAGTGGAGTGCACCAAGGTAGTGATGGGCAACACAGCAAAAATCTCACTTCAAGAAATCTTCATGTTACAATATCTTTTTTTACATCTGATTGGTTGGAACATGTCCTGTTTTCAAGTGATCTCAAACTTGTAGTGGCATTGTATCCCCTTTTGATTTTGAGAATGAAGAATGATTTGAGTGTGTCTGTACTGACTGGTGGATTAAAGCAATTAGTATTAATTTTTCAAAAGACTTAACCTTTTTTGTAACCTTTTTTGAATTTCTCCACCAAAAGTGCCTTTTTTTTTATCATTTTCAGTCAGAATTTTTAGTGAGTGAAATTTCAGTCCGTCAGTTACAGTAAACAAAAGTAAAATGTGTTTTTGGTTTGGCTCATTTTGATATCATCTATTGGTTGCTCTCTCAGGTGGTGTGTGGCCGGAGGCCGTGCCTGCTACCAGGAACCCCAGGCAGAGAGCGTTCTGCATGCCCTGGGGGTCGAGAATGCTTGGAGCACAGCTTCCTGACCTGCCTCTCTCCCCCATGTCACCAGTGGGGCTTCTGCTCCAGCCCCGAGGCCATCCCAGCAGTCAATAGCAAGTGTGAGCCCAACACAGGCTACCTGGACAACAGCTGTGCCCGTATCACCCTAATCTTTACCAGGGACAAACTGCCTACAGTGAGTCTGGATTTAGATGGATACTGCTTTGGATCCAGATTTTACACAACCTTTTGTAAATTTCTAGCATACAACATATATATGTGGTTTTTGGAGCCTGTGGCATGATTTGAGTTATTGCCATCATTACATAGGTATTTTATAATTGTCTAAGTACATGGTTAGTTACATATTATTACATTTACACTTAGTCTGTATCAGCGAGTTTTGGTCGGCAGTGTTGCGAGATTTAAGGAAATGTGAGAAGAAGCATTTTGTCACAAAAAAGTGTCTTTAAAAAAAAAAAAAAAATAAGATGACCATTCTGTTGTTGTTTGTTGTTTTTCCTCTGCTAGGGAACAACTGTGGAAAACGTCTGCTCAGAACTGAGGTACCTGCCTACCACACGGAACCTTGCCAAAGAAGATGCTCTATTGGTTCTTTGTGAGCTCTCCTATTCCAACCAGGATGCTGTAGAGGTGGCCATTGTAAGTGTCCTGTTTAGCCCAAGATCTACTTACTGATTTCTGTTATACTCAAGATCTCTGTGCTCTCCTTCCATAAGAAACGAAAGTGAAAACCACAGGTGCTCTGCAAGTCTTTTAATGGATGCCTGAGTCTGTAAATTCGATTTCTTAGTTGTGTTTGTTTCCTTAATGATAGCCCATGTGATGTGCCAATACCCCCCCTTCCCCAAAGCCTGCCCATCCTGCAGTAATGAGATTCAGTTGACTGACCAGCATCGGGTTTGCCCGCGATTTGATGATCTCCTTCACAGCTTCAGAAGCAGGCTGGGGCACAACCTGAAGCATGTTCCATCAGTTTCTATCAGAGGCAGCCTTGGTGGAGAGGAGATTAGAAGATAAGCTAGATAGATAATGTAGTATGACCATCCCTGTTCAGTCATGATTTGTAAACAGGAAAGCTCATGTTGGAGAAGTTGTATTTTGTGAAGTGAAGGATACATGTAAGCTCTACGCCGCTGGAGGTAGATTTTCAGCTTTTGTTTGCGTCATAGTGGCTTATGGTGGATTGTTGGCAAAATCTCTTAAAGCACCTTTACAATGTGATCTAAGTCCTCATACACCGTATTATAACAAGCTGAGTCACAGATTTAGGAACTGCTCAGGTATGAGCTGCAGGTCTTTGCATGTTGAAGTGTGAATAAAACCAATGGCGAGGAGGTATGAAGTGAGAGATGATAATCGCTGTGTTAACTGGCCTATTAAGATTGCTCTCTCTACTTAAGTGATCTTAGGAAGTAGTGAATTTGGTGCATGATTGTTTTCCATTGTTCCCAGTATAACATCTGCAACCATTCCAGTACAGACACATGAATTCCTACTTTCCTTCTCTCTCCCTTGCAGTATCTTGTTTAGTATATAATCAGTAATGGAACTTGTGTATCCTTTTTTTTTTTTTTTTTTTTTTTGCTCAAACATTCACTCTGACCAATATAAATCATCCGAAATGACTTAAATGAAAATCTTGGTTTGTTCAATTAAATGTTTAGCATTTACTTTTTTTTGTGTGTGAAAATACAAGATTTCTGCCCGTCTCTCCTCACACATTTTATAGCATTCTCCTCTCTCACACTCATATACACACACACAAATGCACTGATAACATCTCCATTGTTGGCTCTCTGCAGTCTTTCCAGCAGGACGAGCAGCCTGACCACAGTCGGATCCAGGAGGCGGCCAGCACCATCGTCAGCACTCTGTCCAAGCGCCACAACAGCACCATCATGCAGGCTGTCATTGAGGTCAGAGTGGAGACACGGCTCGTGCCCCAGCCAGTGGGTGAGTAGAGCAGCTTTGGGAACACCACAGCCGAGCAGTAGCGGTCCACATGCACCTTCAACCCACATATAAATCTTCAAGACTGATTATTCAGTAACTCTTATAAATAATTCAGGTACTTCTACAAAAGGAATGTGTTAGTTGTGTGGTTATGAGAGTTTTACACATGGGCTCTCGCAGTTTAAGGGGTTAAAATAACTCTGGTTCATGCCCACTTCCTCAATAAGGCTCCATAGGGTCTCTCAGACTTTTTATTCAGTGTGATTCATCCTCTTTTTTTCCCTCACTATTGACTCTTCCCTTCACTGTCGCTGATGGTGCATATGAACAGATGACTAAGTGGAAGTCACTGTCTGCATGCTTTCCGTCAGTAATGACTCCTAAAGAGCCTTAAATGACAAGGCCTTCTCTGGTGGAGGTGCAGTAATTTGCTCAGAAGTTAAAAGGGGCCTCATCTGCGACCTCAAACACTTCTTTTATAGCCGTGGTTCCTACCCTTCCCTGTACGTTTTAGTGTTTTCCCTGCTCTAACATGTCCCCTTCCACTCAGGGGGGAAAAATAATTAGCTGACTAGTTGGATCAGGTGTGCTAGTGAAGGGAAAACATCAGAAAATATTGGACAGGAATCACATTATTCTGCTTTTGAGTGTAAGACAGTTTTGCTCATTAAAGACCGCTGACGTAACGGTTCTGTTAACAAGCATGTTCGCACTCTATCTGTGGCGTGAAACCGCAATCTAAACACCCCAAACACCACCCTGGATCTTGTGATAATTATTTATTTTTTCTCTTTTACTTTCACACTTAATTGTAGCATTTTTTTTTTTGCATAGTTTGACATCTATTCTGAAATGTGTTGTTTTTTTTGTGTGTAGATTACTTGGTGCCTGTGCTGTGTGTGGTCTTCTGCGCCCTGTGGATATTCTGTGTGATCGTGTGCGTGTGGTGGACACGCAAGCGGCGAAAAGAACGCGAGAGGCGCGAGCATGCCCCTGTGGAGGAAAGCGTCAACAACCAATGGGAGCCGCTGCGACCGGTCGCACGGCATCAGCACAAAGACAACCGGGACGCTGAGTACGAGCGGGCCAAGCTCATGGGCTCCCCAGATCGGGCCCACGGAGAGGAGGAGGAGCCCGAGGAGGAGGAGGAGGAGGAGCTGGAGCTGGCAGAGGAGTGGCGATGCGGGCCGGAGGGCGGCAAACGGCCCATCCCAAAGTACTCGAAGGCCACGGTGCGGCTCAATAGCGAGCTGATTTGCACCACGCGCAGCAGCAGCAGCAGCAGCGCACCCCTCAAAGCCCCGCACCGGACGGCCCACAGCCCCAAAGACAACCGCTGGAAAAATGTCAACAGCACCACTGCTGGCCAAGACGCCAAAGAGCTCTGCGTATAGACACTGTGCCCCACACGCAGAGAGACGCCCTCTTGTTCTGTGAAAGAAGACAAATGGCTTTTGAGTTTAAAAAAAGAGAGACTTTTTCCTCCCCCCTCTTTTTTCACTTTATTTTTATTTCCCCACTGAGATGTCTCAAGTTCAAAAAAAAAAAAGCAGAGAATTTTCTTTTCTTTCCTTGACACATTTTTATTTTTTTATGTACAGATGAAGCAAATTTTGTTTTACTTTATAAGAAAAAAAGGCAAAAGAGACAGCTTTGTTCGTGGATTCTCCCCCCCCCCAAAATGTACTGCTAAAAAAACAAAGAGCAAGAAAAAAACTCAATAGAGGACAAATATAAACTGTATAAAGATTTTCTGTTGTTGTTTACAAATGATTGTGGTTCTGTTTCATTGTGAGCGGCCCATTTTTGGCACAGACCTTGGATGGGGTGGCCGGTGGGGTGCCCCTTGTTTTGGGGTCAGAAGTGAGAACTTGGTCTCTTGGGTTTCCTACCCCCCCCCCCACCCACCCACACCATCCACCTCTCCTCCACCTCTCCTCACTCCACACCTGCCTTACTGAGCTCGTGGGTCAGTGCCTGCGAAGTGGCCTTGTTTTTTTCTGTCACGTCTGTTGTCTTGGCTGAACGCTCTTTAAAGGAAAAAAAAGGATTGCAGTATTTTGAGCTGGTAGCAAGTGCCTTCTGACGAGCCCGTTTGTTTGCGTCTCTCGCTGCCGAGGTCGACCCCAGATAGATCACTACAAAGGGAGAGGCTGCTCTCTGGAGCAACTCCCGTTTCACCACCGAGGTATTTGATCAGAGAAAGATAAGAAACCTGTAAATATGTGTATATAGTAAAGGAGTCGCTGTGTATATTTGAATTTAGTAACTTAAGACAAGTCACACTTTTTTATTACTATTATAATTATGATTGAAATTATTATTATGATTATTATTGTTTTTCGTTCTGTTTTGTTCTTTGGTTTTTTTTTTTGGTTTTTTTTTGTTTTTTTACAACGCCATTCCTTTTATTTATGCCAGTTGACATAGGCAGGTTTTATAACAAGTATACAGCGTCCCACAGTCAGACAAAATTAATATAATCAAACAGGTCATCTTTTCTATGTTGTTGGTTTGTTTTCACTTTATAAGGCAAGTAATTCTTTAAGATTGTGTGGTGTATCGTGGTGTGTGTGTGTTTGCCTCCGTTAAACAAAAAAAAAAGTCCCAATTCCCTTACAACTTGTTCTTCCTCGCTGTCATAGAATGTTCTGGGAACCCGTGGAAGCTCCTGAAGTGAGTAGAGGCCACGCAGGCCAAACATGCTGGTGTCTTCATACGATGTGAAACTGTGTTCTTGCTCAATCTGCTTTCTCTCCTGCTTTTTCTGGGTTGAGGCTTCATGAAGGGAACAATTTTGTTGTAAAACATTTGTATTCGAGGTACCAACTCTAAATGAAAATGGATTACCTCAGAAGTGGCTCACTATGATTTTCTGTTTTCTTTTGTTTTCATGTTGGATATTTCTCTTGTGGGATGCCTTCTTGCGTCCATGTCTGGGAGGATGCAAAAATAAAAGAAAAAAAGAATCAAAATACTAACCTGATTTAATTGGAACAGTTGGTAAACTAAGAAAACATAACACATAAAGCTGGGCGTGCATTATTGGAAGGAATGGGGTAGGGTTGGAGGACGTTTAAGTTTTTTTGGTTTTGTTTTTGCTTTTTTTTTTGTTTTGTTTTTTTTGTTTTTTGTACAGAAGAATATTGCTCTGCAAACGTTTTGGTTCATTTAGTGGAATTTATGTTTGTTCTTAGAAATAAATCAAACTATTTATTAAAGCATTTTATAACAATCTGCTCAAGAAAACCTCTGTCTTCTGGTGTTTAGTATGAAAACACACATTGACCTCAGCAGGGATCACCATGTTCTAGAAATCTGTACCTGCAACCACAGAGGAGGTCCATTACAGCAGTTGTGTTGTGTTACACACCCTTGCTTACTTTCTACGCTACATAATAATAGTTTAAAAAAACAAAAAACCCTGCTTGCCCTTGCTGCAGCTGCCAGAGGCCAGGATCTGGCTGATCGATACAGGAACTCTCCCTTCCAGTCAGGACGGCTCTAGGAGGAAGTAGCCAATGGCAACGGCTCGCCTGTTCTCGGCTGACTCCCTGTCGACCAATGGGATGTTTCGGTTTCGTGTGGCTTCATCTACTCTGAATGTTTCATGAGGATGCTTATGATGATGCTGGGAGTTATGTTTTTGTCCCACGAGGAGCTGCAACTAATGGGATGGTTGTCTGGTTGAGCATCAGCGTCAAGTTACACGTCTCAAAGGGGAGGGTGAGGTGCTGGTGTTTCCAAAGCTGTAATTTGTCTTATTCATGCTTATAATGCAATATGCAAAGTTTCAGCTAATATGGCTGGATAATAATTGCCAGTAGTGATGGAACAGTTTAAGAACTGGGTTTCTGGAAAGTAACACCTTAATATGGATGTGACAGGGGTGTAACAATATACAAAATTAGATACATTTCTGATACAGCACAAAGAAGGTATATAAATCTTAACTTCACCATGGCAGCATACATGCATGTTCACTGTGGGTGTAATGATGCATGTATTTTCAGGTTTGATAGGATTTTCAGTATTTTGTGTCTTAAGAGTCTTGATTCCGAAGAGCTTTAATCATATACAGCACAGTTTGGTTTGGCTCCGCTAAATAAAAGTTTTCAACTTTCAACTTTTTCAACTTTTACTTCAGACATGCCACCCTGTAATAACAAAAAAACACCTTCAATTTATTACAGATTTTTATAAAGCCCAGTTATTTGAGTGTATATATTGATATATGTATACTGGCATTGTTATACCTTTACTCTTATAAGGGTAACTTTATGAGCATATAATGTAATCAGGACATGAAACAGTGGGCTTGTAAAAATGTCTAAGAAAAGTCAGGCTGTACTTTGCATGTGCTGAAAATCGGTAAAACAGCATCTCTTGCACTGATGGCTAGCTTATTTAGCATTATTTCTATCTGAATGGGAGAATAACTGCACTTTATAGGCACACCCAAGCGGATGGTAATATCTTCTGGGAGACTTTGTGCGGAAGTAGAGCCTTCCTGCTCATGTGAATCCTGCTTCCGTCCAATCCGTCACTTTCTCAGCCCAGAATGTTCCCCACTAGCGTGGCTGACCTACATGTACCGAAAGCCACAAGGTCCATAAAGCTGCTCCATGTCTCCCTGGTCTAGGCTGCAGCATGCGGCTGAAAACCGACACCGGATTCCTTGAGTGTCTCCCGGCAGTCAAGGACGTCTGACCCTCGCGCATTTATAAACACAGTGTGTCTATGATGACCTGAAATGCCAGGTACGCCCGTCTCAACCAGCCGTCTGTCTGCTGTCAGATCCTTCAGCTGCGAAAGGCACCTCCTCCAAACCTCCCTGTTTGCCCGCCTATTTGACTGATTACAGTGCATTGTGCTCCCTAAGGTCTGCCTGGGCATATTGGCAAGTTAGTGCAAGAAATGTCTGTCAAATGTGCAAAGATGAGAGTTTGTGGGACAATCAAAACCATTTAGAATGACTCATGGCGTGGTGAGGCTTTGAAGCAGTGCAGACACTAAAACCCAAGGGGTGATTAAACAGGAGCCACACTTTTCCCATTTATCATTTCGAATCTAAGAGGATGATCGCTCGCCAGATCTTGTCACTTTTATGACCGCTAAAACAAAAAGTGCCTATAGCAGTGACTCTGACACTAGACTTGAAGTAACACTAGATTTCACAGAATCCATGCTAACAAGCAAAAATATGGGCCATCTGGAGGTCCCTGGGGATCGTCTTGAGAACCACTGTTCCAGGGCACCAACAGGACAGAAAACCTCACCAGTTATATGGAATGGGTCGACCATTAAATAGAGGCAAATCAGAATTAAACCAATTAAATGCTTCTATGGCTAGCTCCAGGAGTGTCCAATCTTACCTGCAAAGGGCTGGTGTGACTGGAGGTTTCCTTTTCAACAAAACAGGAGCACACCTGCTGGATTATTTCACCTTTGGGACTATTTCTATTGGACCATTTGTCATGAAATTGTGACACAATGTAAACAACAGCTGATATTTTCAAATTGCATGAAAAAATGGAGATGAAAGGTTTTGTTCTAATGGTGATGCTCTAGTAAACATTATACTCCTACTAACCAACAGTACACACCTGGGCTTTTGCAAGGCCTGGTTAATGATTTCATGGTACACCAACTCTAAAATGAGTGTTTTCTTTCCAACACAATTGGTTTCCAAGTAGAATCAGGTGTGCTCCTGCTTGTTTGGAATGAAGACCTGCAACTCCAGCAGCCTTTTGCTGGAATGACTGTGGATCCTAATAAATCCATCCCTCCGCATGCTCACCTCTAATACAAGAACAGGGAAAGATACATTCCATTAACTTTTATTTATTTTCCATTAACTCTGAGGTCATACCAGTTTAATGTACTGTAGTTTCCAAGAAACAAGGTGGCTCAACTTACCCACTGACTCAAATTACTCCACTCATCAATGTAAGTCTCATTCTCTTCCAGCCCGCCCACTGAAAAAGCTTGACTTCATGAGGTTACTCTGTTGCTAACTTCGTTGAGGAGTTCGCTTTGAGTTTCTTCGCACTGAGTTCCCCCAAAGCATTTCCTTTGGTTGATTAACTAGTGACAGATAAATGATCAGTTTTTGCTTTCGAATGTTTTGTTGAGGATTTGATTGGCTTTACTGTGTTTAAAAAAAAGATCAAGCTTCATGAGAATCACTCATGGTTGCATCAGGTCAGAGCTGCTGTTAAACAAAACAGCAAATCTTACAAAAGTATCATTAAGCCAACAGCATTTTTTTTCAATTTGTTAAATTTAGTGCCTAAACTGTCATTTTTGCTACAAAATCTACCTGTATAAAATCATGCTGCATTTGACTGTTCCTCCATGATGATTAGTTTACAGGAGAAGACATTGTTTACTAAATTTGATACCTTCTGATGACGGAAAAGTAATTTTGAATCCTTTATACTGATTCATTGACCCTTAAATGTTCACACGTGTAAAGGATGGCTTTACACTGAGTGTACCTCTTTTTGTTTGTTTGTTTTTTGGACAGCCACAGTAGATTCATTACTAGTTAAGAGAAGTTCTAGTTAGTGCCTGTCAGACCAGTAAATGTTCAGTCAGACTAGTATTGTCTCTTATGGACAGTAAGAAGTGTTAGACAGGTTAGAAGTGTGTATGGCCAGTGGTTTCCATAATCAAAGCCTTTAGACAAAAATTGTAAGAAATAAATCCAGAATAACTTGATTTAATGTTTAATGCATCAGAAGTGAATTTATATTGATAGTGGGTCTGTTTGTGTCTTTCCTTTATAAAAGGCCTGGTCTGGAGGTGCTGAATTCTGTCTCGGTGTCATTGTACCCATGTTTTTACAAATCTATTGCATATGACAAACAATGAAGGAATGAAAAAATGACACCACTGATCACTTGGCTGCCAGTGAGGCTTGTAATGCAGTGCACTCACATCACTTTTATGTGATTTATTTCACCCCATACGACACTGACACTTACTCTGCAAACAGACCACCAAGTCAACACCCATAGATTCATTTACACTACAAAAGCGAGCATATCACAACAGACAGCATACCCCTGTTGTTGACTGACATAATTCAAACGTGTTCTTCACACATGCACTGACCAAAAGCTGCAGATTCTGCTCTGAGCT
Source organism: Brachyalestes nurse (assembly GCA_037974405.1). Lineage (NCBI taxonomy): Eukaryota > Metazoa > Chordata > Actinopteri > Characiformes > Alestidae > Brachyalestes > Brachyalestes nurse. The sequence continues at coordinate 8,229,810 of JBBPCY010000156.1, read as the reverse complement.
GTCAAGGCAACAAACAGCCGCATATGTGCTGGCCCATAGCCAGTAGGGAGCCAGTAGCCAGGAGGGGAGGTCACCAAGCGCTTGTTTAGATATACCTTTTGGCTTTTAACCTCTCCCTATGTCCCACAATTCATTAGGGTGTTAGATGTTTGTCTACATGACCCAACTGCTGTGCCTGCTGCTTTGAGATTAAGCTGGAAGTGATGTAGTGCAGAAGTCCTGGGGAACTTCTCCTCCAACCCCAGGGTCTTGAAAGCAGCTTAACTGTTCCTTTCTTGCAGATTGCACACAGTCATCGTGACTTGATGCTGATACTAGAATGTCTTGTTGTGAAATTAAAAAGGAAGGTATGCACCGAAACAGCTTTGATGTTCTTCAGACCAAAAAGTGGATCAGTTTGTGTCTGAAGGCCATTTTGAAGACCCACAAGTGCATCTGTATGCTTATTCCCGATTGCCTCCATCAAGATATGGGCCAGAGCAGATGAGCTCCACCCAGGGGCCTTTGCTCCAGAGATTAGGCGTGGATTATGCGCCACAGCCTCATTGGTATTGGGCTTTGGCAGCACGATAAAGGTCATGAGCCCCCATGCAGATGTCACCTCCACACAGAAGATCAAGGATCTCTCTCCACTCTGTGAGATCCCGTCCCATTTGTTTTTCAAAAGAATCTCCCTTTTGCAATTTGTGATGGAAAAAATGCTAACCGTGTGACCAGTTTGATTACAAGCAGAATGCAACCAGCTTGATCATCAACTGAAGCCAAATGGTGTCCTGGACCAGCAGCAAGTAAGATGCCCAGAGCCAAGGACCTGCGGAGATGTTATTGTTACAGATGAAGAGATAAATGAAAAAAAGCAAAAGAAGAACAGAAAGGCCAGTGTAGAGTCCTTGTCCACTTGAGAACTCTGCTGAGTTGTTGACTTTGGTCTGCTCCGCTTCCTCCTCATCAGGCCAGATCTCCCCATTTTATAGTCAGCTGACATTCAAACTTAATACTTTTCTCAAAATCAAAATGGAATGACTAGGGACCACTGTCTTGGTCAATGGAAGCCGTCCAACAGACATCAAAGAGAGGAGTTTCCAAAATATACACTCTGTGTCAGATTCAGCTCTCGAATATCCACAGGTTCTCTTTTCCCCGGGACTTCAAACAGAACTTGAAAGAGACTTGGCGATCCCGATGTAACTTATTCAACGTTCGAGTTCCTTTTTATGATTTCAGTGCATTTCAACAACCCTTTCTTACTCCCATATGTGTTCTTTGTTCTGTTGCTCTTGTCTGATGGGACTTTCTTCACATGAGCTTGACAAGGTTAGTAGAAAAATTAATCCCACGGCAGTCATAAACTGGAAGGTTTGTGGTACAGGATTATATTCAATTTTGGGATGAAATGCAATCTTCAATACATTGCTATTCATTATAGTTACTTTAAATTACAGTATAGTTATAAACAGATAATGTGGCCTATTTGTTTCTGCATGGCACCAGGATGTACACACCTCAATAAACACGCTTTGCCTGAAGGTACGACTTGGTGCTCCCTGTTCCTGCTGTATACCTTCGTGAGAATTTGCCATTAGTCTGACTGTGATGAGCTCATGGTAATCTAATCTCTTTGTGGTCAAAACATATTTGCTGTAAGTAGTTCCCCTTGTGAGCCAGTAAAGTGATGTGCATTCCCTCCGAGGTTGGACAGGAGAATATGTGACTGTACAATGACATAGACTTAAGACATCTGAAAAACAAATGTAATATTATTGTCTAATAAGAATTTGGAGAAAATACTTCAAGACGAATTCTAGCCCAACATTAAGTGCATCATAGAGCCACAAAGAACTTTAAGTAGGTTTTAAAAGAGAAGTAAATCACTATTCTGGGCTCCTTGATCGACAACAATCCCTAAAATGGATTCCGACAACTGGAACCAGTACAAATTGTCTAGAGAAGTATTAAACATCTTATCTGAATTCATTCTTAGTATCTTACTTCCATCTTTAGTTTTAAACAGTTAAAACTGGTTTATTCACTCAATCCTGAAAAACTTATTTTGTAATATTTTACTTTGGGCCTGTCTTCCAATTGCTCTGCACTCACATATACTGAACCTTTCGTTGTTTTATGACCAGCTAAAGCACAATGAAGGAACTGAAGTGAAGGAGTGACAAGCTACATTTTGCATACTACTAACTTGCTGTAAGTCATGTGGCTGGTCATGTGACCAGCTAGGTATATTTGAATGGAGTATTGCCATGAGACCCAAGGTAAGTGACGTCTAATAGACTTCCAATCTACCATTGCTAAGTATTTCTTTTTCTTAATATTTAGTCTAGTGTACCATTAGGTTCTGTTTCTTCAAGAATACCCAAAAGTAATTTAGTATAAACTGTCCAGGACACTGTTTATTAAAAAACAGTAAAGCGCAGTGCCTTCATGTGCAGTCCTGGTAATAAAGCGTTTGGAGGATTTTTTTTTCTGGTGTTTTTTTCTTTCCTCTCACACCCTGCTGTCCACTGGGCTCTTCTGTGTGAGAGGGAAAAGACTTCAGAGGGTGCTTTATCAGTGTGAGGTGAATGAAGATGAAGGAGTTGCTTGCATGCCGAAGCAGGGTTGGGCTTCAGTCCTCTGGCCTCCAAAGCCGACTCCAGCAGATGTTGCATTTTCTCCAAGCTGCTTTTACAAAAGGTTGGGGAGTGGTAGCCCTCTGAGGGAAGGAGTCCTTTATGCAGAAGCAATTTAAATCCAAGAAATGCTCTCTGATCACATGTCTGAACAGGAAACAAGCAGTTGCTTTTTTGTATGGATGTGCGGATGGGGTTCGGCGAGGTTGTAACGCAGTTTAGATTTTTGGCAGGAAGCTCAGAAGGGGCCTCCTCATGAGGCTGCAGGTTGCAATGTGAAAGGTCAACCTAAGACTCAGAAGACCTCACCATGGCAGAAACAGCTGGGGTTGGCAGGTCACCATGTAATCTGGCGCTGTGCCCAGCTGGCAGAGACGCATCCCTTTGATCTTTGCCAAAACATGCGGCTCTCACTGATGCCCAGATTCCTCCAGAGGCCATCGTCTGCTGTGCACTGAGGGGAAGGTGGGCTTCCTCACCTGGCACAGGGACAGCTCACATCCTCTGCATCTCTTCATCTGTCCGTCTGCACTTCCGTCTGCTTCTCTCACCCTCACTTTCTCTCCCATATCTGGAGTAAGATCTTACTCTTCAGCACAGCACAGAGTTTCCTATTTTATTTTATTTTATAATGAGCTTTATTTTGCAGGCTAGACTTCTGAGTTTAGTAGTATTCATTGCTCCGTATGGCCTTGAACCACTAACTCTGAAATCAAAAATGGTTGTCTGACATGCAAGGTGAACAGCCACAAATCACATTCAGGTGAAGCCAATTGCCAAAATGCTTCAGCCAAAACAGACCTATGTGCAGCAAAGTAGTATGCACTGGCAAACATGCAAGGATCTCTTATTGATTAGAAGCTAGTTGCTTCAGAAGTTCTTCAAATATGTCTAGCTCTGAAAGACTTGTTGCTGTCACAGCCTTTGACTCCTCTTGCGCTGATACAATTGCCATAAAACATACACCAGGCACTTCATATACCTTTAAAGGAAAGGTTCCAATGCTTAGATCACCTGCAGCTTATTTACAAACTGTCTGTGTGAAACACTTCTCTGTTTAGAACAGAACCAGAGACAGGGTTATGATTAGGTTTAGGTTTTGGCTTGACGTTAAGGTTAAGGTCAGAACGAGCATTAGGGAAATGTTATGTTGAACTGAATTGGTATTTAGTTGAATTTTGTTTAAAGATGCATTGAGCATCCACAACGGGCCATCAAAATGGAACATACATTAAAAAAGCATTGATATTCAGTCAGATTTTGGCAAGGAAGAGTTATCATCTTACTCTCTGGAACACTGTCCAACTGGGCCAATGAGCTGTGAGTACACTTGGAGAGAGGAGGAGTGATTGCACTTTTGAAAGAGTCCACTGCAAGATACTAGCATGTACCACTGTCATGTGCTGCCAATGATTGTGCAAAAAATAGGCAGCGGGGGATGGGTGTGTGTGTGTGTGTGGGGGGGGGGTGGTTGTAGATCACTACAGAGGCAGAAGCACGGTAAAGTCATTAAGCCTCAGCTTCGGCTCAGCTTTTCTGGGTCATTGTGTCTTTAAAACAGACACGCACAAGGCCAACAAGCGGGGGTTCCCTGCTGGTTTTAGACTGGCCACGCTAGCTTGGGTCATGAGAAACGATCCTGTCATGCTGCTGAAGCTTCACTAATACTAGCACATGACACCACCAACTTCCTTCCCATTCATGTACAATCTATCTTACAGTCAACGCGGCACTTAAAGTGGGGTTTATGTTCTCTTGACCAGATGAGGTGACAGTCTTGATGCTTCTAGCTCTCCATCATGTGTGGACGCAAACATGTACGCCTCAGCAAGACACATTCTCTTAAACTCCGGCTCTCGTCTTGATGATAATGTAGGTTAGAGTGAGAGAGGTAGAATGGGATAGTGAGAAAGGGAAGTGAGATGGCAGGCTGCCACTGTGCTCATCACATTCTGGGCAGTGGTGGAGAGAGCATTTATCAGAGATGTGTAGAGTGGGCCGGCTGCGGCCTTAAAACATCACTAATCACCTACTGCTTCACATCCTCACAGCTCTGGCTGACAAGAAGAAGGGCCAGTGTCAAAGAGGTGTGTGGATTTGTGTGTGTGGGTGTGTGTTAGAGTATGTAGGAGTGAGAGAAACAGGCTGTGTTGTCTCATTCTGTGGTTCCGAATCACAATTCCTTTCCCTGAGAAGCTCAGCTTTTGGTTAGAAGAAGATATTGTAAAAATATCTTCATTCCATTTCAATAGTCAAGCTTGGACTCCACTTCAGGGTAAGGCAATGGTTTGGCAAAAATGTCGTATTTGAACAATTTTCCCATTAACCCAAATTAAGTCAATCAGCCGAGGCATGTTTGGTGCTTGAAGCCTGCCTCATTAGGGTTTGTGCTGGAGCTGTGCTGGAGTAATGGAAGCTTATACATAAGCCGTTTGTCCTTTGCTTGAAAGATGGCTGTTGCAGGTGCTAACACCATATGATCTCCTTTCTAAAACATACAAGCTATAATGATTGATAACAGTATATCAAAATGCTAAAAACTAATGTCGGTTTGCAACTATTTTGGAATTTTGTCTTTACCTTTGTGTTCACTTTTGATAGATGTCATACAGGACAGGTTTAAATACAGGAAACCTTCTGTATCACATGAGGAAGCTTGTGTTATTGATTAGTGCTAAACATAAATCTACTCAGGGGCAAAGTATTGGCTGTCCTCGCCAAGACTTGCTAAGCCCCCCCTTTCTTTTGTCTCTCGCTCTTTCATTCTCTCTCTCTCTCTCTCTTAGGTTACTCAGTCTCTTTCAGTCTTTCACTTTCCCTCTCTGTATTTCTGACCAGCTCTTCTCAGAAATGCAGTGGCATGATCACTTAATGGATGTTCAGCTCACAGAAAGCACCCCCCCATCCTCCCCCCCAGTGATGCCTGAAGAGTTTCAGTATCAAGTAACAGGAGGCAGAGTAGTGAGGGGAGCTGTTTGGAGTGTTCAACTTGTCCGCAGAGTTGAAGGAGGAGCTGGGTGGAAGGTGGGTGGAGCCACTCTGCAGCAGTTCCTTCAAAGTGACCTCTGTGAATGATGTGAGAGGAATGTCAGGGGATGTTTAGCTCAGTCAGGCACACAGACCACACCAAGCTTCACTTTATACCAAGGTAGGCTAATGAAATGGATTAATAGGCTCTCTGAGTCACTTAAAAACTGTTCCTGAACTACGGCTCACATTTTTATAAAAGCTGACTCAAACCCCAGAGCAGTGTTTTGTTTTGTAAAACAGCTCATCTGGGTAGTCTGCTCTAAAACTGATTGACTACAGATGTTCAATTGAATTGAGATCTAGGGAATTTAGAGGCTGGATATCACCTTGAACTCTTCATGTTCTTCACACATGATGGTATACTGTGTGCAGTCTGGCGGTGTCCTACTGAAAGAGGCCTAGGCCATCAGGTAACACCATTGCCATGAAGTGTGGTGTAGCTGGTCTGCAACAGTGTTTGAATAGTGTTAAGTAAATGCCTGGACCCAGTATTTCCCAGCAGAACTTTGCTTACAGCATTACATTCTTTACAGTAGTTTTCTTCTTATAGTGCATCCTAGTGCCATCACTTCCCTCTGTAAATAGCAACTTGTAGATGGGTGCCCACGTCACATAAAAGATAACTTCACTCATTGAACCAGATGACCTTCCTCCATTGCTCCACGGTCCTTTTCTGATGTTCACATGACGACTGCACTGTGTGTGGTGACAGATTCCTCATAACCAGTGTTAAAAATGTATGTGATAGCTCTACTATCGGTTCAAATTGGACAAGAAAGCCTTCATTGCCCTCCCAAATGATGAACACCCTGTCAGCATGTGGTTTGTCCCCCTTCGGACCACTGGGGATAAGGACTCACCACTGCTGACCCCACAGAGCTCCCCACAGGCTTCACCATTTCAGAGACGTTCCACCCCAGTCATTCAGCCATAACTGCTCATGTCTTTATTCCTGCAGTGTTCAAAATGTCAACTACAAGCACTGACTGTTTGCTTGTTGTCTTCTCCTTCCTGTTCTATAGAACTGGTGTCTGGCACAATTTGCTAATTTCTCTGAAAGGTTGCCAGGTTTGGTTGGTGTGTGGACAGTGACTGGAAAGTGACCCTACATTAGTTTATTAGTTGCTATTTGCTTCGACTGTGATTGGTCATAATCTTGGCTCATAGGTGTAAATAAATTCAATTTCCTATTTTCCCCTATCATACTACTGTCCGATTTCTAGTCATTTTCATTATGAAATTCCACTGTTAAAAGTGATTTTAGAATGTTTTTTGTGTTTAAGCAGTGGTATTATACTGTTTGTTTATACCTAAATCTTCAGAGTTCATATTTTCAAGACTTTGCAATCAAACTCCTCAAACACCATAATATTGTGCAAGACTGCACATGTTGACTCCAGAGTACCCCCAAAAGACATCTAACCCTTTACATATGTTTGGGATGCCAATACTTGGGTCAATCAGTTTTTTATTTGGGCAATAACTCTCCTTGTGGTTGCTCAAATGAAGTCCCTCAGTACCTACTCATCATTATTGCTATTCATCCTGTCCATGCACCAGATACAAAAGGAACTTAAGGCTGAGTCAAAAATTACCATCAGTTCTACATATTTCTACTATTATTGCCAAGATTCTTTTTTCGCAATGAATAATGTAATGCAGACTGTGGGCAGCAGTGGACTATATGAGGACAGTGTCTGTAATGCAGTGGCAGTAAAAACTGCAGTGAATAGAAACAAGGAGAGAAACGAAATCAGCTTTTCTGCTAAACACAAACCCCGAAGTACTTTAATTCTGTGGAAACACTACAGAAAACACTACTCCAATATGTTCTGTCAAGCTCAGATCTAAATGATGATCCCTGTCTTTACTGTATATGTATAGTATATTAATATAGCCTATCCATTTGCACATACCATAGATTCATAGATTTATATTACTATATTTTGTCTGATTGCACTGTTTTTGTCTTGTTCAATGTTGTCTTGTCTGTCTATCTTATTCTAAATCTTATTTCTTTCTATTGCACTAAGTATCTGTATGTACATTGCAGATCCAGAGCTCTCGCCATTTCGCTTCCCTGTGTACTTGTATACGGTGAAATGACAATAAAGTTCACTTTGACTTGACTTTGACTTGAAAAGCAATGCTGCCTAGTAAGCCGAAGAGCAAACAATCATATCCTTTTTCATGTTTTTTCACTTATGACTTCAAACTAAATTCAGGAATAACTTAGAAAACATGTATGTTATCCATTTTTTGATTCAGTGAGTAGGTCCAAGCCTTACTCTGAACTCCTTACTGGTGTGTAGAGATGTATCTGCTTGTTACTAGCATATAATATGATAAACAATTGTCTGATTAAAATAAGTCAGTCTGATATAACCAGTGCACAGAAACAAACACGGGCAGAGGCAGTTTCAGTTCTCTGTGAGAGATGCTGAGAGCCATTGTGAATTACATTAGACAGTCCATGTACTTCTATGGGCAGAATGACCGAGCCTGAAACTTACAACTAAAAACTCTTCCTGCACATCTCAGACATCTGGCACTAGCCCCAGATGCTATTAGAAAACTACCAACAAAACTTTTCATAGACATCCTAAACACTATTTTTTTTAAAATACAGTAAGGGTGACAAGTCATCTTGGAAACAAAATCTTGCAATCCCTGCTACACTGAAGCTCACTTGTTGATGAGGTCCTACTGAATTAGAAACAGGTGATTCTGTCTGTCTAGAAAGTCACAACTATGGACCTCCTCCCATTAAAGTCATTATCTGACCTGTCTATAAACGCAGCTTGTTTGTCTGACTCAACTGATTTGATAAGGACTGCTGAAGGGAAAATACAAAGAAAATCCTGGATCACAAGCAACTCAACAATCTTTTATGGCAAGCAGGTTGGAGCAATTACTGTTCATGTGCCACCTTTCAAGATACTAGAAATGTGATACAGGCATTCTGAGACATAATGAGGTTCACGAAGTTCAAGCTGTCGTAAAAAGGCCTCTGTAACAGCATTAATTCTCCAAAGAAACTGTCAAGCCATTGCTGTGAGGTAAATAATTAGGAAGGGAGAGTACAGTTTGGTCCTTAACACTCCCTCATACTGGAAGTGTTCCAAACTCATCTTTGCACCCAAGGAGTGTTGTTCTGAACAGGATATATTCTTTCAGAGTGCCCAGATGCAACCCCTAGGAGCTCTCCCCTCCAACAATAACATACAGTACCAGTCTAATGTAGGACACACCTAGCCAAGGGTTTTTCTTTGTTTCCCACATTTTAGAATAACAATGCAGAGATCAAAACCATAATATATTGTATATTGGATTATACATTGAGCAAAATGTTAAATCAAAACACTCTATATTTTCAAAGTAGCTTTCATGTAGCTTTGTGCACTTCTTTTTTCAAACAAGAAATCAATCAAGATTTTTTTTCACCACATATGTACTGTAGAGTTTCCTTAAGGGAAGAATTTTGCAAAAACTATTTTCAAAAATTCCAATTATTTTGTATATACTGTACATTGGTATGCTTTA
>JBBPCY010000156.1:8171826-8200193 GCA_037974405.1 Brachyalestes nurse | reverse complement strand
TTATGGATCAGATGCGCTGTCTGTGTGGAAAGAATGAATGATTGTGGTGTGTGTGTGTATGTGTGTGTGTGTGAGAGAGAGAGAGAGAGAGAGAGAGAGAGAGAGAAAGAGAGAGAGAGAGACAGAGAGAGAGAGACAGACGCCAGCTCCTCAGCTCGCACTTGATAAAGAGGTGTGCACTGGTGTGTTGGTGTTGAGCTCATAGCCTGGGCCACTTGACAGTGGCACCTTCATGGTGGAGGAACTGAGTGACATTCTCATCCATCCTTTTATTTCTGGCAAAAATAAACACCTCCCTGCAGGCACAGAATGAGACATGCGTGCTAGCCATGCGATGAAAGCCAGCACGATGCGGTTTTTCAGACAATGGCAGTGGGCAGCCATTCCTGAATGCAGTCGCCAGCTTGTGGTCCATATCTCACACCTTCCAGTGCTGACGGCAGCCCCTCAAGCAGCAGACACTTTGGGATATGACATGTGTGACCAGGCACCTCTCTTGATCCGCTAAACCCTTACCCTCATGACAGAGTTTTCCTCTCACCCATTTGACACACTGGCCGCTTGAGCTGCCACCTTCATATAGAGCTGTGACAGGCATGCCAGTGTGAAGAGCAGAGGTGCCAAAAGCTCTTGCATAGGTGAGCCTTCATCCCTCACTGACCTGAGAAAAACTATTAAAGAGAGCTGCAGACACACAGGCTAATTAAAGAAACAGGTTGGAATCATTTGCACAAAGTTCCCTTTACAACAAATACAGCCATCTTTGGTGTCCAAAACTGGACAAAACTGTGTTGTATTTCTGAAAGCATGAGTAGCACCCATCTGGAGGCCTGAATTTCATACATACCTTTCTCCATATCTGTAGATATTGCACATACTGGCACAGTCATGTCTGCTTGAGATTACTCAACAGTTAGAAGCTTGGTGTTATTTGTTTGATGCAAATATAAAAGCAAACTCCTGTTTATAACGTAAAAGATGTATTGAATGACAGACTAAATGATTGGTGGATCAACCAATTGTATATTTTTTTTAAACTGCAACTATAGTATGTCTTTTCTCCAACATAACATATAGTATCAGTTTCTTTATTTAATTTGTCTCTACTAACTGTATCTGATAGTATGTTTTCAAAATTGAACAATTTTAAGTAAGACTTAGTTCCCACACTCAGCAGGATGCATGACAGCCCTGTCAAACATTCTTAGTAGCTAGCTTGTTTCCTGTAATATCTAACTAGTCTAATTAAACATGTCTATTTACTCGTACTAACGTCAGCACTGACACGAATTCCACATCTTACTGGGCGATGCGGTTCTGGACCCCATTCTCTTAGAGCCCTCAGCTCCTGGAAAACCTGCATTCGGGAATGTCATGACACTTTACATACAGAAGGAGTTCCATTGTTATACATAGTAACGTAAAGTGATAATTTGTCATACGTGAACACACCACAGCAGTGCATATTCATTTCATTAAACATTAAAAAATGAGATTTTAATAACCTGATTTTTATTAACCGGCTCCAGACATTGCAATAGACATTTAATCATGCAAAGGTCTTTATTGTTAAATATATGCCAAAGTATGCATATTTAAGTACACTTTTGCAGATCTAAATGGTTTTTTAATGAAAAAATATATGTGTATGAATATTAGTAATCAGCTTGCAAAGATTCCTTGGTATCTGTTGGTTAGAAATCATGAGCAGTGTTTCTTAATCACCCTCTCAATCAGTGATTCTGCATTTCAATCAGTGGTTTTGCAATCTCAAGAATTTTCTATTAGGCTTGCTTATTACCAATAGACAGGATGCTTTACTGTAAATTCCTCCTTCAAGGCCCCAACCCCACCCACAGTGAACACATGAGTGAAGATGAATTTGCACATTTTTCCTTTCATTATTACTCATGCTGTAAGTGAAATATTTCTGGAAAACCCCTCCCAGCTTTTTATGACTGAGACATTCAAACCCTGATTAGCATTTATAGGCTGTGCAGTGCTTGAACGAACAGCGTGTTAATTATACATGGATGCTAAAGTTATACAACGTAATTATACTGCTTAGGTTCAGGTATCAGACACTGTAGGCCCATTCACCCTAGGTGGCTCGCCCAGGAGAAAAGAGATTGGACATCATGTTCTGCGAGATCTGAGAAGATGAGGTTAGGTGAAGCAGGTTACATGATCACCCTCTGTTCATGAAAGAACAGATGATTGTTTATTTACTGACAAAGCCTGGATAAAATACAAAAATGATCACTGCTAGCTTTCTAGCTAGCTTTCAACACTGTCACACACTTATGTTAGACATTTCACTGTTACTGTAGCTCATAGTGCTTTCAATAAAAGCAGCAGGAAAAATATTTGATGATTTGTCTACTGAAACATGAACATATAATCCCCATTTATTTTATATCTTCACAGGTGCCCAACACTTGTGCAATGTTCGTCCAAATCAAGGCCAAATGGGATTTTAAGCATTGAAAACTGAATGCTAGAGAATTAGTTTTGTATGTGTTGCCTCTTGTACATTGATTACTACTACTAGCCCTTCTGAAAACAGCATTACAAATCCAATCCTCAGGTTTGACTTGAATTACTGAGCCTTTGCCATTAGAACATGGACGTGTAATGGTGGATTCTGACTTGGTTGCTATGAAGAATTCATCTGGCGATGCAGCCAAGAAATAGGCCGGAAACACTGATAAATAAGTAACAGGGTAAATAAAGGATGTATCCCATAAAAGGGGGGAAATAGTGGCAGTCCCGGTATCGAATGTCCTGCAGATGAGGCTACTCATCCCTGGGCGTGATTCAGCTGAGAAGGAACTGGCACTTGGGTGCATGGATTGCTCGGCAGACAGGAGGTGGGCAGAGATCCACGCTGAACAGTGATTGGGGGGTTGCCCAAAGTCTGGGAATGGAAGATGGGGTGACGAGTATTTCTGAAAAGACAAGAATAGGACATGGACCTCCCTAACTGTGACAACCAAGTAAGAGGTAGTTTCCTGCCAAATGCCATTCCTGAACCTGGTGGAAGGAGCTGGCTTTGGTTGGGGATGCTGACAGTTATATCTGGAAATTCTAAGGCCGCAGACAAGGATCCCTCTTAGAATAGAAATGGGTTACATATTGTTCTTTTCCAAGTTAGTCCAAGATGTGAAGATCCTCTCCACTGAAACAGAAATTCTTCCTACTGTCAAGATGTTGGGCAATGATAACTGATTGTACCTTTTGAACCTGAGATTAAGTGACAGAATAATGAAGACACCTTCAGGCACCTTCTGTTTGGTGTGCATTTCTGAGGTTATTATGGGTTGAAGGACTTATATACATTTGTATATTCCATCATCACTCCATCTGCTGAATGCCCCTCAACTGTCAGTCCAGGCAGCACCATCAGAGAGAATGATGAAGGAGCTATTCCACAGAATGTGCAAATGAGGTGCAGGACTTCACTGTCCAGAAGACTTGGCTTTATGGGAAATTCAGTTGGAGTATGTTGGCAGTGTTGGCGAGCCCTATGTGTGTTTGTATATGTGCGAGAGTGTGTAGTATAGGGTTTCTGCAAGCGACAGCCATGTGCTGTTGGCTCTCAGGCTCGCCGCATGCACACTGCCGCCTGCCGTCTCTCATTGGACCTGCAGTACGGCAAACCACCCCTTCTACACAGCAAGAGAACCAGAATCATAGACAGATGAGAATTTTCTTCTTTTTTTCAAATAACGATGAAGTAGGTTACAACAAATTGTGATATTTGAATGTTAGTGGCAGGGCTTGGACTGTGAACAGTTCAGGAACAACGTGAGTCGTTGAATATCTTGGTATACTGAATTGCTTAAGCAATGTTTGGACATGCATGGCTCGGGGCTTTCCACGAAAGTTACCCAAATATACTTGCAAAGCTGCCAACAGTGGAAATGTATATGCATGCACTGTCAGATTCTCAGGCACACCATGGTGTGATGAACTGAGGTAAGTGTGAAAAGACATTAGTTAGCCACGAGACCCCCCCCTGGATTCAAGATCAACATACTTGACTGAATTGGGAGATGGCCCATGTTGTTTAATCATTACCCGTGTCCCTACACCAGGCACAATGAGCAAGCCAATTAATGGGGTGTCATACATTTACAGCTTATTTGTGTGAACACAAAGAATTCCTTTCTTGGCTAGTGTTATAAATCAGCTAGTGATGTCATCTAGTGACACTGCTGGACAATGTGGCTGTGTGACGCTTGGCCTGTAGATTGCAGAGGGAGGGGGGTTGCTGGCCCTTGCGCTCTGTGGTGCTGGCACCAGGGTAGGGGCTTACATTGGGTAGTGTGGCTTGCCAGTGGTCATCGCGTACTAGCTGAGCCAGTAAACCACTGAAGACAAGGCGTAGATCCAGTTAAGCCTCTATTTTGGCCTCCATTTTTTAATGGGAAACTGCAAATGTTCTGGTTCTGGTAGAGCATTTCTCTCCTGATACTAATAATCTAATTGTGCTTTCTTAGGTAATGGTTTGAGGCCATCCAACACAAAACAATTCCAGTGATAATATTCATAGTAACTAGGATTATGCTGGTAGAGGAAGTTGCCATACCCACATGTGCTCAGTACATATGCACACATGTGTCAGATTACACAGGTTGGAGCAGAACGTTCTGAGGTAGGTATGTTTAATGATATGCTTATTCACATCAAAAGCTTTCACAAGAAGCTGAGCTGAAGGCTGGTTTAGACATGATTCAGGAAGCTCAGAAATCTGGGGTATTACCCTTTTTACCACACCTGAGCTCACCCTGCATGGAAGTGTATATTCCTATTGATGTAACATACATACTTAAGCACGGTGTCTGCCTGCTGTCTTGCGATTTCTATCGCAAATTACTATTATTATCACAGAATACTTAAATATCGGGGGTGTAACAATACATATATTTGGATGGTTTCAAAGGGTCAGCATTTTTGAGATGTGTTAAAAAAGTCTTGATGGTACTATATGGACTGGTTTGGATTTCATAAATGATCTTTACTGAACTCATTCATTGCCTGCCACACCAGTGGCCTCCAAGATCACACTCCCTGTTTTCTAACTACTATTTAATAACACAAAATATCTTTCATGTATTTTCTGGAACTACATCAAAATATTTCTAAAACTTCTCTGTATATACGTTTCATAATAGGTGCACTTTTAAATAGTCAAATACTCAAATACTCAAATTGACTAACTGTTAACTTGTTAATTATTTGGTGAAATTCATTCAGTTATCTATAGATTTAGGTTTAGGTTTAAGATTAGATTTCAGTTTTGGGTTAAGGTTAGGTTTAGGGCTGGGGTTGGCTTTAATAGACTGTTTTATGTTCTAACTAAAAGTGTGTTTACATTTAAGATATTTAGTCAAAAGTTACAGACAGGCTGAGCAAGTACAGAGCATATACAGTACACCACCCATTTTTCCTCTAAAGTTCACTGTATGTGAGTAACCGCTTACAGTAAGAGATAAGTAGGAAATTATCTCCCATTTGAACTGCTAATTTGAATATTTTCTGTTATCATGATCTGCTGTGAGTCACATCTTCCACCAGAATGATTAGAGGCAACCCCCTGCAACCCCTTGCTTCTCACTGGCAGCAGGAGTTAGCAGATGCTGATCAAGAAAGAGGGATTCATTGAACTGCAAACCTGCTAATGGGATCCCTGACAATATAATTACTTTGCAGGGTTGATGAGAGAATGACAGATTTCTCTCTCTCTCTCTCTCTCTCTTGCTAGCTCTCTCTCACACTCATGCACACATTCTGTCTCTCTCTCACTCATTCTGTCTTCTCCTCTCATTCTTTCTCTGACCCCACTGACCTCTGACCTTCCCCAACCCTCTATCTCTTCTTGTGCCTATGACCAATATCCCTCCACATCTCCGCAACATCCATTTCCCTGACCTCTTCTCCTCTCCTCCACCATCCGAGCTCCTCCATGGCCATTGTTTGCTCTTTTCCATTGGGTCCTTGTATTAGTGTAGGGCTGATTTTGGAGAGGGAGGGGTGCTGATCTGTGCATAATGTCCTCTTCCCCGCCCCTGCAGCCCACTCTACGGATCAAGGTTCCACATGGCTAATGACTGACCTTTTCCTCACGGTCCAGGGCCTTTCCTTTTATCGGCTCCGACAATACCTGACATTCATCTGCCACTCTTCTTTCATCCCATCATTATCAGCCTCAGATCCACATTGTCCTCTCTTCTATTCCCCAGAGCAGCCTCGGCTACCTATTAAATCACTTGAGAAGAGCTTGGCTGGGGGGGTGGGGGTTATTGGGCAATCAAAAGCATGGGTGATTTCCCAAATAATGTGGGTTGAATTTTGACTGTTTATGCATTAGCGCTATCTGTTGCGTGTATCTACATACAGTATATTTGCCTTATTTAGAGGGTTCTGAAATTAAGAAAACGACTACTCTGCTTACACTAAAAAAAAAAAAAAAAAATTCTAAAGCAAAACTAGAGAAAACTATACTAACAAAGAGATGTAAATGCTTATACCAAGCACAAAATGTGCTAAAGCGGCAAGAAACGTATACTTAGCAAGAGTTATTGAAATAAGAAAAAGATAAGTAAAACATACTAGATGTGAGAAAAAAAAAGTTTTAAGTTTTTGTTTTTGTTATTTCGGTAAATATTTGGCGAGGCATCCTCATTATAAAGGTTATGCCTGTAAGTAACTGTGAGTTTGTTGGTTTTAGTATTTAAGTAACAGAGCAAAACCACAGTAATAACATGTTTATTAAAAAGTAGAAATGATCACTAATTGCTCCGAGTGTAGTTATTCTAGGTTGGTATAAATCTGACCCCTCGTGCCCTGCGTCGCTCTGCTGGTTGAGGGTGCCGTGTCTTGGTGCTGTGTGTTTTCAGAGTGAGCGCATTGTCGTGGGATTTGTGTTGCTGCAGTGTTCCCCGCTGGCTCGGCGCATCGTGTTGGGATTGCTGATCTCTTTTTCCTGATCTTGGTTTCCTGTGGGCTTACAGCCTCCACACAGTGGCCTTCCTCTGCGCCGGTCCCTCCTGCCATCCAGCCGCTGGTGAAACAAAGGATGGGAGATCCATGGCTTTCTCTTCACTCAGCTTCAGCTTTCCCACCCAGACAAGCATCATCATGCCTGTGGGAGACTGAAGGGGTGGCACATCATTGTCCTCTTGCAGAGCAGACAGTCAGAAAGCTAGATGTTTTATGTCTGAATCTATTCTTATAGAGACTTTTGTATGTTTTGTTGGTGCTCAGACAAATGAGTCAGTGAATTGCACCTGTAAAAAAGGTATTAACCTCCTTAAACCCATGATATACAGATATTCCTGTCCTATTCTGTTGTATTTTGTATAGATCCTGCTTCTTTTTATATTCTTGTAATATTTGTTTAGTCAGAATATAATTTTGCCTTTGTCTTGTCAAAGGTCCATAGAGCTTGAAACATTCACCAAAACTAACTGGTCCCAACCAAGTCTAATTTAGACATACGTTTGGTCTGCAAGCATTTACCTCTTTTATTAGTTTGTATTTTTCGATATCCTTTTACCATAAACACTTTTTACTCAGATTTGTGCACAAAAATAAGGAAGTAACCTATGTTACACCTGTTGATTTACTGGACTTTTTCAAGGTATCACTAAGCTAACCTAACAGATGCTATCATTCGGATTGTGCAGTTTTATAGCATGTTTGGAACCAATTTGATAAAATTTGTCTCAGGTTTGCGTTCTAAACTTGGGCTGGGTCAGGCTGGATTTGAAAGTTTTTGAGCTGTATTTGGATTTCGAGTAAAATTGCAGGCCTAATTAATTGTGGACCCACACTTGCATTGTAATCACTGGAAGGAGTGACAGAACGACCTTGAGCCATGCTTCCTCACTAATACGTGCTGAGTGACCACATCCTTGCACTAAGAAAGTGAGCGAGGGAGGCTAATTTCAGTTTAAGGTCTGCATCTGGTGGTGAGACCAATGAGTGATCCAGCAGGGTGACATGTGGCCTCACATACTACACAAGACCTCCGAGGAACAGCGCTGAAGTGTGACAGTGCAGGCAGTCCGGCCTGACCTCTGACCACTCGTCTCCCTTGGAGTTGTGCCCCTGTCACAGACAATTTGACCCTTTCGGCTCAGAGGGACTGTGGCCATCAATCAAGCAAAGGGGAGTTTGAAGAGGAACAAGGCCAAAAAAACACTTCTAACTTGTCACACTGTGGCTCAGGTTATCTATACGCTGTGGGACATATCTGTGTGTCCTACACAGTGTTACTGCTTAATAAATAAAAACAACAGTCCCCAACTCAAGACAGATGACATCAGCCAAACATCCAACGCCAAAAAGAGTTCTTTGTAGAGATTCAAAAGACCTGCTTGTGATTTTCCAAAGAACCTCCCAATAGACATTTTTAAATGTTTTTAAAGTTTCCAAACTAGTCCTCATGGATCATGAGAAGATCCCTCCTAAGCGATTGCTTTAAGAACCATTTTTGCAAATGTGATGTGAGCGTGAAGAACTTCTGTCAATGTGAAAAAATAAGATTTTATTTAAAATTCCTATACCTATCAAAGGTTTCTTTTAGAACTGTCACTTTATTTTTAAGAGTGTACCCTGATGCTACAAAACTGTTGTCCTACCCTGAAGCCTCCAAAATAAAATGCTGATTAGATCTCTAGAGAGAAACTCTTGTGACTTGTAATTTTACAGAGGTCCAGAGGGCAGGAGGCATATGACCCCAAGAAAGGATGACATTTGTATGAGCTGAGGCAAGTCATGGATCTCCTTCAGTGAAACATGGCGGGCAGCTGGAATAGCAGAGAAGAAATGATGATCCTTTCGTCACGTCTGGGATGTCTGGAATGTTTTCACAATGGAGTTGTAGTTCAGTATCTCATCTCATTTGTCTCAAATTTGTCTTGTTTCACCTGCAGTCTTTTGTGTCAAGTACTGTCGCATGGAAGGTTATGATGATGCCAAAGGTACTTTCAGTTTTTAATGTGTTCCATAGTCCTTTAAGACTAAGATGGAGCACCACTGTCAAACACCTCCTGAAATTGAAACCTAGCTAAATCAATTTTGCACCCCCCTCTTCCTGTTGTGGGAGCTGCCCAAGGTCTGATATAGGATCAGTATAGGGGCCAGGGACCTTTATAAAGAGGTTGTGAGATAAATCACACTTTCTTGTGTGTGTTTGGGAAAAGTGTCGGAGTCTTATAATGACCTTTTCATCTCACCTTGACTTATGCTTGTATGATGTCTTTCGTTGGGCCATAGGCTGCTTTGTTAGAGGTAAATCGCTGTGTTTATGTGCGAAGGGGTTGAGTAAAGACCGAGGACAGATTCGGCACAGCATCTTGTGGTCAGAAATCCGATCTCATTGTCTCTGGTGTGGCCTGCGCTGAGGTCAAAGGCTGCTTTCACAGTTGTCCTGCCCTTTAGGCCTCCCTCTACTTGCTGCAGGGCTGGTTTCCTGAAAGGCTAATGTTAGCTGTAGCTAAGGTCAGCTTAGCCACACCACTTAACCTATTTCACCTAGTAGAATTTAACTGGCTATTAAAACACTCATGGAGACTCTTTAACAGTGACCCTGGTTTAACTGCATTTGAAGTTGAAGACACACCAAACTAAGTAGGAAACCAACAGATAAATCCAATATAACTGCTTCTAAACCAAGATCCCCATTCCCTAAGCCCATGAGAGTTCTTTGGAGTGATGGCATTGAAGAACCACTTATGGTTCCCTGAAGAACCTTTCAGTAGATGGTTCTTTATTGAAAGAATAGTTAAATGTGTACTTAGATATTATTTTTTTCAACTGAAATGTATGTTCTTTATTTATTCCTTTAACTTAAAGTAAATCAGCGTCATTACTCTCCGGAGCCTGGGTGGTGGCTGATGGATGGAGGTTAACATCTGAAGGTGATGGATGGTTCTGTCCAGGCCGACCTACCAGTGCTGCGTCTTGATGTTGTTAGTAGTGTGAAATACTGATCCTCCACCAGACTCTAAACTGATTTCACCTGACACCTTCTGACACGGTCTGTACTGGTCATTCATCAAGTAATCAATCAGAGAATGGGAAGATTGCAGTTTTCGCTGCCTAAGTCTCACCTTACACGATTATGGCTGTTGTATTGTTTGGCTAAACCTCGTTGTAAATCGATAAATCTAAGGGCACAGTGCTTATTGCACCTCTCTAATGCTTTAGCAATTCTTCAAAAGTGACATTCAGAGAAGGATACGGGGTACCACAGAAGAGCTCCTTTATTTGCAGAAGACAGAGGTATATTATGCATTTGTTTGCAGCCCACCCTTGCCCACACACACACTGGCTTTATCTAACAGTTTCATTTGACACACATATATTTTTCCATCTTTGGCCGCACCCAGGGAGTCCCTGTTTCTTTTTTTCATAGAAATATTGCACTTATTTCCTGTGGAGCAGCTATTGTCATTATCTCATCTGAATACAACCCTTCTTTTACTGTAAACTAGACGTTTTCTTGAGAAGGGATCAGACGTTGTACAATATTATGGTACATGTCTGTGTGACTTGCCACATCTTGGTGCCATTTTGACATGTGAAATCATTCTCACGCTATGATGTGGGAGCACGCGGGTGATGTCATGGGCTTTTACAATAACTCACACATGTATGTTGGAGGAGCATAAAAACCCAGGCTCGCAAAACAGCGGCAGAGGCTATTAGGGACGCTGTAGTGGGTGTGGGACAACATGGGAACACGCTTGTACTTTTTATCCTCCCTCTGATAGTGGGATTTAATGTTTTAGCAGACTAATTGCAGTAATCAAACGTGAATGGCTTTTATTAAACGGATCTGCCCGGCTCTTTTACAGTAATAAAGATATTTCATTGCTTTCGAGGCGGCAGGGGCACCGAGTGAATGCGTGGGATGTTGGATTATGCTCTCTCATTGAGCCTTCCTCCACAGCCTCGGGAGATACTGGCACGCACAAAAGGATTATGAAAAGGCAAAAAGGGGTGCCACTTTCAGATAAAGAGGAGCATACCTGCTGCATAAATGTTTCATTGCGTTTTGATAAAGCGAGGTTTAATTTGATGTTTCTCCCTTTTATCTTGTCTCTTGTAGTGGTGTCTTGTAGCACTGATGTCTTCACCAGACAGAATTGCTCAGCTTCGGTGTCTGTCAGCACCTGGAAAAGAGAAAATCACTGGCTTGCTCAGAGAAAGTCATCGCACACAGTAATATGACCAAGTGCGAGGCAAACACATGGCACAATATTTTGGCAATTTCTATGGCAACCCGTTTGAAAGACAACTCAAAAGAAGTCAGCTGGAAGTCAGACAGGGTTCTCAGCGGGTTGAAGACCATTTTTCCAATTAAGATAATTCGGGGTTGAATTTGTTCTTTTATTTGAATTGGATCATAAACACTTAAATTAAAACTTCCTGACTGTTGTTATGTCTCGGCTTTTCAGTCACACTCTAGTTGCTTTTATGATTGCTAGCAGTTAAACACAATCCCTTTAAATCTGACATGGAGATCTAACAAGTCTGGTTTTGTTGAAGAATGGTTGTTTTTGTAAAATGAGCGTGAAGGAAACAATGGGAGTTCATCCTTCATTTGTAGCACTTTACAAGAAAACTGAGCACACTGGAGGTGTTGCATTTGCAGGCTTGGCATCAGTAAGTCCATTACCCCGAGACTGGAGACAGGAACCAAGGCACCTCATCCATGCAGTCCATGTAGTGTGCAGGCCTGTATTCGAAGCCTTGGTCATGACTCATTAAACTAGGACTGGTGCTGGTCCGCCAGAAGTGCCCAGATCTTTGCCAGGCTAAATGTCAGGCGCTATAGATGGACAGGGAGGGTGTGGATCTGCTGTTCTCCAGAGTGAGGCAAGAATGAATGAGGAAATCCCTTGGAGAAAATCTGTTTAACACTCAGGCCCACCCAAAAGATCTGGACCTCCAACAGAACCGCAATGCTCTCCACCACATTCATTATGTGTTCAACTGATATATAATTCCATCTATATATCTCATACTTTGTTTTCTTCCCTCCTCCTCCGTTTTGCATGACTAAAGCAGTAAAAACAAATATTTGAGACTAAAGAGCACAAAAGTGCTCAGTATAGTACAGACCAAAGCGGCCAACAAGTAGTGTGCAAACTTTATACCTAAATTATAACACACGTGTCTCAAATCATGCTAAATGGTTAAATAAATTCGAACAGACTCAATGTTTGGTTTTTAAAGCTGTATGACATGTTTTTATGTGTTCAAATGTATGAATGTGTAACTAAACAACAATCCAAATCATAAAACCATTATTATCTGTATGTTTGTTCTGGCTGGCCATGCAGATTAAGCTTTCTTCAGAGTGTGTACTGACTATAAATGAAGGCAGTCATTGAACCAACACATTATTTACTTTCAAAGTTAACATTTTCTGCCACCAGATATCCTTGCTGAACTCAAGGCATCTGGTACTAATACTAGCCAATAGACTACATTTGGGGTGAGGAAAACATTGTGCAAATTTGATTTTGCCTGAACTATTTCTTTAGTTCTTGGTAACCAACTGGCTAGGCCACCAGGGCAGTCCAGAAATACCTCATGCAATCTCTGCATGGTGTAACTGATGCTGTAGTAAAAGTGAATACATACTGCGAAAGTGCACATATTAGCTGATTTGATGCAACCTGTACTGTTTGCCCTGTTTGGCCACAGCTTGTTGATTCTGTGGTGAGCCAGCAGAGCGCCAATGTTGGTGTGCTCTCTGTCCTTCCAGCCCCTGTAGGTGATTACTTGTACGCTAAGACAGTAAAGAAGATACTACCCCATTCACTAGATTTCAACAAGCTATTTGCAGTCAGCTGGGGAAAAAACATCACACTTATGCAACACAGAAGCATTTGAGTTCATTGTCATGCCTTAGAGAAAAGTTTTTGCCTCTCCAGTGGAGTATGTTGTAAAACCGCTCATGGTGAAACCATGCAAAGGCATGCCTGACCTGTGCCTGTGTTGGAGCCAGTGCCAAGAACGCCTCCCTCCAAGCACTAATGAAGTGGCCTGAAGACAAGAGTTGCTCATTGCTTGCTCAGACTGAAAGTTTCTCATCTCATCACGACTGTCTTTAAAAATGAGCCCTGTGGCTACGTCTTATGTGTCAATGCATTGCTCAAGAACATTCAGCAACATCAGTTCAGCCCTGATATTGGCCTGTGTCCCATATCTTCCTCCATAAAGTACCCGTGTGGCATAAACAACTGTGCTATGTAACCTCTATCTCTACTTACTTAAATAGTAATATTAAGCAATTCGATCCCTTCTTACAGTCATAGAATTTCTCTCATACTACAAACAAACATGCAATGAGTGGTCCGAACTCTTCGAGGGGTTATATGAGGTATAAGCTATAGTATATGAGGACCATGATTCTGAGTAAAATGATATTTATTGAAGGTTGAAATTAATTTACAGTGCCTCTCCAAAATAGATATCAGAAGCTTTTGCCGTGTGCAGGGTTGCACGTTTACAGTGTTGATGGAGCCGGAGGCTTTTTGTGGAGGCATCAGCCCCTAATAAAAACGCCCAGTGTCCTAATGCACCACAGCAAAGGCAGCATGAGGCTTATGGTGCGCAGCCAGTTCCACCATGGTGGGCAGCCAGCTGCTTTCCATTAGGCCTCAGAAAGTTTGCAGGGCACTGAGGCCTCTACGAATATCACAGCACGAGCCCCTAAAGTGAACCCCCACTTTTCCAGCTCCGCAACCAAACCCACGATCCAACTACCCTCCCTCCTGCTTTGTGAATGCTGGGAAAACGTGCGAGTAAGAGGAGCGTCATTCAAACCACGGCCCTTCCACTTACTAGAAACTCATCTGACATCATCAGTCTAAACTTTTATGCGCCGTGTCACTCAAACAGATATTCGCCAATCGTTTGGAAAACTGGAAAACTCCACTTCATGCAGAGGAATCATGCATTAATACATGTTTTCTTGATATTTTGCCATTATGTGTTGTTCTTATTCCTGGTCCAGCAGTAGCTATTTGAGGAAGCACCTCTGCTATAATGCTAATTAGTGCAAATATTGGATTCTAGTAGTATTTTAGCACCAAGCTGACCACATTAAACATGGACTTTGAAAGCTTGAAAAAATATTCCATGTTTTATTTGAAGCTTGTAAAAGACATATGAACACATTAGCATGTATGTAGCATTGTTTTTCAACCCAGTTCTATCCTACTAATTAACCAACTAATCACCAACATTTTCCTGGATTGAACTGAGTTCGTAAAAGGTTGTTCTAGATTTCCTTCAGTGCAGATTCCTGAATTCGTACTTTCAATTGTAACCATCTGACAGAAACTCACTGATTAGGTTGACACTTGTACAGTCAATAATGTATCCAAAGCAATCCAGTGCTTGAAGTCCTAACCAATGAAAGAGCTCAGATAGATACATCTATCTAGATACTACAGAGAAAAAAATAATATAACAGTATATGGACTATATAAATAAATAACAGTACTGGACTACTCGCCTCATTTGAATACAAACATGATTGTATTGAATAAAATGAACAGAAAATGACAGAAAACTATTTTTTATACGAAAATCATTAGATATTTTCTGAAGGCCTAAAAGGCACTGAGGGATCCCCCTGCCCTAAACCATCTAGAGATTATTATTAAGAATGTAAAGAATCACTAAGAACGTAAAAGAAAGGCACATATTAAAGAAAACAGCATGAGGAGCAGCAAAGAACAAAATACTTTGCAGAGATTTGATGAGTATGAGTGTACAATCTTTGCATCTCAGAGGTTTTGTTCTCCTTTGTGGTTCCTCCACTCCCACCCCTGTGTGGGTGCAGTGGCTGTGGTTAGGCTGACGCGTGCCGTGGCTTGGGTGTGGAGGCACCCTGTTGGCGCACCCTGTGCTTCACGTCAACCCGACCTGTCTCTACAGGAAGGAGAAACTCTCTGGAGCTCTGTTAAACAGCAAACATTTCTCTCTCCTCGGCATCAGCTGTCATACTGTTAGTTTCCATTCAGACTGGCTGAGAGCACCCAGAGGGCATACGCATTCTTTAAGACACACATTGACATCCTCACGCAGCCCGCATATCAGTCAGATACAGAGACACCATGCTGGTGTATGTGTGTGTGTGTGTGTGTGTGTGTGTGTGAGAAACAGAGATTAAGGAAATGAAGTGTGAACCCACATACAGGCCCTTAAGTTCTCATTTTTCATCTTTTACAGATTGTAAAATGTGTCCATTTTATGATGCTTTAATATTCTTCAGTATTCTCTTCATTCATCACTTTGTAATCCAATGTTTGGCATATGACAAATGTACCATGGCAAAAAAAAAATTGATTGAGAGAGTGAGAGAGAGAGAGAGAGAGATTACTTTTTTGTTTATCAAGTTATTCAGTATCTCTCTGTTCTTTAAAGTTACTCTCAGAGGAAATGTGTGCCAGATTTGAACTATGCTCTGTATTAATGTGTGAAGAGAATCAGTTCATTAGTTGGGCAGTGGGGCCCTCTTCTGTTCAGTCAGTAACTGACCTAGGGACAGTGTTGATTGTACGCATTTTTAATCCCCAACAATTATGCATTACAATTAAACTGAAGCGCAGAGTATCAGTTTTTTCTGCAGTGCAGAATGCTTTTTTTTATTTGTGTTTGTTAAGTCATGGTAAGTCCAATGTGGGGAGTAAAAACAACATCATACCATATAGTCTGCGCTGCATCAAATTGTGTAATGGTTGAATTCATGTTTCAGAAATGTAGAACCAGTCAACACCCTTAGCCATGTTCTTCAAACCACTCACTCTCTCTTTTTCTGTGACCCCTTTCTCCACAGGGTCGCTGGTTCCTCACACCATTCCTGAACAACTTTTAGAGTGTTGTAAGGAGGATTATCCTGCTGAAAGAAGCCACCGTGGTTCGGGAGTACCATTGCCATGAAGGGGTATACTTGGTCTGGAGCAATATTTAGGGAGGTAGTACATGTTAAAGTAAAGTACTACTTGAATGCCAGGACCCAAAGTTTCCCAGCAGCTCAGTCTGTAGAGCATCAGACTTTAATCTGAGGGTCCAGGGTTCATGTTCCTGTTTGGGCACAAGATGTTTGGGACAGCTGTGTGGCCTAGTGGTTAGGGCTTTGCACCAGCAATCGGAAGGTTGTGGGTTCGAGCCCCAACACTGCTAGTGTCTTCCCTGAGGTACCCTTGAGCAAGATACTGTCCCCACACACTGCTCTCCGGGCAGTCCTCGTTGGTGGCAGTCCACTGTTGCATTTGGTGAATGGGTTAAAGGCAGAGAAAGAATTTCACATTGTGTTTTGTGCGTGGGTGTGTTTACCTGTGACTTTACTTTTTAGTGCATCCTGGTGCCATCTCTTCCCCACCCGGCCCTCCGCATGATGTAAAAGTAAACGTGATTCATCGGACCAGGTCACCTTCTTCCATTGCTCCATGGTCCAGTTCTGATGCTCACATTATAGGCCAGTGCAGGCACTTTCGGCAGGGCACAGGGGTCAGCATGGGTACTCTGAGTGGTCTGAAACTGCACATCCCCATGAGCAGCTAGTTGTGATGCACTGTGTGTCCTGACATCTTTCTAACGTAGCGGGCATTCTTTTTTAGCAGTTTGTGCTAAAGTAGCTTTTGATCTCTCCAAGTGCATCGGTGAGCTTTAGGGGCCCATTACCCCGTGACTAGTCCTTCCTTGGAGAACTTTTGGTAAACTCTGATTACCAGAAACACCCCATAAGGCCCATAATTCAAGAAGTAGGGTGTAGGTCCTACATAGACAAAATTCTTTTAGAGTCTGCAACACTATGTTGTGAATTTTCTATGAGTCTGTAGTGGCCAGCTACAGCTTTTCTATGCTGTGGTGTACTGGGGTGGCAGCATGAAAGTGACAGACACCAAGAGACGCAACAAGCTGATCAGGAAAGTGGGCTCAGTGGTGGGTGAGAACAACTTGGAGACTTTGGCTGAAAGGTTATTTAGACTTCAGTCCATCATGAACAATATTAATCACTCATTCCACAGTGCGCTGGCTGAACAGAGAAGTACCTTTAGCCACAGACTTACCAGCATATCCTGCTCCATTGAACAGCAGAGAATATCCTTCCTTTCCACCACCATCAGACTCCTCCCTCTGTCACACATCCGCATTGTATTTGTTTTTTTCTGCAGAGTTTTTATTAGATTTATTTAGACTTTACATTCCATATTGTTCCTGTCTCTGTGTCTCTGTCTGGCGGTGCAGTCACAACAGAAGCAATTTCCTCCAGGATCAATATAGTTTTCTGATTCTGATTCTGATTCTGAAGACTTGCCATTTCCTTCATTATCTGACCCCTGTCATATGCTTTTCCATTTTTCCTGCTTCCAGCATATCAACTTCAAGAACTGACCGTTCACTCAATCAAGGGGTGCCTAATATATCACACCCCTTGACAGAAGCCATTGTACTTCCATTGTGTTGTTGTGCCAGATAATTAATAACAAAGAATAGAATAAGACAGAAAGAAGTGGTGGTTTTTCATGCAGTCATTCAGATTTACATATAGTCACTTTATAAATTAAAGCTATGAATGTGGTTTCATCACAGCACAGTCAGCAGTGACTATAAACTGGAATTATTGAGGTAACCTGTTCCTCACTGGGACCAGTAGAGGGGACTGTTGCACTGTCCATCAGACAGGGACGGTCTAATTTGGGCTCACAACAAACAATTTAACAGCTGATCAATTATTAACATAGTATGTCCTACTAATTGCATTGCCAAGATCTGTTATTTAAAATGAGCAAGCTTAACTCCTGAAGATTTATTTAATTGTGTAATACTTTGATGCCTCAAATGTCTTTTGACCTTTCAGGAATGTACAGAAGTGAAAACATTTCCATTTCATGCTGTTTTATTATGGCTGTACATGTAGTATTGGGTAAACATCACTCTTTATAAATATGAAAGGTTATTTTTATATTTTTATAGAACGTCTTAATTTTGCCAATTGGTTGATTGACTGATTGATTGGTTGACTGATTGATTGATTGGTAGGTTTGTTGGTTGGTTGGTTGGTTTGTTTGTTTATTTGTTTGTTTTACCATTTACATACTTAATCTCCACCCAGAAATACACTATTTTGTAGCAATTGTTGCAAGATTGAACAAGCTTGGACAGCAAAAGATGCACTCCAATCCAATTTAAAATGCTTCACTACCAAACTGGACTGCGTGTTGTTGTAGATGGAAAGCAGGCAAATTAGGAACTACAACACATATTCTAACTTTTGTATGATTGCATAACAAGATGACATATCCTCACAGTTAGACCTTTCACATACAAAAATAACTAAAAATGAACAAGGCACTATCAGTGTAAGATGAAAACCATTTGTCGTTAAATGCCCTTTTTGCCAATGTTTTGTAAGCATTTCTGAAGTTTTATGAAGTTCATTAAATAGATCATGTGCTATAAAACAACACATTTGTGGGAGGACCATAAGTAGTCTATCTGTGTCATGATTTTGTGACTTCATTCATGACCAATCTGGAGGATGCAGGAGGAGCTACAGTATCAGATAACGGTACTGTCAAAATATTTTGCATTGGGCATACTGGGCATGTACATCAAACGACCCCCCCCTCCCAGTTTACTTCCAGTGAACAGCTTCTTAATGCTTCATTTCGGACAACACCATGCTACGCTAACTTTGTGGACACAGTTTGGGGAAGAATCTTTTTTATTTCAGCATGACTGTACCTCAGTGCACAAAGCAGCTCCATAAAGACATGATTGGTTGAGTTCGGTGTGGCCCACACAGAGCCCTGACCTCAACCCCTTCCAGCACTTTTGGGATGAACTGGAACAGAGATTGTGAGCCAGATCTTCTCGTCCAACATCAGTGTCTGATCTCATAAATACTCTACAGAATGAATGGGCACAAATTCCCATAGAAACTCCAGTTTGAAGCTGTTATAGCTGCAAAGGGGTGACCAACTCTTTATTAAAGTCTATGTATTTAAATGCAATATCATTAAAGTGCTGTTGGTATAATGGTCAGGCGTCTCAATACTTTTGTCCATATAGTGTATTTGTCTATGCCTTTTTATTTCAGGACAAAAACATGCATATATGAAAGCATTATGGAAAGTAAGAATGCATATCTTACTTTCCATCAGATCATTTGTCTTCTTCTCTAAAGCTCGTTGGACAGACAACAAAAGGTTGCCAGGTGTGCGGGGGAATGTTGTAGGACGGGATAGGGTGGGTTGTCAGATGGGTAACGGGAAAATTTTTATCTTGTTAATTCTCTGTGACCCTGTTTACTCCTGTGTACCTAATACACAGAATGAGAAAAATGATTGAGTACATCTGTGCCATGCGTGGTGTATTTGGGAGGGCGATGCTAGTGGGACTGTGTCTCCTCTGGGCCCACGCTGAGATGAATATAAGTTGACAGATCACTTCAAAGACCTCTGCCATAGCCAAGCCATCAATGGGCCATTTTACAAGCACTTAATCTGTCAAGCCATGTACAAAAAATGGCAATACAATCTGCCTCGACAATTTACTACTGTTCCTTTCTCCAGCACACACTCTCACACACTCGGTCGTCAGGTTAGATTTAATGTTCTTGTTGGATACTTTAAAAGTAGTGCTGGATTTTTATTAGTTCATTTATTAAAAAGGTCTTTGGGATAAACTGTGCTCCTCCATGTCTGAGTTGTTTTGGATCTTTTTTAGCAAGAGCTGTATTGTGAAGATTATTTTTTTCACAAGGAAATAACAAGGAAAGATAAAATGGGTACAAGTGTTCTGGTTTGTGATGTTTTTTTTTTTTTAAAGATAATTATTTCTTTTCAGAAGAAATATTTCATTAAAAATGTGAAAATGATGGGATTATAAGACAGCTAATGGTCCAGCCCATAGAAGTTGGGAGAAGATTACAAACAGAAAGAAGAGACTGCGCATTTAGGGGACTGTCATCTAAAGACCATGCCCTGGCGTGTCTGCTGCACCAGCTTTGACTCTAACCTGTGCTGCTGTGTGATGTTCTGGTTATAAAAAGATATCCTGCATTTTTGCCATATGTGGACTGAATGACGAATGTTTATGAGAGGCTGGAGAACTCGTAGCATGTATTGTACTGAATTAATTTATTTATTTAAAAGGAGGGGGCTGTTTTTAATTGATTTTGCAATGAGAACCGCACTCCCACGTCACAGAGTGTACCAGCACAGAATGCAAAGCACGACAGTAATAAATCCTCCTGCTCGCTCACAGGAAACTAGTTTTCCTCAGAGGGACCATGGCCTGCTCCACAAATGCTCTCTCACTCTCTTTTTCCCACTTTATCATTTTCTTTCTTCTCTTCATCCCATTTTGTTCTTGTCCTCTCTGTCATTTGTCTCTTTTTCTGTATCTCCTTTACTTTAATTTTCTTTCTTCTCTTCATCCTAATTTGTTCCTGCTCTCTCTCTTCCTCTCTCTCTTCCTCTCTCTTTCTCTCTCTTTCTCTCCCTCTATCTCTCTCTCCCCCTTTTTTCCCTGAAGACACAATCCACCAGCCATCTCCACAACTTTGTCTCTCTTGATTTGAGGAATCACTGTAATCCACCAGTCTGCCAAGCTTTTTAGGTGCTGATAGATGTATCTTACCAATCTGTTGAAGCTGCACCGCTGAGGTCTTGAAGCTTTTACTGTTACAATTCAGGTTGCTTTATAGTATTCGACAAATAGTGGTACTGTTGTATTGCCCTGTTTGGTCTATCAAGGTATGGTTGTTAATTTTTAGCTCTGTTTGTACATGTAACAAAGCAATCAGATGATCTAAAACACAGCAGTACAGTTTGGCATGTGTGCTACCCTCTTCACATGTTAAGATGGAGAAGGCTAAGTGTGGTTCAAGACACAGTTCTATAATTCACAACTTCTTTGTTAATACCAGCACTGGTGTCATCTGAAATGGCTGCATGTAACAGCAGTGTTTTATCTTTTTTATAGCTCACAGCAAGTCATACTGTATCCTAAACCACACTGACAGGCTTTCACAAACTTAATAAAGACGTGGATTTGGTTTGTCCAGGTTGATTGAAGTTTTGGTGATGTATTTTGCAGACATTTTTTAGCAGAGCTTTTTAGATGACTACTGAGTTCTAGAGTTTGCTTTCAACGTTATCAATGTTATGCTTTTATATGTTGACATCTTTATTTTTGTAACAGGTAGTTCTCCTGTTCCAGCTCCACCATAGCTCCACCTACTCATCACTACACACAATTTTATCTATGTTTTACTCCTAGGACTGATTGTAACCAGCCATAATACTTATACCTCCTGGCTAATATTGTGTAGGTCCCATTTGTGCCACCAAAAACAGCCCTGACACATTGGGGCATGGACTCCACAAGACCTCTGAAGGTGTGCTGTGGTATCTGGCAGCAGATCCAGCAGCAGATCCTTTAAGGTGCAAGGTGGGACGTCCATGAATTGTAGTAGTTTGTCTAGCACAGCGGCCCCCAACCTTTTTTGCGCCACAGACCAGTTTAATGTAAAACTATATTTTCACAGACCGGTATAGATACAACTAAAAACAAAGTGTGTTTGTTTTTTACTCATTTTTGCTATCCTGTGGGCTAAATTTTTTTGATGTACCTTATCACAGACTGAGATACGCATTTTTTTCAAAGTAATATATTTTGAATAATAAAATATTTGATAATCAATACCATATTATTTTATCTTTCTGTGTGGCACAAATGACTCACGGACCGATACCGGTTCACAGCCCATGGTTGGGGACTTTTGGTCTAGCATGTCCTACAGATGTTTGATTGGATTTAGATCTGGGGAATTAGAGGCCACAACAACACCTTGAAGTCTTTGTATTGTTCGTCAAACCATTCTTGAACAATAATTGCAACTGCAAATAGGGAATACTGTTGCCATGAAGGGGTATACTTGGTCTGCAGCAATGTTTAGGTAGGTGGTGTGCATCAAGATGAATAGCAGGACCCAAGGTTTCCCAGCAGAACTTTGCCCAGAGCATCACACTGCCCCTGCCAGCTTGCCATCTTTCAGTAGTGCATCCTGGTACCATCTCTTCTCCAGGTGAGTGACACACAAGCAATCAGACGTCCACATGATGTGAAAGAAAACATGATTCATCAGACTAACCAACTTTCTTTGATTGCTCCATGATCCCATTCTGATACTCTGATGCTCACTGCTCCTTCATCCTTGGACAGGAGGCAGCATGGGCACTCTGACTGGTCTGTGGTTACGCAGACCCATATGTGTGTTCTGATACCTTTCTATCATTTATATTATTGTTTTCCCTTTTGAGAAGTCTTGTGTGTTCTGAGCCTTCATTTGTAGTGTTCCTTTCTTGCTTGTTTCCTGCTTTCTGTGTCACTAATTTGTCCTCCCTGTTACTGCCTGCCTGTACTCTTACCCTTGCATTTTGTGATGACGACAAATGTTGGGTTGCCCCTAATAAGATAATGACACACGTGCCTAACCCTGAGCTGGAGCCGGAAACAGCTGGCAGTGAAAAAGAAGAACTGAGGTCTTCCACAGAAGAAGTGCTTTTGAAGAAAGTAAGCAGAATGGGACAAAATATCCCTGTAAACGAAAACAAGTAGGAACATCGCCATGAAGTCTCTCAGTGAATGCAAAGCTCAAATACAATGTAGGCTCCTTTAGAGTAACGTCAATAAAGAACGACTTTTGGTTTCCCGAAGAACCTCTCAATGGATGGTTCTTATAACCAGATTTTGTAAACAAGATGTGTGAATGCCGAAAACTATTTTAAAGAACATAAACATAATGGAAAGCTTCTACACCAATTAAAAGTTTCTCGAAGCCTGTAACGAAGCCACTAACCAGCCTTTAGCTTTAGGAGCGTAACACCAGCATCACACCACAGCTAAAGGTGAAGACTGATTTACAGTAGCCTGGCCGGCCAGTGGGCAGCTTTGAAGAAGTGAGAGAGGGAAGTTATGAGATTGATTTGGCACGTGCTCTGCACTGCTATTTAAGAAAGCACTTGGCAGTGATTTGAGGAGGCAGATTTCATAATTGTGCAATTTATGTTATAATATTACAAACTGATAGAGACGTAAAACTTATGTTTAGTGAAACAAGAAATTATATATTTTTGAGGAAACTAATGTTTAATAATTACTATTTAGATATTATTGTTCTGTTTAATTGCATTTTGTTGTATATTGCTTTGAGATTGGTTACAACTCTAACTTTTGAGGATTAATTATATTTTAGAGTGCACTAAAAGGTATAAATTGTCCCATGCTGAATGCACTAAGATTTTCCAATAGGATTTACTATAAAATATGTAGCTTGAAACTGTCCACTTTTATAAGTAAAGGTTCTAGACAGGGTTTGTTGCTTGTCACCATGAATCCCTAAAGAACCTTTCAAAGGATGGAACTTTATGGAACTATTTTTGATGCATGAGTCCACTCAAAAATGGTTGATTGAACACAAAATCCAACTCTTGGCCATTATAGTCCCCTGACCTAAATCCATTTAAAGACCAGTGAGCTCAGATGAAACCTGGGAGAGATTTGGAGAGATGCTGCATTGTGGAATGGTTCTCATAAAAGTCTTAGATAACTGTGGCTCATTTTAGAGTGTAGCAAATAAATTAATAGGTCATATTTAAGATTGTGGCACCTTTTTTGTTATTACTGATGATTACTGCTTTCATCAATAGAGCAGGATTGCGAAGTGTATTGCAATGTTGGCAGTGCTGACAGAGCCAAAACAGAGCCCAGCATAATTATCATGGACTCCATGCAAAGTCACGGACTATCAGAGCTTACATTGCTGCAGAGTGGTTGCTGTTCTATTTACTTTGGACCATGAAGATTGCAGCGATAAAATGTTATCACTTTTGAATTAGTGCCGAATTCTTTTTTGGCTTTCATTCAGTG
Source organism: Brachyalestes nurse (assembly GCA_037974405.1). Lineage (NCBI taxonomy): Eukaryota > Metazoa > Chordata > Actinopteri > Characiformes > Alestidae > Brachyalestes > Brachyalestes nurse. The sequence goes on along the minus strand of JBBPCY010000156.1, from coordinate 8,176,214 downwards.
ACTCAGACCTTTGATGTCCAGCTCTGGCTATAATCACCTTTGTGCCTGATATCCCTCTGTTCTCTTCTCAGCCTGGCATCTCCAGAAACCTCTTCTGTGATATATTATCTGATACATAACATCTAGGAGCACAGCCTCAGTGGTTAGGAAAGGTGGTGGTAATCACCAGTGGGGTATTTGCTGAGCTCTAAAAGTGTGAGCTCTGGTAGATATACAGGTAACAAGAGCAATCATCCCAGCGGGCAGGTGCCTACTTATTGGACGTCTTCAATGCAGGAGTGGCGAGAGAGGCCGAGAGGCAGCCAGCAGCTCATCTCTGCAGATGTGTTAAGCTCGGCTCTCCTGCAGCGCAGGCTCTGCCCAGCCACATTTACTAAGTCATTACAGTGCATCTTTAGCCCACGAGAGGAGCACAATTTGGAGCCATTCATGTCCTCAAATCAGCCCTAAGATACTTCGAACTAGGGCTTTGGAAAAGCCAACACCATTGTGCCTCGCTCCTTTGGTTAATTTAGCTGTTTATTCTCCATTTGCACTCCTGAGTGCATCTTTTTGTCTTTGTTCCTGGCTTCAGAATAACAAGGCAATTTCCAGTTTGGCACCATAACAAAAAAAAAAAATAAAGGTCAACTATCCAAGACTCGGAGACTCACTCACAGGGAGTGAACTTGATTGTGGTTGCCTTAAGCTGGATGATAAAATTAGATTTGGAGTTGAACTTTAAAAAAAGTAAAAAGTAAGAATCTCAGAATGTTGGTTTTCCATGAGCAGCAGGTATAATTTCAAGATGACTCATCATAAAAAGGTGTGAATGCAATTTCATGTACTATCATTGTGCCTTCTCTCAACTTGGAAAATCAAAGTCATCTAAACTGACTGCAGCTGATTTCTGAGAGCATGGTCCGGTTTGAGGAACAGATGCATTGAAAGTGAAGGTTATTTCTGCTTTTGTTTAGTAATTTATAAAATATTCTTCTTCACCCTTATGGACTCCGCACTCACCTGATCTAAAAAATAATTCACCATCTTGGACCACCGTGTGTTAATTTCCATTTCCTTCATATCCAAAGTGGGAAAGATGGACTGAAGTGTATTGTTATCAAGATTATGGGAGAACATGATAGAAACATTGAAAACATTATGGTATGTATTGCATTGTACACATTTATCTGCAAAACACTATTGGCACCCTGGCTAAAGATGATTAAAGAGGCTTGTAAAAATCCCTTTAGTTGTTCTCTTAATATTAAACTGAAACTGGAAGTGTTTGCTTTATTCGATGTGTGCTGCTGATGGGATTCCGCGCTGGTCCAAAATTACCTGGCGGGTCAAAAATGACCTTTGGCCCACCGGGCATCCCAGTATGCGCGATGGCCAGTCTAGCACTGGTTTAGTCTGAGATTAAAGCAACAATTACTGAAATTTAAAATAAAACAAATTGTCACAATTATTGGAACCTCAAGCAATTTGAATGAAGGAATTAAGTATATTTCCATGATTTTACATCAATTTCCATGATTTTAAATCTGCCAAACTTGGTTTGGCTAGATATTCCAACAGGACAATGATCCAAAACACACATCAAAGTCCATGCAAAAATGGTTAAATGAACATAAAATCCAACTTTTGGCCAATAGTCCCCTGACCTAAATCCATTTGAAAACCAGTGGGCTGAGCTCAGAGGAAACCTGGGACACGGTGAGATCTGGAGAGATGCTGCATTGTGGAATGGTTGAAAAGCCTTTTTTCTGTGTTCTTATAAAAGTCTTATTAAATATTACAAGAGAAGACTCAATATTGTTCTGTTGGCAAAAGGAAGCTGCATAAAATACTAAATAAAGGTAGGTTTTCTTTATTGCCTTTTTGCCATTTGATATACATTAAAAGTGATTTTACTCATATTAAATAAGGGTGCCAATGATTCTGAGGTTCAACAAGATCCACTTTCCTTTATAAAAGTAGTATAAAGATAGTATTGGGTGTTCAGTATTAGAGATTAGTATAAGTGTTGGTATTTAGCATTGATATTCAGTATTCATTCTGTGGTCAGTCTTCATTGTTTAGCTGATATTCAGTATAGTTTTAGTGTTTAGTGTTTTTTACTATTCATATTGGTGTTAAATATTAGTATTGGCATTCATGAATGGTGCTCGATTTTAATATTCAGTATTGGCTTTTTGTATTAGTACTGGTGTGAACTAGTGGTAAATGCTAGTAGTATTTGTTATTTAACATTGGCGTGTAGTATTAGTGTTCAGCATTCATATTTAATGTTTTTAATTTTCAGTATTCTGTGTTCAGTTTGACGTTAAGCACTATTGATGAACATTGTTAGTAGCTGGTGTTCAGTAATGGTAAAGTATTGGCGTTTGTTATTGGTGTTAACTAAGTATTCAATATTATTATACCTATCATCACTGGTGTTTAGTATTGGTGTCTGGTATATGTATTGGTGTTCAGTATTTGTGTTAGTTATTCATGTTTAGTGTACTGGTGTTTTCTGATGCTGTTCAGTATCGGCATTTAGTATAAGTATTGGTGTTCGGTAGTAGTACTAGTTTAGCCTTCAAGTTCCACAACAATTGTTAGTCAGAATAATTGTAGTTGTATAACTGCTTTAAGAAGTAGTTTGTATATTACTAAATTAAACTGAAGTAATTTAGGGCTCATTTCATTAACAATCAAAATGATCACATTCAAACATGCAAATTCAAAGAATGCTGATTGTCAGTGTTGTAGCATTAGTTTAGTACTGGGGTTTGGTATATGTACTGGTGTTCAGTACTGGTATTCATTGTTGGTGTTTAGTATAAGTGCTGGTGTTCACTAATGATGTTCTGTATTGTTGTTTAGTATAAGTATTGGTGTTGGTACTGGTATTAGTTATTGGTGTTTGGTGTAAGTACTGGTGTTCAGTATTGGTACTGGCTTAGCATTAGAGTTCCGTAACATTTGTTAGTTATTAGTATTAGTGTAGCTGTGTATTGTGTATATTGCTTTAAGACGTGGTGCATGAAGAGAATAAATCTCATGAACACAACCACAAGTAAATGAAAGCGGATGTCATGTCATTTAGGGTTCAATTCATTCATGATCACATTCAAATATGGAAACTCAAAGCTTGCGAATTGTCAGTGTTTTAGCATTAAAGTTCGGTACTGAAGTTTCAGTACTGGTGTTCCTTATTGGTGTTACTATGTGATCAATCTTTACATATTGGTGTTCATTAATGCTGTCTAGCATTAATATTGGTGTTCAGTATCGGTGCTTGGTATATGTGTTGGTGTTCAGTACTGGTGTTCATAATTGTTGTTTTGTGTAAGTACTGGTGTTTGCTGATGGTGTTCAGTATTGACTGGTGTTCAGAATGGTTCTGGTTTAGTGTTAAGAGTTCTACAACACTTGTTAGTCAGTATAAGTGCAGTTGTAACTGTTATATTGTTTATATTGCTTTCAGAAGGGGAGCATAAAGAGAATAAATCTCAAGAACACCAGTACTAAACATCAATATACGTACCAAACACCAATACTGAACCTGAATACTAATACTACATAACTACGTGAAATCATTTCATTTAGGGCTCATTTCTTTAACGATCAAAATGATGACATTCAAACACGAAAATTCAGAACATCACGATTGCCAGTGTGTTAGAATTACAGTTTAGTAGCTACTGGGGTTTGGTATATGTATTCAGTAGTGTTCAGAGCTGTTGGACGACTGAGGGACGCGATCAGTCCAGTTCCTCGTTTTACCCCTGCTACTCGTCGTGACTCAGCCTCTGGTATTGTTAAGCTCTCAGAGGAGTTCCTCAGTAGGTTTATCCAGATGTCCAGTCTGCTACGCCTCACTCTCCTCCTCGCTGGTTCTGTGGAGCCGTGATGGTTTAGATGGGAGAGGTCGGGGGTAACCGTGGTGGGCGGCACCAGTGACGCGCCGTGCTGGAGGATAAGTAGGAGCGTAATGCGTGCAGAGAGTGTGAGCTGTGTAGCCCAGGGCTGTACTCTAAACACACTGCTAGAACAAATAGATCTGAACGCAGACTGTCTTTTCTCGCGCCGTTCACGTCGTTTGCCGAAGGGCAGGAGCACTCAGAGCAGCCCCCTGCCGACGCGGGGGGCGTTGGGGGAGCATCAGTTTTGGAGGCACGTGAAGAAGACCGCGCGTGTTCATGTTAATAAACTCTGTAGGTAAGAGGAATGAGGCTGCTCTGTTCTTCTCTTTACTTGTGTGTCTGTACTTAAAGATTAACACAAGGTTAGAGTTGGGGCATAGATGGCATCTGTTGATTGGCTGCTTAGAAACGGGCATAGTAGCCCACCGTTACCTTCCAGTCTCTGACACGTGCGTATACACACACACACACACACACACACACACACATATA
>JBBPCY010000156.1:8160937-8171430 GCA_037974405.1 Brachyalestes nurse | reverse complement strand
ATAGGAATAGTTCTAAGTTTTTGGCTCTGTGCCTGACCAGTTACCTGTTCTTTGTTTGTTAAGTGTAGCAAACTTAACTTAAGGTCTGAACCAGTGAAGAAACAGGTAGTGCTAGTGATGATGAATGCTGAGTGGTTTTAACACCTTTATCGAGGCACTTTGTATCTATACACACTTTGCAGCCTGTTCTCAACAAAGAGATTCAGAGTAAAATATAAAGAAATGAGGGGAGCTCAATATTTTTGCACAGTGCTGTATATGCATAACCTTAAAGTTAATGTGTCAGGGTTAATGATTGGTTACAACTCCAGATTGTAGCATAGTCATTATCTAAGTTCAGTTCTTTCCAAGATGTACACAGACTTTAAAAGTTATAAAATGCTCTTGCACTGACAGTGCTGTGTAAACAGCCTCCTCCAGAATGGTCTGGAAAGGGACTGTCATGGTGTAAATGAAAGGCTGTAGGCCATAGGACACCATTTGAACTGCCTTGAAACATTCTGATTTACTACTGTTCTTTGGACATTATACAAATTCCCTTTGTCTTGGAACGCGAGTTACTTGATTCGTGGGGGTGTCCTGTCTGACAAAAATAGCCTGAAGGTCAGTTGCTTTAGGTCAGTCTGTTTTTGCCTTGTGCATATGATGGGTGTTAATTACGAGAAACTGTTTTATTTGAAAGTTCCTCACTTTTTTCAACCTGTGCAGTTTATATTAGACAGAGAAATGGTGTTAGTGGTTATAGGGGGTTTGATTTATTTTTGGATGCTTTAGGGCAGTCTTAGAATGACACAAATGAATGACACAGATGAAAATGTTGCGCCAAGTCTTGTTTTTTTACTGTTATTCAACTTCATAGATGGAATTATTTGCCTTTTTTTCACTGGATTGTTCGCTGCCAGTGTCATGTGCTAGTTGTGCAAGATGCTGACAGGCTACAGACACAGTTGTGCTTGTTGTCAGTGTCTGTCGAAGGTGAAGAGTTGAAGATGACTAAGCTGAGACCTAGCTGTGGTTTTGGGTGGCATCTTTCAGCACTGGATTTGTACTGAACTCTCATTTCAGCACACACGTCTGAAAGGTCATGCTTGTGCCTTAAACAACAGTTGTCCCCAGTTCCTATTAACTGCAATACTGGGAAAAAGATGACACAGCGAGAGTGACACTGCGTTCCCTGTATATCACACTGCATTTGCTGTTGTACAATAAAATGAATTATTAATGTTAAAGGGTGTAAATCTCTGACCTCACAATAGTTCTGGTCTATTGCAGTTCTTTAGTACTTCATGAAATATCAAAATGACCCACAATATTTAGTTCTTCATTTTTATTTTTGCTTGCTTCAGTGTGTATTCGAATATTCTGCACATTTTCAGGCTACACAATATACTCATACTTTATCTTATTATAAATTATTCCAACATGCCACAACGCATCACCTTCAGATCGATACATTGATGCATTTTATGTCCCTAATAATCATTTTTACAGCTTTTATAAGTTCTCTGAATATTTGAGATTCAGATTAATACTTTATTTTAGAATGTGACACACCTTTCTCATCAGGGCTGGAAGCGCTGAAGGCCTGGTTCCCACTCCTCCTCTTCAGGGAATGGTTTCCCTCTCTGCCTCTCCCTTATCCTTTTTCCGCCTCAGAGAAGGGAGTGAGGGAAACTAGAGTGGGGGATAGCACCGTGGCCTTGGGCTTTTGTTTGCGGTATGCACCACTAGCCAGGAGTTGTTTTAATCTGAAACAAATTTTCTTCTTCTTTTTTCTTTCTTTGCCTTTTTTATTTCCATATACAATTGAGAGTGAAACAGACAGGCGTTATTTATCTTTATTAACCCCTTTAACTCTAAGGGACTTTCATAGAGTCCAGACTCACACGCCTCACATGTTAGTACTGAATAAGTACTGAACAATACATAGTAGTTACAGGATACACAGTGGTATGCCTAATTTATGAATAATAAGTCTTGAGTTTAAGGGGCTTATACCACCCATATGACCCTCTAGTGGGTTGTGAGATGTGGATGCGGATGCTTGTAGGAAAGTGTGGGGAAAGTTCACATGCATCAGGTGTGTTGTCCATATTAATTTAAAAAATATAAAAAGTATTTCACTTTGCTTACCTATTTCAGCATACATGCAGATAATGTATTATACATATCTAATGTGGAAACTGTAGGAATTTTAATGAAGTCATAATCAACCATCTTTCCATTGCTATGGTTATGCTGTTAATAGGGGCCAATATTTAACACAGACATCAAGTATAACATCTCAGGGAGCTCCAGCTATAGATGGGAAATTGGCCAGCTGAGGTTCAAACCTGAATAAGAGTAGTGTAAATTGTTCAAATGGATTGAGGTTTTATCACTCATTGGATTGAAATAAAAGGATATTTAAGTGTATAATTTGTCATTTTCCGTAAAGTGTTACTACCTTAATCCTATGGTACTGGCAGTGCTTTTCTTTGGAGATTATGCAAGCTGTGTACACAATTCAGTACCTATATGTGTGTATATATATATATGAATAAACTGATTGAATAGGGCCTTACTTATTTGACATATTTTTTATGTAGTGAAAAAATTATTTGCTTGAGCAGTCTTCAATACAAAACAAACCCAACAGAGGACAAATAGTGCAGAAAAATAGTAAGTAAATCCATAATTAAAGTGTTGTAACAGTATTTGTTGTTTTTGTTGTAATATTATTTATGGACCCCGACCCCGAGTGCGGGACAAAGGGGTAAAAGATGAATGGATGGATGGATGGATGGATTATTTACGGGCGACTGCCATGTTAAACTAGCATGTTATATTATTTAAGCAAAATTATCGATTATTCTGTCTATTATTCTGTCTGTAGCATGTCTGATCTAATTGTTAACCTCACAAGATGTGCTGCAAACTTACATAACTCAGCCAGTAATGATCGAACAGGCGACCACAGCCAGAATAAGCAACTAGTGAAAGGGAATGAGTGAGCAATAAAGAACTCATTGTACGGCTTTAGATGTGCCTTTTAGGTTATGCTGTAACTTCTCTGTGGAGAGTCATTTTTCCATGTGTGCTCTGTGTGCAGGCTCAGTTTCCTCACAAGATTAGTGGTATTTGAAACTTTTGACAGGATGTTGCCTTCAGTGTCCGCCTCCCTCTACTGGACACGAAACTCCGTGTAACTATAATGAATACTTGAGCGCTTTCAGCCAGGCACTTTATCATATTTTATTATTGGGTTTAAAAGTCCTTGGCAGATTATTAACTGCTCACTTTTTGTTGGTCTTTCGGATTCTCTCTGCAGTCAGTGGAACTGGGATACACTCTTAAGTACGTTCGCAAAAACTTCTGTTGTACTTCTGGTTACTTCTGTTACTTCAAAAACCAATTTGTGGAATAGCATATCACGATCAGAGCAGCACAACATTTGTTTTATTGGCAGGTGATAACAATAGAGAGGCTCCGAAATACATTTTCTGTTTGCTCTGCTCCTTCGGTCTTGTGTTGACTGAGAAAGTTTTGATTATTGCTTTAATTGGGTACACTGTGCGGTGTTTCTGCAAAGCACGAAAGTAAATTTTCCTAAGAGCAAGCAAGAAGCCCTTGAGACTTCGGCTTAGATTAACGATCCTACTACCAACAGCTGCCAGTGGTGGGTGGAAAGTTCAGTGTCTGTCAGTTTTTAGTGTTATTTTATTCTGATGATGTGGACCAGATTTGCCTGATCATACAGCCTTTTCTGTTATTTATGTGACAGGAAATTGAATTTTTCTCTTTTAGAAAGGCTAACAAAAAATGATGACTTGTCGTTGGGAAGGTAGGCAATATGCATATAACGTTACAATAATTTGAGATATTTGCTGAACATGTGATATGCATCACTGTAAGGTGGATGAGTTGGAACAGACAAGAAAACAGTAGTGCCAGAGTTCAAAATTTTATCACAATAACAATAATTAGTCTTTATCACCCACCCCTACTTTCACTGCTGTTCACAACATGTCTAACTGACCTAGTTAAATAACTAGTGCATTAGTTAAATAAATATTGAACCCATTCGGTGCCAATCACTGTACCGTTATAAGGTCTTTATCATTGGAATGAGTATTAGTGGGCCTCTTTGTAGTCTGAGCTTGTCACCCAGTCACAGTCTGCTCCATGAGCAGACTTTCAACAATTATTAACTCAGGAATGCAGCGTTTCTTCTTGTCTGCAACAGCTACTGCACCATTAACACTCTGGCCTATTCATCCAGTGCTGTTCTGGTTTTTTTTGCCTTTACATATTTTATGGCTTTTGTCTTAATGTATGAATTTTACTAGATGATACTACAGCTGCACCATTTGTTAATGCTGTAATACAGTGTGCAATACTGATAGCTCAGAGTGCAGTATATGCAAAAAAGCCCTCTAACAAATAAAAATCTTCTGTGAGCACCCTGACCAATCACAGACATTTTAAGAAGGTAATGTATTGGATTTTCCTGAGGAACGTTAATATGTGATTTATTAATATTATTATGCATTTTTATAATTGGAATGATATACATATATTCATCAGTTAGACTGTTAAAGCTTCATTTGTCAGACGGTGGTCAAAATGTTCCAGCACAGTCATTAACAGTGTCAAATGAATTTTTAATCTGCATATTTTTTAAACATATTGCAATCATAACATACATCAATATTGTATTTTGTCTTTTTAGTACTGTTCACATTTTTTCAGTCATATCATGTATTGGATAAGCAGTTTAAGAAATGTTCATTTGGTATATATGTCCCAAATGAATGTTTATAGTAATGTTTAATATATGTAAGGCAGTTTCCATTTGCACCAGAGGGTGATGACAAAGCCAAAAGCCAATTCACTTACTTTTACAAACCAAAAAAAATCTTAGGAAACAAATGGCAATTTTAATACATGTTTCACTAATGCTTTCTTTTGTCATGATAACTCATGGAATTCATGATTACACATGGACATTTTGCCCTTTTATAGTTTTCATGCAGAAACTCAAACTAGAACAGAATGTTCCAAAACTGCATGCACAAAAAGAAAAGAAAAAAATGAATTTGGTTTTGGATTTTATATCATATCTATTACAATTTGATACATGGTCCCAGTGCTATGACCCAGTTCTACTAAGGACATTCATAGAAGTACTCAAACACTTCCCTATATTGTTGTTGGCAACATGTCTGTTTTCAACTAATGCTCTTCTTTTTCCCTTCACTGTAGATGAAAGTCACACCAATGAAGATGCAATAGTCCTCCGTTCTGCTGGTCTCACTGAGCTTGCCTTTCCACACTGATGATGTAAAAGCCCTCCACCTGGCCTGAATCTCGCAACATGTCTGAATCTCCACAGAGAGACGCCCCCCTGCTGCAGCCGCAGGAGGTGGACTCCAGCAAGGCGGGGGGCAGAGCGCTCACCCCTGTCTTTAACTCCGCCTCCTCCCCCACTCTGAACATGGAGAGCCACCCCGTCTGCATCCCATCACCATACACAGACCTCAGCCATGACTTCTCCGCCCTACCTTTCTACAGTCCCACTCTTCTGGGCTATAGCAGCACACCCCTCTCCGACTGCCCCTCGGTGCAGCAGTCTCTCAGTCCCACTCTCTTCTGGCCATCTCGTAGCTATGTGTCCCCGCTGACCTTGCACCGCTCACAGACCCATGTCCAACAAAACCAGCTCAACAGTGGAGCCTGGCAAGAGCTCACACCCCATGATTACATGATTACACCTGAAGAGAACAGGTAGAGTTGCACCTTTTCCACGGTCTTAGATCTCTCCTCTTTAGCTCTCCCTGCTAGGATGGCCATGTCAGAATCTTAATTGTCGTGTCCCTCAACTACTGTTGTGAAGATTTAGATGTTTTTGGATCTTTTCTGAGAAATCCATTTAAAAGTGTTGTTTTTTCAAGAAGAGTTCAATACATTTCTTAATCACCTTTACAGTTTATAGAGTTTATTTTGATAACTGACTAAGGGAAGCCACTGTGTCACCTCGTGTTTTGACCCCAATAAAACAGGATGTCAGTTATGACCAAAGATCCTGAACAATCGATTTGATTTAAAATATAAATGAAACCATGCTTCAGCTACATTGCTCATAAGGGGGTGCCAGTAGCTGTGAAGTGCAGCATACTGTAATCTAACTGTAGATTCAGAGAATGTGAATTCAGAGACATGACATGGGCAGAGTGTAATCTAACCACTTCTGTATTTAAGGTGGAGAGTGGGAAAGAGTTGAAAACCAGGCAACAAAACACACAAAAAGCCCCTGAAAGAACCCCAAAGAGGTCTTGAGGGAGAGCTAAGAGTCTTCTCTAATATTCCTTTCACTTTTGGGTTGTCTGCTGACGCATCTCGTATTACACAGCATCGAGTTTAAGATCCAGCGCGAGCTGCAAACTGGAATATAGAGATCGGGGCTGTCCAACCGAAATCCCATATCAGATTTAAGGCTATATCGGACCCGATACTCATATTATATCGGATTGGGCAAATCTCTAGTTACATAACATTATGTAAGAGAACATAATTAGCCCTGTTTAATTTGATTTATTGCAGTGCAGTATATTTAAAAAAATGAATAAAAATTGTTTGTGCTCATAGTATTTGATTTTTTTTTTTAATTGTGGTAGTACTGGTTCTTGTGTGATGTCAGAAAACAATAAATACATTTATTAGAATGTCTTAAAGTATTGTAATATTTTTGACATATCTAGTCTGCATGGGTCAGGGAGATTCAATTATTTACTACACTGTCTTTGTAACTTCAATGCAAAACTAAGCAAGCAAAACTTAGGACACTACATGAGTCTTAGTTGAGTTTCTTGACTGATATTTTCTGATACGATTTGCATTCTCTGCCTGTGCAGCAAACCAATTGGGAAAAGGTCACTGGAGTGTGAGGAGAGTTTCAGCTCTGCAGAGAGTAAAACAGACATGCACTTCTGCGCTGTATGCAGCGACTATGCCTCTGGCTACCACTATGGCGTGTGGTCCTGCGAGGGATGCAAAGCTTTCTTCAAAAGGAGTATCCAAGGTAACCATCCCCTGAAATACATTAATAAACTGCAAATGCACATATATTTGCACATACACATGCTTACCTTTGGTACTGGCCACCCGTTTATTTTCGTAACAAAATTGCACTCTGCTTTGTTTACCAAGTGGCCCCTTCCAACTGCGATAGGTTTGTTTGCAGTGTTTGACTTTGTCACTGTGACCTGGCAGCTTATGGATTTGACTCATCTTATTCTTCTAGCAGATAAAGTGAATTAGAATAGAAAAATATGCTTGCAGAACTGAATCAAAAACTGTTCATCACACACAAACCGAATTTAACTGTTGGCCACAAACGCATACACACACCTCAACTGTTCCACCATAAACACATGCAAATTGCCACTCCCTCATTAACACGCTCACTGTAAATACCTTTTATTTATTACAATACATGTTTTATCCTGTTGCTGCTATTGATGTCTATTTTGCACAACAGTTTATTGTTCTTCCTACATCAGTCTTTGCATTTACGCACTTTTAATTTCTCTGCCGCTGGAATAGAGTATGTCATGACAATGTTCATTCACACTAGTGCTGTTTCTGCTTTCTGTCTGCACAGTATGCTGGTCTATCTTATTCTGCTGTATTGGTCGCTCTTGTGTTTTAGAGTCTTGCACTTTCTTTTTGCAATCTCTGTCGTCCTGTCCGCACTTGTGTAGTCTAGTGCCATTTTTGTGTTCAATCGTGGTCCTGAAGGAACGTCGTTTCCTTTCACTGTGTACTGTTTGGATGGTAGAAATGACAGTAAACACTTGCTTGACTTAACTTGACTCACACTCAGACACACAACAGGTGCAAAAGACTCATTGTCCTAACATGCCCTGTCACCTCAGCCACCATAATGAGATGCTGCTATCTCCTGTCTGGGAACTTGAGCTTGTTTCAAGCCTCAAGGGCTTTTAAAGCTCATCACGGTGTTCCCTCTTAAGAGTATAATGCCACTATTTTCTGGTTTTGTTTGTTTCCAAATGTGTTCTCTCAGGTGACCTCAGTTGCCTTGCAGCCAGACACGTGCCACGTCCCTTTTTCTTGATACACTATACACCTAAAGGACCCAACATCTCTACTAATTCATCTTCATAAAAAAGCATGACCGACTGAAAAGGATGCTGAAGCCTAAAGCCTAAACATTAGTCGAAATTCATACGCAAGCAGCAAGCAACAGCTGGAAGGGTATAAGCCTCCCAGCGCTGTGCTGTGGAGCAGTGTAACTGCATTCTCTGGAGATATGGATTATCTTTAGAATTATACCTTGGAGAAGTATTTTTGATTCACTAAATATCCAATGTCAGTGCTAAAGTTTTCATGGCTGGATGCAATCACATCCTCACAGCAATGTTCCAACATCAAATGTAAAGCCTTCTTAGAAGAGCAGAGGCTGTTACTGTAGCACAGGGGGACAGACTCTCTTATTTGCACCCTTGATTCCCAAATCTTACTTTGTTTTATAAACAGGTGTTCACAAACTGAGATAGTAGTGTTTTATGTCCAGTTTCGCTCGTGCTTTTATCTCAGCTCTGTTGTGGAAAGCACACATACACAATCAGTTCAGTTCAAATATGCATTCACCATGTTAACTACATGTCCCTTTCTTGCAATTATCTACAGATGCTGTCCCTGGTGGCACTTTGAGGTGTTTTAAATGAATAACGGTTGTTCACACGTGTCCTGTCTCTTAATCAGGCCATAACGACTACATCTGTCCCGCAACCAACCAGTGCACCATTGATAAGAACCGTCGCAAGAGCTGCCAGGCCTGCAGACTTCGCAAGTGCTATGAAGTGGGAATGATGAAATGCGGTATGTGTTTCTTGCCCTTCTCTGTCTGTCTCTATCTCTGTCTCTGTCTCTGTCTAATTTCTCTCCCTCTCATTCTCTCTTTTTGCCACTCTTCTTCTCTTCTATCTGTGTATTTGCTCTCCTTTCACTCATACTACATTATAGTCTACCATACTTTGCCAAGTTGAAAATATGGACTTTGTTTTATACGCTGCTTCTGGACTTTGTCAGCTTTATCAGCTGATTTTGAGCAATGCACTGGTTTATATGACGTGATATAATGATTATTTGACACACGCACTCCCACACAGTTACAAAACAACGTAAATCATGCAAATCTGCTGCCTATTTTGTGACCTGTCCATATACTTGCATATTTTTCCACTGTTTGTTTGCTTTGTTTTGTAGCTGTGAGGACAGAACATTGTGGCAAAGGTGACTGTCTGAGATGGTTTCCTCATGACAAAAAAATAATTCATTAGCTCCAACCTAAATTAAACCTTTGTTGCCATGGAGACAGATTTGACGTCCATCACTGCCTGTGCAGTGATTTTATCTGCCAGGGTTTGTGCTGAGTATGTACAAGCACTTGGGGGTTTCATTTAATTTCAGGATAAACGATGTGCTCATAGCAGGATGGACACACAAACACAAGGAATGGTCATTCGTTTTTTAGGCAATGATAGGGTTATGCACTTGTAGGGGGCCAACTTGGAGTTGATAGTGTTGCGTGTGTTTGTGTGTGCTAGGTATGCGTCGAGACCGTGGCAACTATAGTCGCGGAGGCCAACCGCAGAGGAGAGGGATGCGGCTCCCTGCCAGGGGTGGAACAGGCAGCCAGAAACAAGCAGAGCGGAGGGGAATTCCAACCATCAGGATAAAACAAGCTTTTACTGCCACGCTGAGCACGGAGGAGCTCATAGCCCGGCTCATGGAGGCAGAACCGCCAGACATTTATCTGATGAAGGACATAGCGAAGCCCTTCACAGAGGCTAACGTCATGATGTCACTCACAAACCTGGCTGACAAAGAGCTTGTCCACATGATCACCTGGGCCAAGAAGATCCCAGGTGTGTGTGTGTGTGTGTGTGTGTGTGTGTGTGTGTGCGTTTGTGTTTGTACTGTATGTGTGTGCTTCTCTGTGCAAATGTGAATACTGCATTCTTATATTTATTTACATTTATGCACACAAACACCTTTGCATGTTATTTAGTGTTAAGTTTTATGTTTATCATTTTACATTGTCACTGTTGGAACTAAACCACCTTCCAAAATGACAATGACCTTCACAATGTAAGTTAATGTAAAAGCATTTACCAAGTCATTTTAGACCACTGGACCATTTCTATTGGGCTGTTCATTATGATTTTTTATACAGCGTTAAAGGCAGTGTATGTAAAAAATAATTTGAAAGTAGTTTTGTAATAAGGTAATGATGGACTGTTGTTTCTTTTTACTTAGTTAAGTGGTTCTCGCCATAATGTGGAGTAGAACCGTAGTTTAACAGGATTACTAACTGTGTACCAACCCAACCATCACAACTGAGGATCCCAAACATTAAGAAGGCAAGAAATTCCACTAATGAACTCTTGATGAAGAACACCTGTTAATTAAATACCATTCCAGGTCGA
>JBBPCY010000156.1:8137623-8160837 GCA_037974405.1 Brachyalestes nurse | reverse complement strand
AGAGAGAGAGAGAGAGAGACAGAGAGAGAGAGAGAGAGACAGAGAGAGAGAGACAGAGAGAGAGAGAGAGAGACAGAGAGAGAGAGACAGAGAGAGAGAGACAGACAGACAGAGAGAGAGAGACAGAGAGAAAGAGAGACAGAGAGAAAAAGACAGAGAGAAAGAGAGAGACAGAGACGATTAAGAGAGAGTCTTTGCATTTTTATGTTCTTTATTATAGAAAAATCAGTCAACAAGTCAGAGCAGTGAGCAAAAAAATGATTTACATGAACATAAAATCACTTAAATAACTGTATACATTAAAATCAGTGACCAAAACATCACAAGGAAACCGAAATAACTACAAAAACTGTGCAAAGTGCAATTCGTCTGCAACCACAGAGCATAAAGCTTCCTCACAGGACCAAATCTGTCTGAAAGAATCAAGATCTCGCATGAGTTTGTAAAAACGAAAATCTATTAAAATGCGAGACTTTACTAGAGCAGGAAATAAAACTGTGGCATCACTGCCAGGCTCATTAGCAATCCTGTGTTTCCTGCTGAGGTAAACAGCCATTTTAGCTCGGTCCAAAATAAACTTGATTAAACAACAGACATGTTGCAGTCGCCGAACACATTTAAAACCAAAACTAAAAGTATCAATCGAAAAGACCTGGTTAAAACAAGTAAACAGATTCCGTAAAACCAAGAACAAAGCCTGCAGTCTGGCACAGTGCAAAAAAGCACGAAATATGGTCTCTCTTTGACCACAGAAAGGCGTGAAATAAAAGCATCAACAGCAAGGGCCCCATGCAATAGTCTCCACTGCTCTCACCCGCTCTCTTATCTAGAGGAGGTTTATACAGTGTTCTCCACTGGGGTTTCTGATCGGCCCCTAGCTGTAAAACCGTGCGCCAGGGTGTATCAGTTCTATTCTTCAACCCCCTTTTATTGAGGACCCTAACACATGCCTGGTACACGTGTTTCCCAGAGACAACATTCAATAAAAAGGAACCCGACTGTGACAGCAGACCTGTAGTCTCATCCGAACTGGGTGAGAGATGCAAACTTGGAAAGGGGTCCAGTTCCCTGGGACTCATTACCCCAGTGCAATAATCTGTAATCATTCTTCCATAGTCAGATACGCTTTCCATTTCTCTAAAACCTGGCCTGTTGTCTGGAGAGGCTTCACCCCCGAGCCACATTCTTAAAATCCGGCCCAGCCAAGTCACACAGTTTTCTTACAATCACCATCTTTGAACGTAATAAATAACTGTTTAAACCAATAAAACCTTGAGAAGCAATGTCCAGACGGGCTCTTGCAAAAACCGAAAAAGAGAAGTAGCCGATGTCCTCTGTCCTATTTCAAAGAGGGACCATATTCTAAAAAGACTCTTATAAAATGAAGGGAAAACAGAAACATCAAGGCTGTGTGGCTTCATTAAAAACAAGGATCTGTCTAGACCCCGCCCACCGACAGCGCTGAGGATTTTAAAAGCTAAAAATCTCCAGGCTGCATGTGCAGGGCCGGTTAAAAACTGCCCAACAAACTGCATCCTAAAGGCTGCAGCTCTGCTCTGCTAGTGAATCAGGCCTGGCCCCCCTTCATCCTTAGGTAAAAACAACACTGCTAGTGCAATTTGTCCCAGAAAAAAATTAACAAGTAGGGACTGCAACCTAACCAACAGACCCAATGGCGGAACCATACAGGCTAACCTATGCCAAAAAGAAGAGGCCACCAAACTGTTCATTATCAGAGTGCGACCCCTATATGACAACTTCACCAGCCCCATCCCAGTTTTTTTCCCCTAAAAAAACACCCAGATACTTAAAACCTTAAAACCATCTTTTCGCCATTGTAGACCATCTGGCAGAATAAAGCCTCACTTTTCACCCAATTTACTTTGGCTGAGGAGCAAACACCAAAGTCAAATCTATTTCTCTTTGCTCGTTTACTAATAACACAATGTCATCAGCATAGGCCATTAAGCGAAGAGGAGAGACAGAATTGAACAGATTGAGCCCAACTAAAGTGGATCTCAGTTTGTGCAAAAGAGGCTCTATTGCAAGTGCGTCCAACATTCCAGAGAGGGATCAGCCTTGCCTTATCCCTCGACACCTTAAAGGGAGCACTCAAACCACCACTGATCTTCAGGATACTCTCCACATCATTGTACAAGATCATATCATCCGAATAAAAGCTTCATTAAAACCAAAACCATCTAAAACATCCCACAAAAATCTGTGCTCCACTCGGTCAAGAGCTTTTTCTTGGTCTAGTGAGATCCTGGCCACATCACATCCCCACCCCTTCGCAACATGCAAAAGGTCACATATCAGTGGGACATTATCAAATATCGACATGGTCCGGATGGATTACCTGATCCATCGCCTTACTCAGTCTATCGGCCAGCACTTTCACAGCAACTTAAAATCACTGCACAGCAGCGAAACAGGTCTCCATGCCCTTATATCAGTGGGGTCTCCTTTTTTTAGGTAAAAGGGTGAGGACTGCCCTGCGACAGCTTGCTGGCAACAGCCCTCTGGCCAGACTGTCGTGAGAGAGAGAGACAGAGAGAGACAGAGAGAGAGACAGAGAGAGACAGAGAGAGAGACAGAGAGAGACAGAGAGAGACAGAGAGAGAGAGAGATTTGCTGTGTGCCTTTAAGTGAGGGATTATAGAAGAAACCCACTGGAACCCCCAGTCTTGCCCCAAAGAAAACTGTGTTAAGGTTGTTCAGCTCTGTAGAGATATACAGATACAGAGAGTGAGAAAGAGAGAGAGAGAGATAGACAGAAGGAAAAAGATAAAGATACAGAGATAGACAGCAAGAAAGAGTGAGAGAGAAAGACAGACAGACAGAGAGGGAGTAAGATAAAGAGACAAAGAGAATGAGTGAGAGAGCGAGTAAGAGAGAGAGACAAAGAGAGAGAAGAGAGAGAAGAGAAAGAGACAGAGAGAGAGAGAGAGAGAGAGAGAGACAGAGAGAGACAGAGAGAGAAGAGAGAGAGACAGAGAGAGAGAAAGAGAGAGAGAAAGATAATGAGAGAGACACAGAGAGAGACAAAGAAAGACAGAGAGAGAAGAGAGAGAGACAGAGAGAAAGATAAAGAAAGACAGAGAGAGAGGCTGTGTGTAAGAGAGACTGGATCATACTGGATTTGCCTTTCCTTAGACATCACTTCCCTGTCGGTGCCGTTCAGTTCCACTTCCTTCCACCTTTTATCAGCTCTTTATGAACACCAGCCTGTTTTTCCACAGTACTGTTTCTTTCCACACACACTGTGGTCATGACTCTGACAGTCTGAGCTCGAAATAATTCTCTGCCTTCATCAGGGTCGAGTATTCAAGGCAGAGTCAGGTCAGGTGTTTCCTCTAAAGTCGAGAGAGAGTCGAGTTCAGATTCTCATGGGCCTTCTCCCACCCGCACTTTGGCTTTGCTTTCGTATTCCTCTGCACATTTGTAGCTCAGCTGGAAACCCCAGGCTCATGGGTGTGTTTCTAAAAAATCACACAGTACTGTGCAAAGGTCTTAGGCTCCTGTACAAACGGTTTCATTTACATTTACGGCATTTATCAGATACATTTAACTTCCATTCCCTAACTACAGGGGGCGCTCTCCCTGGAGCAGCTTGGGGTTAAGGGTCTTGCTCAGGGACCCAGTGGTGGTTTGCTGAAGGTAGGATTCAAACCCATGACCTCTTGGTCCAGAGGCAAGTATCCTACTCACTAGGCCACCACTGATCAGAAACTGACCACTGACCATTGAATGATTTCTCACCATATTTCCCAGCTGACTTAGCATTGCCACCATAGTTAACAGACTCTGGAGCATAAGGCAAGGCAGGCTGGCCTAGAGAGCGAGAAAGAGAGAGCAATATTAACATACTTAAATACCAATGCAATTCTCTTAAATGCTTATAACTGTATGTTTCTGAGCCTCACCATATTTCCCAGCCTTCCCAGCATCAGGGCCCAGACTAAGTGGCTGTCCGCCATAAGGTAGTCCTCCCATTCCTAGCTCAGATCCTTTAAGAGGGGTGAAGAATTAGAAAGAATGATAAACCCTCGTTATGATTAAAAGCATAGGTCACCATATTTACCAGAGGACTTAGCCTTGCTCCCAGGTCCTAGCTGTGGTCCACCATACTGTAATCCTCCGATCCCTGCAGAAGAAAAAAAACTAATATTCATATCTATTACACAGTAATATCATTAACGTTTCGCTTAAAGGTCCCTACTTGAACGACAACCTGATTTGCAATTTCATTTTTAGATTTTGACATGCAGTTCGCACAATGCTTACTGGTGGCCAAAAGCTTTCCAGTGTAGCTCCAGTGCAAGATTAAATTTCTCAAGTGCCCTCGATCAAAAGCAAGCTTTGAACAGCAAACAAATGTCTGTAAATCAGTAAGATGTGAACGGTTATTGAGGACGATCTAATCTGCAGCATTCTAGAAAAACCTGGAGAGTCAGAATCACCACCATTACAATGTCAGTTTGTTTCTTTACAACATGCCACTTCACATCTTTCTCAATTGCTTTGTTTATATCCCAACAATTCTGCATAAATATTCAGGAATTGCTGGAATTACTGTTTAAGGAAAAAGTGCAGTTTAGATTTTTTAAATCTAAACCTTCCAGAAGCCTAGAGTGATAGTTTTCCTCAAAAAATTGATCCCACACATTGTAAATAAAAATATGGCTGGTTGATTCCAATCCAGTCACTGCCTAATTAATCAAACAAGTAAACTTCAAACGAGTCACTTCCTAGTTAATCAAACGAGTAAACTTCAAACGAGTAAAGGGCACTGCACATTGAGTGCAGCATGTACAAATTTAAAACTATGTTTTTTATTTCACAAAATAATTAGGTCCTTTCTGAAGACCTACAAGGCCTTAAGGGGTTCCCCTCTATGTTTAAGGGACCTTAAACCAGGGTGTCGAACTGCGGCCTTGGGGGACAGTGTCAAGCGAAGTTTGGTGATTTTTCTGTTCTTAACCTACTTAACCTTGTAATTAACTGCTGTGTTAAACAGGTGGGTTTGAGCTGGTAAATCACTGAAATGTGCTGGACTCCAGCTTTCTAGGACACACTCCTGGCTTGAAGTTCATGTTCATTCAGTAATAAAACAACACTTGTGGTAAAGGAAACCTGTACATCTGACCAACTGACCATATCTGGGATCAGAGCTCAATCCTAGAGGCTTAGGGTTGTATGGTGCACCGTAAGGCTGTTGAGGTCCATAAGGCTGTTTAGGTCCGTAAGACTGAGCTGCATATTGATTACCTGAACAAGGAGAAGATACAGATGGGGGAATAATTACAAATCCTTATCCATCCCAAAATATACTAATATAATGTACCAATAAATAAGACAATTGTATTTGCATGAATGTCATATTAAATATTATATTTTTAAATAAGAATCTCTATGAGTATGACAAGCAGTGTCTTAAATTCCTACACAAGCATCTCATTCTTATGAGGTACTGATTAGTGATCACCTGAATCACATCTTATTTAATGAGGAAAAGTATAAAAATACTGCAGCACTCTCCTCTCACAATGTGACCAGTTGGATGGCAAAACATAGCTAGAAGTACGTCAATGGTAATTATTGCCATTTTGTTCGTGTGAATAAGAGATTTGTTTTCTTTGAATTATTCAAGTTCTGTAACCACTGCATCATTTCTCTTAGTTTGATATATTGTCAAAATTTACTTTAAAATGACGCTTTAAAGAACACTATTTCTATTTGGAAATATTGTCAGTAGTTCTTAAGAACTAAGGCAAAGCTGTTCAGTTCAGTATTTTCATCTAACCTGAGAAACGGAACATTTTTGCAGCGGTCTCTTATTTTTTTCTTTGATATATATGCAAATACAATCATATTCATATCAAATACATGGAGTAGAAACTTAAGAGACAGACCATATTTTCCATAGGGGTCAGAACCATAACCCATGGGCGAACCAGCAAAAGGCAGGCCACCAATACCTATTCAGAATAGAGGAGAGTTATGGGCAAAATGTAGCACAAATGAATGCTTTACAGTAAGTTATCTCAAAGGCAGTCGCTCACCATATTTTGTTTGAGACTTTCCTTCAGAGCCCAGTCCCATCGGCTGAGCACCGTAAGGCACATCTGTCAGAGGACAAGCATTCTGAATGAGACTAGTAGTAATTATATCCATTTTTCTTAGAAACACTAGAACGATTCCTACAGAACAATAAAACAATTTAAAGACACATATAAAAATAAAACAAAAGTATGTTACCATAAGCACCAGCGGATTTTGCCTCAGGTCCAAGTTCAGCAGTCTGGGGTTGGATCCGACTTGTTCCTACGGCAAGACAAGGGTTGGAATATCATTCCGGTCAAGAACATACTAATACAATCAAAACACTTCTGTATTTATTACCATCTAGTGCAGCAGGGATAATAGGTGCACCATTGTATGGTAGTTGTCCTGGTCCTCCTACAGGGACAGAGATGAAAGGGAATGCAGAATCTTAGCATAGCAAACACTAGCAGAAACAATGCACCAGCTATATGTAGTAACACCAGGGTCTAAGTGGTGGGGACCATTTCTGACGATTCATCCATGACTGGGAGTCCAAGAGAGCTTAACTAGACTTACTACCCACTCTGGGTGGGCAGGATTACAGATTCTTTCTAAGAAGCTAATGCTCCAATCGTGGATGCAGATAATTACCACATAATGTTGGTTCAAATAAAAGACGTTATCTGGCTAAGTGTCTTTACACAACTATCTAGTGTCATTAAAAAGGGCAGTCTCGTCTCCCCCACTTTTTGAATTATGTTAAATTTAGGTAGAATATTCCCAAATTCGAACAAGTGCATCTGTGTATGAGGCACATTTGGGTGTTCAACAGCATCCTTCCTTTTTCAACCCACTTCCTAGAGAAATCTAGGATGTTTTTACTTTGAAACACATGAAAAGAGGCTAATTGTGCTCTCTTGGGAACCCAAATGGCTGTGGCACCTGATAATCAGGCCATTGCTTCCGGAGTTGTACCACTTAGGAACCAAGTAGCATCCCCTCTACCCCAAACTTCCACCAATCCTAGCAACAGCCATCAAAGTCATTAGTAAGAAGCAATCTAGAAATCCTAAGATCTAATGCCGTTTCATTTTATAGTTTCTTTTACCATCATAAATTCAACACTTACCCTCAGCAGGCTGATATCCATTACCTACGGATGGAAAACAGATGAAAGTAGACTCAGAAATGACACTTTCCATCAGTTGACATTACTTTATACAGATGTGTCAACAACAAATCCACACTGCAGTGTTTTGATCTTACCAGTTTTGCCTTTGGTGGGCCCACCATAGCCGGCTGGACCTATCCAGACAAGATATATAATATGAAGCAACAGAACATCTAACACCATTTATGGATCATTTATAGCTGATCAGTGTCTCACCATTCCCATATCCGAAGCCAGCTCCGGGGAGAAGCCCTTGGCCATTACCATAGCCTACATGTAAAACATTTAATTGAAATAGTCAGAGTAATATACACTTACAGCATTTAGCAGATGCTTTTATCCAAAGTGACTTTCATTCCCTAACTACAGGAAGCAGTCTCCCTGGAGCAACTTGGGGTTAAGGGTCTTGCTCAGGGACCCAGTGGTGGTATGCTGAAGGTAGAATTCGAACCCATGACTTCTTGGTCTAGAGGCAAGTATCCTATCCACATGGCCTCCACCACCCCCACCTACATAATACTAGACTGCTTAGTGTACTGTACAGTCGCATGCAACAGTTTGAAATCCCTGGGACAAGGTTTGGTTGACGTTCTAGGTAAAAAATAAGCACAAATCCTCTACAGAGAACACATTTCTACATTTCTTGCACATATTTATTTGGTGAATTTAATATATTGGACAAAATAAAACATACATTGTCGCATGTGGTAAAGTTGGCACACATTTTGTACTCTGTTATAAAAAACAGAAACTGTGAATTAATTTTGTAGAAATATGCCATATGTTATTTTGTTCCCTGCAGAGAATGGTTACTTATCTGCACTTAGAAATATAAACATTTCTGACAAATTGTGCTCAGACTTTTGCATATGTTCAATTAGCGATACACAGGGGTATGTACTATGCTGCATTGTGTGCAGAAAGTAGTATGTCTGCTTGTACTTTTTTACAGGGTATACTAACATGGAGGCTTTTGTATGTGTTAAGGCTTGCAGATGTTGTGAGATGTGCATAGGTGTTATGAGTGTACCTGACTGTTTGTCTGCAGCACTGAGTCCAGTAAGGCCATGGTCCTCCTGTTGTTCTTCCTCATTCAGGATTGATGAAACTTTCTTTACATTCTTAATGCAGCCACTACACTCAGACATGAGCTGAACCTATCACACAACCACAGACAGACGACACTTGAAAGGCAGCAAAGCCCCACCCAGCCGCTATATCTGATTTTAACTGAAAGAGCTGTGAATTCAAAACATGGGCAAATTCTCTTATTCAAATTTTAAAGATACCAAAGGAGAGAGACGGAAAGACAAAGTATACACTGGCTACTCTATTATCCACATCCACTTTGCTGGTAGCTCATCCTTTTCTATGCACATCTGGTGTTGGTCATCCTCTAGCCCGTCATTAGTGGTCACATTAGTGGTAACCTTAACCCTAACTATAGGACAACTTTTAGCTGGATATTTTTGGTTGGTGGGCTATCACACCACTCCAGTGACTCTGAAGAAAACTACTCATTTTTTAAATCACAAAAATCAAGAACTAATATTTTGTTATACTATACTATAATCTTTCTACATGCATTTTTGTCATGTTATCTGTCCACTTTTGAGTACAGCTCCTTCCATTCCTAATTCTGGACAAATTCTTCATTTGTAAATGCATCTTCCTGGCATCCTACTAATTATTTAAACAAGCAAACCTACATGGAAATAAAAAAATAATAATTTATACACACTTGGCTGTACTTTTAAACAGTCGTGTGGGTTAAACTTCCCAATAAACACCAACATGCTACTTCCATGTCAGACACATTGGGCTGGTCAGCGGTGGACCGATGGTGGTATCTTTCAATTGATGGTCAGGTTAGAGGTTGGCTGATCATTTGTGCAGGCTAACATATGTTTGCAGTACACTTTGTTATTTACTGTAAGTGTGCCAACATTGTATATGTGCAAAGTAGTTGTGCCCAAAAACTCAAAGAATATGTACTTTTGCATATGCTTACATAGTCTTGTTTATAGGGTGTGCTGGCAAGTGCAGGTGAGGGGTTCTCTGTGTCAGGGAGGTCCAGGTCGAAGGACTTCCGCTCTGGGACAGTTTGAGAGCTCCAGTTCTGAGCCACTGACAAATCTCGTCCTGAGGCTGAGAGAGAATGAGAATGCAGCTGGATTAGATGACTTTACGGATAACTTTGAATATATAACTGGTGATGCTTTAATAGTGCATCCACTCGTTTTCCTGAGGTGAAAAAAAGCATAATTAGCATTATCTCTGTGCTGTGCCATGCTGTGCAGAAAGTGCAGCGGCTGTGGAGTGGGGGGACATGCAGGTGGAGTGAGTCTGCTGAGAGAGAGCGAGGGGGGGGAGGGTTACCTCTCCATGCCCTTTTTTCCTCTCTCTCTCCAGGACAAGTCCAACTCTCGGCTCCCCTTTTTTGCAAGGAGCCAAGGCTTTCATGCTATGAGTGCCGAGCCAGCTGGGACAGGGGAGGATAGAAAGAGGCTTTGATTCATGAGAGAGAAAAAGACAGCTCAGGGCTGGAGGGAATTAAAATACAAGGCCTTTGATGCGGTGTGTGCCCACTCTATGCAAACACACACACACACACACATGCACACACACATGCACACAGAGCATCGTGAAGTGGGACCAATATGTGAGATGCAGAAAAGAGAGTGATGATAAAGCCATAAACAAAGAGTGAGGAGAGGTGTGGGTGTCTGCAGCAGACAAGGTGGCATGTCCAGCTGAAGCCACACATCTACAGACTGGGCGCAAGGTGGGAGGATGATTCCTACCCGAGGTTGCTGTCAAAACCTGTATAGTAGATTTAACAAATGCCTCTGGACTCTCTGTGACCTCCACACCTGGAAGTAGAGAAGTAGAATGGGGGCACAGTCTTCATCAGTCTTAAAGCACATCAGTGACTTTGAAAGAGCTGCTCGCCAGCAGTGTCCTCAGACTGATGAAGAATGATCACTGCGTACTAACTTTGGGGGGAAAACAACAAAATACTCTACAATCTAAAGGGGACAAAATCTGTCTTCTGACAATGCCTGAATTTGTTTATTTATATTCCGTAAATTTCATTATGAAAATAAAAATTCCTAAATGTCTGTTGGCTTGGTTCTAGAAAAAATCCTTTCATAGAACATTTGCATGATGTGGAGTCCTTTTTAACTATAAAATAGCTTGTCACACTCATTTACAAAAATTGTTCCAAAAGGAGCTCTCTGTTCTATGCAAGTTCAAAAGCAGTTCTTCTGTGAAATTTGAGTTTTACAAAACCTTTTTCATACCTAAATGTGTAAATGTGACACTATAGTGGTGAAATTGTGAAGATCAGATGTTTTTTGGAGGAGATGGAAAAAACAGCTGATATAGTTACCCGAGAGACCCCTGAAGAAACTGGTGTCCTCATCCTCCTCGTGTGAGGAAGAACCTCCCACATCTCCAGTGTGGTCCCACTCCAGGGGGATGGAGTCCACGCTGACAGGTGTCTCGCGGCCGGAGCGCTCCTGTGGTGGGGCCAGGAGACACATAGACGGCTGAGAGATGTCCCTGCTCACTTCTGCCAGATCAGAGCCTTGAGTTCCTGCAGTGTTCTCCCTCCCATAGAGCTCTGGTTCCTCCAGAAGTAGCTGGAAACAAGATGAGTAGATGAGTAAAAGTCAATGACCAAAACCAGCTGCACAGAAACAAATCTAGAGGACTGTCTGATTCATAAAGAGGGTGAGTTTAACATCATTTGTTGATTTCCACGCCATTAACACATCAAACTCTTTTTTCTTCCTTATTGGCCATGAGTAGATTATTCAAAACAAGAAACAGAAAAAGGTATGCATGTTTATGTGTAATATGTATGTCACAGAGGGAAATTAGTGGGATGTTGCGTACAGGTTGAGGACTGGTGAGGCGCTGGTGGAAGCGGGCTACTCGGTTGAACACTTCCTGGCAGTAAGAGTGCAGTTCTTCCAGCTCGTCTTCTATAAGAACTGCATCTAGTGGAGAGCTCTTCTGGATCAGGCCCTCCCCAAACACGATTAGAGCATCAATCTTATTTGTGTAAAGAGTGATCTCCCTCTTAAAGCCCTTAAATCACAGAGAGCAACAGGTTGCAAAATAAGTATAGTCACATTAATAAAGTACATTGTATGATGTGATTCAATGCATAAATGTGATTCAATGCATCATATGTGCAACTCTGCTTCTGAAAGAATTGATGAAAATAAAGAGAACGTGACAGAGCTAATGCTTTTATTTACATTGAGCTGTTTTAGCTTTTGGTGGATGTCACTCTCTGAGAAATGCTCAACATTGGTCAGCTGCAGGTCCATCTCAGTCAGCCAGACAAGCAGACCCTCCCGTGTGCCCTCAAACTCCTCTCTCTGTGCTGTGAAGTGCTGCAGGAACAGAAAATAAGGTAACTTCAGCAAACAAGGAGAGGAGACTAAATGTACCTTAGATAAATATACCTTCATACAAATTAATGGATGATTTGAGAAGCAGAAATATATTCAGTACCAGCACATTGATTACTATAAAATCATTTATTGACATTTATGTTTGCAGCTGACAACATACGTTTTCATATGTTTTATACATAAAAAAGTTGTGATATAAATAAATAATATCTACAAAGCTATGAATCAGAAAGTCAGAGCTCTCAGGTGGCCTGTGTTCTCACCCTCAGCCTGCGGAGTATGGCTGCCACTCTCTTTTGCAAAGCATCCCAGCGATGGTTGCCTTGCTGCATCATGTCCCGGAGTTTACTGGCTGTGTCCGTGCGGCTATCCCGGGCCAGACGGCGATACTGGTTATTAATGATCTCTAGCTGTGTCAGTTTCTCCTGTACCTCTCTCTGGAACACCTGAGAGAAAGTAACATGGTATTTTCAAAGTCTGACAGCAAATGAAAGCCAGTAAGATAAATCTATTACACTATTTTGTTACATAACTGTTTTGGGAGACTTTTGGGTGTATAATATATATATATAGGCGATTTATAGCTTTATGTGATGTTCAATCAAACCTCATATTTTTTTTGTTCTTCTTTGGCAACAGTGTAGAGAACATCAGAAGAGTTGGCTTCAGCAACAGTGTGCTCAGACAGATTTAGCCAGTCCTCGAAGCATGAGTAGTCATCTTGAAACTTAGACCACAGCCGCCATGTCTCTTCAATCCTAAAAAGTTAGATAACATTAGTTTCACTGTGTGTGGGCTATGCTTTTGAGGTCTAGGTCTAGGTCCCAACTAGACCACAGTTAGAGAAATAAAAGTACTTTAAATTTGTCTACCATTGTAAGTCATTCTGGCTAGAATGTAAACATACCTCATCCGCCTTTCCAGGGACATGGAGCAGATGTTTCTCCAGCGCTGATCCAGGCTGCGAGAGGTCTGCTGGATGGAATCATTCTCACTATCGCTGCTGCAGGCGTCCTCATCATGCAGGAGCACATCACACAGGGTGAGGACCGACGCTACACCCTCTGTATGCTGTTCGATGTCACGCTGCATCTCCTGAGCATACACACACAGGAACACACATGCACAGTTTTACAAAGGTAAACATTTTCAGTCATTTTAGGCATTCTGTAAAAAAAGTTAACCTCTTAATGTTAATAGAGTACAGACAATCGAATTTGCATTGTATTAACTACATGTCCTACGTGATAGTTTGTCACTCTCTTCTCCATCTGTAGTTAATTTCATTTGTTTTTATTTTTATAATATGAAATAAAAATGGCTTTTTTTTTTACCCCAAACACAAATTTTTCTTTCAGTTGTTAAAACTATGATTTAGATAACTGTTTCATCCCATAATGCTATATGTAATAGATTTAATGTTACTGTAAAAAAAACAAATCCAGTAATCACTTGCCTGCTGCTCCACGAGTTTCTTCTGGATCTCGTCTCCATTGCAGATGCTGTAGAGCATGGGTTTGGCCAGCTCAGCCTCGATGCGGGAAAGCCAGGTACGCAGGTTACTCATATTCTTGTCCAGCTGTTGTACCGTTACCATAGTCTCATTCAGTTTGTTCACTCTGAACACAAAGGGATCAGAAGTAAGACAAGTGCGAATGAAAACAGTCTCTCTCTCACACATGGACACACACATATGCACACACAAAATTTAGAAAAGTGTTTTGGGTAATTGCACTGCACCAAAAGTCACTGTACAGTGTCTCATATGTAAAGACTAGTACTTTCCAAACTGAACTATTAATTGTGCGTTCTCATGTCCAATAAATGTCGAGTAACAACACGCTGGACTACTACGAAAGGTACTTTTTAGCGCTTGTCTGCTGCCACTTCCTCCTCCTTGTCCTCCTAAAAGCTTTTACCTCTCACCACACACACCAAGGTGTCTCCTCATCCCACAAAAGTCACCATAGTAACACACTACTGTGCATCCACTGTTCAAAATAAGTAACCATAGCTACACTCACTTCAGATACTGAGTACACAGAGCTCTCAGTTCAAAAGTTGCCAAAGTCGAACAATACTGAAGCCTAATTAAAGAACAGCATGGAGCAACCTTAATGAAGATTTTTATATACATAAAAATACAAAAAATATATGGGAGGGATTGATGGATTCCAAGAGATTGACGTGGAAGTACAGCTGGAATGATTTTCCGACATCTTGACAAGACCCATCTAGAAATGGCTTAAGTGGCAAATAACATTTATTTGTCTTAACTTTGTTTGTTTTTGTTGGGCTATGATGTCATGCATATCTTATCACTCCTACTAGGTCACCACTAACTGAAGCCTTTGTCTAACCAGGTGGTTAGATTAAGAATTATTTTTTTTGCAGTTCAGTTGAATGCGGAGACTGGGAAGAACCAAAGCAAAGAAATTATCACGACACCCTTGTCTCTTAACTCTGACAGCCTCTCTGACAACCCCTCAGAGGGAACAACAACACAGATGCTTATTGCTGACAGCTGCTTTGTGCTACACAAGGATTACGTAGTGAATTTATACAGCAAAATCACAAGGCGTGCATTCTATTGTTAGGGGCAGCTATGACCGCATAAGCATACAGGCCAGCTGAATCTACAGACGGCCTGCCGTGACCACTGTGCAGTGGGTCTATACTGCACGCCTGACCCCATTGTGTCCCTTAGCATGATGGCTAATGAGAGTTGACAGACCCCCCCATGTGCGTACACACATAACCAAGAAGTTGCTGTACAAAGGGATGAGGACTGGCCACAACATCCTAACTGGCCATATGGCAAAGCCAGAGCTTCCAGCACTAGTAAGGGCTAGCTAAATCCTCCTGCTCCCACCACTAGCACCATCTGGCTATCTCTGTCCATGTCGCGGACTTTAGCTTTAGCCGTTTGGGACACACGTGATGAAACCATCGATCCTCTGGGAGTTTTCAATACAAAGCATTTAATAGGCTACCCATCCAGAAACAATATATTCTATCCTACTCCAGGTCCTTCAGTTAATAATATACTGTAATCTGTGATGTAAGTGAAAGCCTATGAAATCTACTCTATAAAGATATTATAACCCTGAACAATTGTTTAACCTGTATTTTCAGATTTTACACCACAGCTATCCACGGGTATAAAAATGAGAAGAACGACAGGCATATGCTAATTATACAAAAGCAACAGACATTATAATCATAACTTTGTGTAAAACTGAGACTATGATGAAAGTTTACGATTAGTTATTAGAAGATTTCAGACAAGAAAGAAACAAGAAAATGGCATATTTATGAAAATGGCATATTTATGAAAATGGTATAAAATTAAAATGAAAGTAAACATAAAATACGGAGTCATTAACTTTTTTAATCTAAGAAACATTGATAACACTACTGACTGTAAGTGCTAAGATAAAGAAGTGTTCTGAACACACTGATGCACATAAGCATAAGTATCCTTTAATAGTTCTATTGCTATTTTAGTAACAAATGAAGCTGCATTAGAGTGGCATAAAGGTTTCTATTTGACTGAACGACTGAAAGGAGGTGACCAATTTGATTGGACACAGGTGCTTTGTTTACAAAACTGAAAAGAGCCTATGATGCCAAGCCAATGCAAAGCCACTTGTACTCACATTCTTACATCCCTGTTTTTCTCACCTGGCCTCAATGTGGTCAAACAGGTGCTGCCAACGGTCGTTGACATCACACAGTGCTCCATGGATCTCGGCCTCTTTGGCACGATCGCTGGCCAAAAGAAGCTGCTCCCCCAGCTGCTTCAGGTGGCTCTTGTTCTCACTGAAGAGGTTAATCTCTTCCATGCAGTCCTGGAGACAATAACAATGTGCTCCAGTCACTTCAGCCAGAACCTCCTGCATGTTTTACTCATTAACACATCTACCTCAAACAAAACCCTGAACTAACCGCACATTGTCTTGTCCTAGGCCCAGCAGCTGTCAAAACCCTGCCCTAGCACCCAGCAGGGTTCCTCTTTAAGTGCTGAGCACTTTTGAGGTGCTTTTCAGGCTAGCACTCTTGTCCATTTGAATTTAGAGAGGCAAATACTCCCTCTGACCCCTGCTTTCTCTTACTATGAACAGGGTAAGCTTTTTGTGGTGTCACCTGTTTTGTTTGGTGCAGCCAGACTCACTTTAATCAACCAGCCAATAGTCGTTGCCAGGGACAACAGCAAAAAAAAACAATGGCCACTTTCTGGTCTGTGATCATCACACACTGCTACTATGTGCTAATGACTGTCATGATGAGAGAGGAGCAGTATATAGAACCCTATATATAGAATGTTGCGAGAGAGAAAAAAAGTTATGCCCTATTGTATGTGAGGGTCTGGTCACCCCACATGTTTCACTGATGGTTTAAGTAAAACTTGTGGGGCAGCTGGTGGCATACTGGTTAGAGAGTTGCCCCTGCAATCAGAAGGTTGTGGGTTCACACGTGACTATAATGGGCCTTATTACTACAAAATATTTTTAATATATAAGTGAAAATCTCAAGAACTGTTTAAGCTGGGGTAACATTTGTGTTCAGCATATAATTTTTTTAAAGGACTATAAACTGTAGCCAAATAAGGAGCATGTGATGTTTCCCATGGGAAAGCAGAGATGTTGCTCATCTGGGTCCTTTTATAATCTGTGGGTGGATGTGAATAATACTGTACATATGACCTATTTATCCCTTTCACCAATGCGCCTTATTATACTCAGAGTTATACTATTATATACTATTATACTGAGTTATACTCAGAGCTGTATCCATCTTCTACTTTAATTATATTTATTTTATCAATAGGTGACAGCAAGATTTACAAAATGACATCTGACAAATACAACCTTAGTCTGGGTTACCTTTTTAAGTTTCTCCACCATCTCTTCAATACTGAGGTGTTCATTGCTGTGGGTGACTTTCTTCTCCATCTGTGCTAGCCACTCGCAGAGCTCCTTGTTTTTGTCATTGAAAATAATCCACGCATTTAGGCGGTCAGCAATCTCTTGCTTGCGCTTGGACACCTTTTGAAAGGAAACAGAGAAATGGTACAGAAAAAATATTAGCAATTAATGAAGACTTGAAATAGCTATTTTAACTTCTATTGTGATATCAAAACATCAGAGTAAAGTACTATTATGTTAGTATCGGAATGCATTAAGAAAATATCTTTGAATCAAGAACAAGAACAAACTCCCAAAACAATTTTTTTCATGGGGTAAATCTTAAACGCAACTAAAACAGGACCTCTTGCTGCTAAAGCTTTCCAAAGGCTCTTGAGTAGACAAGTCAAAGTACAGCACCAGTTCAAGTGGGAGTTATGCAATCAAATATTTCAGAGCATTGTGGTGTTAAGAACTGTACTTTTTCTAACTGTGTGAGGTCTCTTTCAAAACTCTTACAAAGAGCTAAAAGTGCATTATATATGAAGCTCGTTTTTTGTCATGGAGTGAGATAGTTGCCCTACTGTATAGCTGTGAACAGAAGTTATAGCCTCTAAGGCTCCAAAGCGCTACTACTGTCTGAGAGTTCCTTTATTAGTATGCCCACACACCATAGCACAGTGGGGGAAGCTTTATTCCCCTTTTCCTTAGCCCCCGTGCCATTCAGTGCGTGTTCAGGCTTAAGTGTACACTTTTTTCAAAGCTCCATTACTTGCACACCTAGAAAAGAAGTGAAATAACAGGATCTTTTCTTGGCATGTTAGCAGGGCAATACTGAGGGGAGTCAAAGCAATGAAGGCTCAGACTAAAACTGAGTAGGTGTGTTTTTATAATGACTGACTGCTTAGTAAATTGAGTCTCCTGCTTCAATAAGGTCAAAGCGCAAGGTTCATTTCACACTCACTATTTTATAGCAATCATGAGTCGGGGGCCATACCGTTTAACACAAAAGTTAGCTATTCCTCAGAGACACTGGGTTCTATTGTGATTCCTGACTGCTCAGGAGGACCTGGCGTTCCTCAAATCACACAATGGATCTGGGCATATCAGACTGAGCCTGGCTCTGCCTAGCCATCTGCCAACCCATTCCAGTGACTGATTACATCTGCAACCTGTTGTTGTTTGACACACATGCCAGTATAGCTTCAGGGCATGATTACCAACAAGCTAATTACGTGACAGCTACACAATTAACAGAAATAACGTTTTACTGAACAAGCCTCTCTGTGTTATTTAGCGTGACGCTCCATAACTCATTGAAGGCCTCTTAAGCACTAAATCCAAACTGTGTCCAGTTGCTCCCAGCAACTGAGTACAGTTTGTGCAAGTCCATGCTCTGTCAGTGACCCATTGAGATATTGAGCTTCAAGGCCCATCTGGAGAGACACCTGCACTTAGATTCATTTATCTCTGTGACACTGTAAACATGTGTCAGCACTTAAAGAACTCCACTAGACACGAGGTTATACTGCAAATTAAGGAGTTTTAGACAGGCATGTTTCTAAAATAATTTGGTTTCTCTAGAAGAAGAAAAACCAACACAGAGAGTTAATTCACTTCAAATTACTTGTCTTCATTTCTACATGACAACAACATCCAAACACCTCCTTAACTCTTGAATTAGTGGCTTTTCACTACTGCTTATTTGCAGCAATCCAATAAAATGTAGAATGCAGAAACCATCACAGTAAACATCACTAGCTACTAATGGCAACTTCACACATTTATGACACCTTTCCAAAGTATATCAACAATTGTCAGCTTTAAACATACATTTGAACTGCTACACTGATACAGCGTAACACGCAAACAACACTTATTTGTGTTATTTTGCACCTGTACTTTTAAATGCCCGAGAACAGGCCTAAATATGTTTCCTATATACCGTACACATGTGTATATGTATAGTGACAATAACCATAAATTGAATTTTATACTATTTTAACACTCTCTCTTTTTCCCTCCAATATGCTGTGGTTAATAGCTTCCCCCACAATTCCAGAGGCAAAAGCTCCAGTGGTGAAAGCTTTGTGTGGCTCAACACCAGCCCCCTGCATGCTCAGCCTCCTTTTCCCTCCATTTCCCCCTCTTTCTTTTTTACTCACCCTCAGGCAGAGTTCTTCCCAGTGACTATGGAGTTCATCCACTTGTCCCTGGAGCAGCATGGCATCTGTGGGCAGCACATACTGAGACACATCTGCTTTCATGGTGGCCAGCTCCTTCAGTCCTCCAACCCACAGCTCCAGAGAGTCCTCGTGCTCCTGCATAACACAGCAGCCGGCCCCAAGTCAAACCCCCTCTGCTGCTGCACACTAAGCCTGGTCCCTTCTCTCTCGCTGGCTCTCTCTCACTCTGTCACTCTGTCACTAGCCTGTGGGATTAAGGCCTGCTAGCTGGGACGGGGGAGGGGAAGAGGCAGGGAGGGGGAAAGGGGGAGAGTGAAAAGGGGCGTTTGAGAGGGGTGGTGGGGGCTTACATCCATAATGGCCCTGTAGGGAAGGGGGGGAGAACCCCATATTGTTGGTACTATTGCTGATATTGTGTGTGGTCAAGAGTTTCCATGTTTTCCCAACTGACTGATTATGCCTGAGCACTTCCCTTTTATGGCTTGATCAGCATAACACCAAAACAAGATTAGCTCAACTCCAAAGCTGCATAATTCCATCAAATCAGGTGTCTTCTGATGGGAGGCACGTCAGCACTAATGGTCACTTCATACTTCAAAGGCACAACCAGAGGAACTGCAAATGTTCTAACTCATCACTGTGGAGTATTATTACTGATTGCACTATTTCAGTCAGTGAAACTCAATAATATGATCATAAATAATCAGCTCCACAACAGATTTTTCACTGTTTCAGTTAGACCTTTAATACCTTGCAGAGCTTCTTTAGAAGCTCTGACTCGTCCGGCAGTGGATGCTTCAGGTTGACATTAATCTCTCTCAGTCTAAGTGCGCTCTCAGCAAGTCCAGTCTCACAGCTATTCCAGTTCTGCAACAGAGGAGGAGAAATCGCTTAAATTATGTTGTTGTATGAGGTATGAGGTGCATTTGGCATTTAAAATAAATAACTGGATCTATATTGGTATGTGTTTAGAACTATCGACCTACAATAAGGGCACTAGAGTCCTGGATCTATTTTTGGGCACGGCCCTGCTCCTGTGTTTTCTCAAACTTGATCCCAATATTGAGATGAGGAATTTCCCATTCACTGTGTCCACAATCAATTGTTTGGACTCAACTGCTGTGCCAGGCCATCAGGCGGTTTCTGTAATGTTATGACAACTGGGATGATCCTCTGGTCAATGTTCTACAGTCAACACAAAGGATGTCATCATTCCAGCCAACCTCAACAGAACAGCCAATCAGAGCTGGCTCTGTGTGGGTGTGACTTTGAGACTCACTGAGACTCATGCAAGACTCATCACTCTGGCAGAAATGACAAGAGTAGGGGAAAGAAATCACTGTAGCCTTATAGCTGGAAATGGAGTCAAAGTTCATCTTTCTACTAACAGCCTGTCTCCACCATGGTGCTAACAGACCAGGAGGGATTATTGTAATCTGCACCAGCCCTCTCATCTCTGCATGCTACAGCACGCTACACTATCCCCTCCTGTACTACATGCATGGACATGGCACATACTATGCTTTTAACAAAAAGGCACACTAATCTCATCTAATTACTAAAACTATTTTCTTACATTTCTTTAGATGGTTATTTGCGTTAATTACAACAGTCAGTTGACACAAAAGTGGCAATGTCAACCTGTTCACACCTCATGGTTGTCATAATCAGTATTTAGATCAGTTAAATGAATGGTTAATAGAGGAGTGTCCAAGTTTGCTCTTAGGACTGCTGAACAGAGTATTTTTCCAGCCACAATATTACAAATTCTGGTTGGCTGTACAAAAGTCTGACATGTTAGAATGAAAATAGTCTTCCTGCATAAAATAGTCTTTATCTTCCATTGCATCATTAGTATTCATTGGACCTGTATTCTCCTAGACTGAATTATGGGAGATAGCTAGAGAACGCACTGAAAAATGCCAAAACGCAGAGTCAAAAAAAGTACATAAAAATGGCATGATGAGATAATATAGCCTATACAGCTGTTACAATATATTTATATTATGACAATATTTGTACAATATACTCTACAATAGTTCCACCCAGGTATTTCTAAAGGGTATTTTGCCTAGACAGAGCATCAAGTCAATCTCTCTTAATCTCACCTATCTGAAGGGCCTGCGTGTGAATGTGTGTGGGCAATTCCAATTAAATGTTGGCTTCCTACAGTAGGCTGTAACTGTCTATTTTTACCACTCTCTCAGTGTGATAGAA
Organism: Brachyalestes nurse; assembly: GCA_037974405.1. NCBI lineage: Eukaryota > Metazoa > Chordata > Actinopteri > Characiformes > Alestidae > Brachyalestes > Brachyalestes nurse. Next base: position 8,139,878 of record JBBPCY010000156.1, on the reverse strand, counting down.
CCCAGCTGACTGATTTGTGGAACATGACAAGATTATGTCTGATTTTCCATCCATCGACTGCCACACCATAGCAGAAAAATGCACTAAACTGAAGTATGTAGGTCAAAGGCAGCTAAACAAGTCCTCCATGCAAACCACTAGCTGGGCATAGTGAACAAAGGATTCAATGATGGATTTTTTTTTTATGCAGGGAGACATATTACCACTAATGAGGCTGATACAAGCCTTGTCATTTCTGTGAAGTCTGCAAAGGCCAGTTTTCGTACATGAACAATATTAAGGCGAAATGTGCATTTAGTCCTGCTAATTTAATATCTATATGTCACCCTGTTACATATTCCATTTATGGCATTTAGCAGACGCTTTTATCCAAAGTGACTTCTATTTCCTAACTACAGGGGACAGTCTCCCTGGAGCAACGTGGGGTTAAGGGTCTTGCTCAGGGACCCACTGGTGGTATGCTGAAGGTAGGATTCGAACCCATCATCCCTTGGTCCAAAGGCAAGTATCCTACCCACTGAGCTACCACCACCATATTCCAGAATAATACTCTTTATTTAACTGTAATGCATATTAATAACTGAAAGTGGGATAGAAAGAAAGGCAGCCATACCCTTTTCTTGCTGAATAGATTTGTGACATTTTAGCAAGTGTAGCGTTTCATTCAAAAGGTCTGATAAAATTATAGTCTTCTCTCTACATCTACAATTCTGTCAAGGCTGCATCACTTCATGCCAAAATGAATAAAAATGTCCAGAATGAGTGCCAGAGCCCGAGGTTTTGATCACATACCTGAATGACAGTTTCTGTGAGTTTTTTTCTCTTTTTCACCAGAACACAGCTCTGCTCCCAGGCTTCTTTCAAGGACTCCAGCTCAGCACTCAGCTTGGCCTGTGACTGTGCATCTGCCAAGAGGAAAATCTGTCTGCCTGTCTGCAGAGTCAGGGTGTAGACATCTTCATGCATTCTCAGGTTCTCCCCAGCTCTCTGCAATGGAGACAGTGTATTTAAATGTATGGTGTATGTTGTGCTAAGTGAACAAATGCAAATCAAACTTAAGGTCCACATCGGAGGAAGAGAAAGCATGGCTAAACCGCACATGAAACAGTTTTATTTCTTATTCCTATATAGGCTCACCTCATAGTCCTGGATGGAATGTTGGAGCTGCTGAAGGCTGCAAAGTGGCAAGCCAGCAGGGGGAAGTAGGGGTTCCAAGTTACGAAGAAGCCTCAACACTGTTTTCAGGCTTGTACTATAGAGCCTCCATTTATCTGTCAGCTGCTCCAAACTCCTGCTGCGCTGCTGGACTCTACGTAGTGTACCCTGCCAACGTTCCTTTAGCTGGGTCAACCTCAGGATCAGATCTCTTCTAAACACCGCAAAAATCAATACAAAGTCATTGATGGTTTGTGATATGCACCTAGTAACATATTAGCATATCCTGGACTACTTTTGAGGTAGTAGCAGATAGTCAACAGCAAACTACAGAAAAAGTAATGAATGATGCGTCTCATTTCCCTGTTGGCAGCACAGACTGCTTCATTTCCTGAGAGTAAGTCAGTCTGTTTTTTAGGGGTGAACTCCCTGGCACTCCCCCAGCTTGAATTATGGCCTCAGCTGGATCTCTCTACTAGGCTCTGGTGGAAAGAATGTTGCTAGAAATCCAGAACTTAAATAGTTTCAGGTGACATCCCTTGTAAGTGAATATCCGATGCTGTCATTTACTAGTATACAAAGTCTATTGTGAAAAACGACATAAGACATTGAAGGATTTAGCCTTTTAGCACCTTGTTCCTCACCTGTCCACTATATGACCTTTTTCCAGAAGCCTCAAAGCTTCACTGAACAAAGCATCCAGGAGGTGCTGACCAGTCAGAACTTCCATCTTAAGCTTCTGAAAAGAAAACACAAACATAAATGGCAGCAGTCTATTACTTGGCCTTATCCCCATTGATTTGTAAAATTCTTTTAGTTCTCTTGAAAGGAAAGAACTCACATTCCATGGACAGTCTGTATAAGAGAAAAAATGCCTATGGTATCATGAAGGCGAAGAAGAGAGAGAGATATGTCTAACCTGGTGTAGAGCAAGTTGTTCTCTTGTTGAACAGTTATTTCCAGGAATGTCACTGGATAGGCCAGACTCTACTTTCTCCAATAAATTCATCCATGCCTGGCACTTCTTCTGGAAACTCTGAGCACACAACTCCTTATTGTACAGCTCCCTAACAAAAGAAACACAATTTTATATATATATA
>JBBPCY010000156.1:8093318-8136594 GCA_037974405.1 Brachyalestes nurse | reverse complement strand
ATACACATTAGAACATATTCAATTCAATTAAATTTTATTTTATATAGCGCTTTTAACAATGGTCATTGTCACAAAGAAAAATTAGAACATAGAAACAAGGCTAGCCCAAAAGGCATTTAACATACTTTGAATATTCATTGCTATTTCTGAATGAGTACTCAAATACTCATGCTCAAAATCAGCCTATCAGCCTATCAACCTATATATACAGTACTTTTATGTACCTTTATATATACAGTAATCGCCCGCTTTTCGCGGGGGTTATGTTCCAGGAGCACTCACGTATAATGAAAAAACGGTTGTTGTGTTTTGGTAAAATAAAATGCCTAAAAATGCCTATTTTTATAGTGTAAACCCTAAACAAGCCCTAAATATGCTCCCAAAACACTTTACTTTCATTTTAAACCCAGTTTAATACATTACCCTTGACGAAAATAAAAAGGTAAGCCCAGACTGTACTGTAATTCATGCATGGGCACTTTCTTTGGTATGCGCTGTCGTTTTCTTTGGTATAAACAGGTAAATAAAATAATAAATTAGAGTAATTTTTAGCAATAAAAATACAGTAAAATGTAGGGGTAATCACCAATATTTTTTACAGTTATCAATAATTTACTGTTCATCAGCTGCACGTCTGTATTGTAGAGACCCGCTGGTTAAAGCAGACACTGGATGGCAACTGAGCTCAACAGCCTCTTTTAATTTACAGTAATAAAACTACTGGGCTTTAATGAAAACAAGACATACACTCAAGATGAGTCAGGGGTGTACTGGCAATCTATGCGTTCTGGAAAAGAATGGCTGCCCGTTGCACGACGGCCGTCTAGCCCCCAGCAATCCCGAGTTATTCCTTGAAAATTGTTCGCCTCGCCTGCGTGCTGTGCCAATACTTTTGTCCCGACGCTCCGAGCGGCATAGCTCCGCGGTGCGACCATCCAGACACTTCAAACTTCACAGTTAGATACATCTCCACGAGACATTTCCAATGAGCCCTCATTTGCAATTGTAGGCCCCGTAGATCACGAGTTATTCGCCAGAAACCGTGAGAGCCAGAGCGTGTCCGACTTTAAATGCGGTCCGGGAGTAACAGTGCATTTTGCCCCGTAGCTCGGCCTAGAAAAAACGTAGTGCCGTGCACGGGAACCAGTACAAAAACATTTATACAGGAACTGTAGCTGAATTTACGTTCATATTTATGTTACAAAATTAGTAATTTTTTCTTAATAATTTAAAAGTAAAAGGAGTAAAAAAAGCAAAAAAAAAAAAAGGCGGAAAATATTTGCAGGTTCCGCGTTATTGTGGAGATTTCTGCATAAAACTTAAAAAAGTTAGGTTCTCCACGTGTGACTGAATCCGCAATTCCTGATCCGCGGGGGTTTACTGTATATAGTTGATGAGCATGGATGCATCATGCGCAGAGATGGGTTTTAGAAGGCATATGATTGGTTATGCACATTTTTGATGCTCTTATTCTAAAATAATTAAACCTGTGTGCATTTGCTGTAAAAGCTCGCCTAAATAATGATTTTCTTGACTGTTGCTGCTGTTTTCACTTCATATATATGGGTTTTTTACAGTTTTATTTAGAAAAAAAACGAATTCATGGCGATTTGATCAATAGAAAAAGAAATACATGGTGAATGGATCAATAGAAATGGGCCAAAATACCTTTTCTAGTAAAGTTACCTTTTAAAATTTTTTTTTAAAAAATTTAAAAAAAGAGTGGGAGAAACAACATCAATAACTGGTGTTCCCAAGTTCATCCACAGTCAGAACTCACCCCAAGCAGGTTGGAGGCATCATTGAGATGATGCATCAAATTTGTGTGTTCACACCAACCTCATTTTGAACTGAGCACTTTGTGTGTGTGGTCTCGTGTATTTTTGCTGTTGAAGGGGCTGTGATGATCATGCCTAACATAAACAAGCTACAATTTATATCTATATTATATTTATATGATTTTATTCCTTTGACCATACAGTGACAATCACTATCATTTTAAAGACCTTTGCTGATGATGTGTTTGTAGTTTAGAATACAAATATTGTCACTTAGCTTAGCCTGAGGTAAGCCTGACATACTTGACTTAGCAGAGATTTAGGGGGTGAAAATAGTGGTTTTAACGCAAATAATCAGTAAAAGAGGTTTCGCCCAAAAGATAGTTTGAGGTGCAATGCTGTAAAGGAGAATGGACAACAATAATCGATCACTCATTCCTGCATTAAAGAATCCTCCTTAGAAACACGTACCTGTGCCTGGTCATGGTTTGGGAAAAAACTCGCACCCACTGTGTGTTTAGGACTCGCAGATGCTCAGCCTTGCCTGCACTGAGGCTCAGTGAGAGACTGCGTGTATTCAAGTCTCCAAGGTCAGGGGTCAGACCACTCTGCTCCAAAAGACCCAGCTTACAAAGCCCAAAGAGAAAGAGTGTGAACTATAATTATTAAACATGATTTTTTGTTTATAAATAATAAGGCATGTATACTTTTTTTGGTTAGAAAAGAACAAGAAACAACCATTCACCTTTAGGCACTCTGTGCTTGCAGAGGTGGAGGCTATGCTTTCATAACTTTTCAGATGTTGCTCTAATGATTCCAGATCATTTTTGAAGCTAATGTATTCCTCCAGCTCTTCCTGTGATAAGCACATGCACACAAAAATATATACAGATGATGTCTTCGACTAGTTTTACAAGATCCAGACCTGAAACAGCATCTGTTTTACTATGGATGTAATAACTAAATCCGTCACCTGCAGCTCCACTCGTCTTCTAGCCAACGCCTGGCCCAGACGCACAAGATCACGTGAAAGCAGCCTGGTCTCCGACTGGACCAGTGGGACTGCCTGGGACTCCATCTGTGCAATGAGAAGCTTAGAGGCTGCCAACACTCCTGCAGAACTGTTCTGCAAGGCTTCCATTTCATTCTCCAACACCTGGTAAAGAGACACCTGGACACTATAAATAATGGTGATAAAAGAGAATAAAAGCAAAAGATACAGAGAGAGAAAGAGGCAGTTCACAACACTGTCATACTGTGACTAAAACCCACACACTGTTTTAATAACTACAACCTTTACCCTCGAGAACACAGCACTCATCTTTGTGTCTTTTACAACTTGAATGCATCTGGAAGTGCATTTTGCCTTTTATCAAAAGTAAAGTCGAAGACAGTGACAATGTTGTTTCTATTCTTTATACATTTATTTTTTCAATGTCTTGTAAAAGAGCTTACATACTGACTTACTTTGACTTTCTAACCACTTGCTAGAACCTCTGCCCATTCAGAATTATACCAGATTATTTTAGTTTTTCATTCAGGAACCTTGGGTGATTTGTGAAAAAAATTTTTTCTGGTATTACTCATGCAGCTTCTTTGAATTCAGTTAATAGAGAAGTAAACACTTGATATTAAACGAATTACTCTATCTCTCTCCTTGTGAAAGAAAGATGCGGGCTGTGCAGGCTTAGCTCTAGAGATGCAGAACATGTGTACCTGAGGGTATTTTTAGCCCTCTGAGAATTTTAAGCACTAACTCAGACATCAGTGTTCCCATAGTTTCAAAAGTAGGACAGTGCTTATTAGAGCAATACGCTTTCTCATCTGCACACATACATATACATCCTAGTACATGTGACAGCCTGACAATTAATACACACAAGTTTTAAGCCTGCTGTGAATTTTAATTTGAAGTCCTACCCGCGTAGCATCGTCACAGTAACTGGTACCAATGAAGTGGATCAAAACAGCTTCTACTTCCTGAAATGTACTGATATTTTTATCCAGCATGATCTGATTTCATGGCATGCTTGTTAGGTAAGCGCTATTAAATCACTTACACTGATAGAGCTGAGCCTGTTGTGAATCAGCTCAGTGCTGTTCTCCTCTTTGGCCAGGGGGCTGGAAAACCCTTCATACTGTTGCCACAGATGGTTTAAGCACATAGAGCAGTCTCCATAGAGCAGCCTGTAGTCCTGCCAGAGTCGGAGCACTGTCTGAGCCTTCTGCAGCTCTGCATCCACATCCTGGTCCACTACTGTCCACCTAACAGACACACACATACACCCAAATTTAGATGCATGAACGCACACAAAAATATTTTGACAATGTAATTTTGTCAGCATACGGGCTAGTTACACCTCATTAATCTTTTCTCACTTGCAAAAGAACACCTCAAACATAAGATCACAAACATATTAAAATATGCTTTTACAACATGTAAGAGTTCACTCTGTACTGGAATAAAGATATTTACCAGCAGCCCCATCCAAAAGCATCAACATGGTGAAAGATGGCTAAATCTGATTTATTGTTTAAATGTGAAATATATTGTTTTATAACAATTAATGACGCAAGCCTTGCTGACACATTAATGCGTTTTGTCGAACTGCAAAAATACAATTGCTGTCGTCAGTTCAGTGTCTGCAGTGCCCCCTCTGGTTCAACTCTGGCCTAGGCATGAACGACAGAGCTAAATACTGGAGGAAGAAAACACAATGTCATCAGTCACACAATCTGTAAATCAGTCAACCAATATTCCTGCCCCTTGATGAGGACCTCTGCTTCACTCTGTGCTGAACAAATATGTACATATGAGAACACAGTGATAGGTGATCGAAGCTGTTGTTACTCTATTGCATATTCCATTGCCAGGATTTAAACTGCTACAGCAAATCACATGCATGTCTGGAAAAAATCTGTTTAGATCAGAAATGACTACTAATGCATGAAAACTACCATGTCTATGGGATTTCATTGTGTTGTATTAGCCAGGCTGGAGTGGGAAGGGGGAGTGTGGGTATGGGTCAGGGGGATGTGTGGGTGTGGTGAGACTATTGGTGGGATTTTCCAATCAGAGGTACTGCTTTGTGTTATCAGGCTACATTTGGGTCACAGTGAAGATGACAGAGACACAGCTTTATTACCAAAGTTTGCTTTTTTGCATTGCAGTCCCCACGTGTTTCATCTTCCTAAAGGTTCTAGGTGTACCTCCCATTTTTCAACACTTTTCAAAGTTTGGAGTTATCTGAAACTTGTGGGGTGCCATTGCTCTTTAACATTCACTTCAGTGAGCAATATTTACACTGCATTGTTCTTGTGTTAGTTATGTAAGACTAGACGTAATATACAAGGTTAGCTAAGGTTAATGTGCTTAATCATGAACTTACGTAGTTCTGTTGTGCTTAGGCAAAGATTTGCCAAATTATCCCAATGCAGCTATAATCTCTAAGTACAAAGGTTTTTAGGGGGACTGCGAAAGGAGACACCCATGCTAGTTTTATAATAGTCCTGTGCTTCTTTTAGTTTACAATGACTGGAGTGATTCTGTACCACTGGAGTGATTCTATTCAAGAAAATATAAGGGCTGAATTTATATTCATAAAGTAATTATAGTCATAGCTGGTGCGATACATAATGGAAGCAACTTTAGCACTTGGGGGGAAGGCAACACAAGCCTCACAAGCTTAATGTGCATATTCACCTACAATGTTAACATTTTTTGCATGACCTAAATGAATGGTTATGTGTTAAAGACATGCCTTCTCCAAACTCACACAGCAACCACTGTGTCTTCAAGTGTATCCTCCATTATCATACACCCTAACTGAGCTACCTCTGTCAGAAAACCAGCGTTCTCGATGAGTCAGTGCTGCTTGACAATGCTTCCAGGAAGGAGGTTTTCCCACTGAGAAACTCTCCACAGCTGCTGAGTGAAAGTGTGTGGGCAAGAGAAAACTGCCTAAGTAAAATGAGCTAGGAGGAAGCAAGTGAAGTGTAGAGTGTTTTTAGACAGGTGTCTTTTAACCCTTAGAAGACCCAGTTAATGAAGATAAAAGTGGGGTGCTATTCAATTCTTCACTTGTAGCTCACTGTGACAGGGTGAGACATTCTGTATGGATGAGACCATTAAGTACTTAAATGATACCATGTGTGCAATAGTAAATTATTATTTAAATTAAAGTTAATTTTCTGTAATGCTTGTGTTGGAAATTGATGTGTCAGATCATTAATATTTTCTCATTGTTTCATCGTTGACCATTGATGTACTTTATGCAGTACAAAAACAGTTGAAACTACAGAAAATATAGATGCAGAAGTTAACTGTGCTGTAGTGGAGGCTTACTGACCGTGATTTGTCTCTGTCCAGGCGGTCTGACAGAAGTAGAGCTGCACCAGGGTGGATTTTGCCTTTTAGGTCTGAGCAAAGGCTGGATATTTTGTTCCAGGCCTGCTTTGATCTCTCTAGCTCCATGTGAAGCTCCTGTAGACAAGAACTAACTTTATACCACAATATTAAGGAATATATAGAGAAAATCTCTCAGTCATCATGGTTACTTCAGGTCTACAATAAAGAAGTGGTCATACATACTAGACTTTGTTACTATATCTCGCCATTCTTCTGTCATTCTTTAGTCATTTCCAATGACATTATATGGTATGTGTAAAAGTCTAGTTCCTCTTTAAATCCTTAAACTGTAAGCTTATTATTATCTTATTCACTATTTACTATAAATAATGTCATAACCACCATGATTGTGGGCATCTAGAGATATCGCACTACAATACTCCTCAAATACTCCTCAGATTATTTAACATATGTGATGTTTTCTTTAAAATATTATTTATTTGTAATAAGTATTTTCAGGGAAATTAACACTTTTTACAGAGCTGCAGGCAGACTGAAATATGTAAGCCATTTAGTTATCATAGTGTAGAATTGAAGTCTAACGTGTTAAACGTGTTTACCAAATACAAGAGAAGAGAGCAAGCTCAAGTTCTTATCCATTAAGCTCCACCATAATAATGCTATGTTCTCACCTGGAGTTCTTCTACATGTTCTTTGCTCTGCTGTAAGGAAAACAAGGGGCATTTGCTGCACTCAAGCTTATAGTTCATGCTCGCTGTGTGTAGAGCAGTATCCCTCAGCTGAGTTTCAAAATGAGTCCACTGCTCCTTCACCATCACCAAATTAGCCCGTACAACACACATCTGGAATGGGAGAGATAATGTTGCAGTACTGAGAAACTGAGAATTGGTTGATAATGTAGTTATGTCCAGTAGTCTTGTAATAGCCACTGCTTATAAGTATCTCTTTGAGTTGCACATCATTAGTCTCTGTGAGAGTGAAGGCCTGCTACTGCATGTTTTTGAACCACAAGTCATAAATTAAAAACAAATTTCTCAGCATGCTTAGAACAGACTGTGCTTATTTTATTCTTATTTCATATTAAATCAACAAATCAACTAAATCAACAAATAAGCAGTCTAATCTCCTTACCTGTCAAAGGAGACATACTGAAAACAACACATTTTCTTGTGCAGTGTCTTATATACATGTATTATTCTACAATAATGTTATAAAAATGATACGTTTATATATAATAATACTTATAATATGATATATGATATAATAATATGAAACTCGTTACAGTTTGAAACTTTCTGTTGTTCCAATGTGAAGCACAGCATCAAAAGGTGAAGCTACCTGCTGCTTCAAAGATTTGCACTGCTGAATAGTGCCCTCTACTTGAGATGTGAATGCCTGATCTCCCAGATGGTGACCATCCTTCTGGCCCAGACAGTGAAGAGTTTTCAGCTGTTGCAGTTCAGTGAATTTCAGCTTCAGTGTCTCCTCCTCCTTCTACAAACAAACAGTGACTGACTTCCTGTCTGCCACTTTCATTCTCATATGCACATTAATGATTTACTATTGAATTAAAAACTTTCATTCAGTGCTCAAGGAAATAAAGTCAAAATACAAACCTCAGAGTCCTTTAAGGCCTGATCTATCTGTGCCCAGCCAACTGGCCTCTCATTAACCCTCATCTTCTCTCCTTGCTCAGAGATCCAGCTGCGCAGTTGCTGCAGACATCTTTCTCTCTTCTTGCAGTCCTGCTTCTTGTGCTCCAATTCATGTATCTAAAGACAAACAGTATTGCTTTTCACATGAGAGATTTAACGTGACTTCACAAGCACAACAAGTGGCATAATGTAATTTAGCCCCTTCTAAATGCATACGTGTAAATGAATAGCACAGCTGCGGTTCCTCACCTGGCTGTCAAGCATTCCCTTTAGGAGCATCCAGCGGAGACTGAGGTCTCCCAGTCGCTCAGCAAATAGCAAACGCTCATTACGATTGGCCGAGTCGTCCTCAAAGCCCACCTCCTCAGCAGACTGGCTGAGGAAGTCTACACATGGTTGTCGGCTTGTAACTTCTGCCTTACACTCCTGAGGAAAATCAATGAGCATTATTTTAATATTTCAAACACTTTACCTATATCATTTGACTTTTATCTCATTCTGGAAGGAAAAATGAAATTTACACAAATTTCTTCTATACTAAAATGAGCAACAAAACATGTTTGACATCTAAAGTTTGCCTCTTTAGTTCTGCTATTAAGATAATGCCACTGATAACTAATGTTAAAGTTTACACTTCATCAAACAGCACTGTCAAACTGAACACTTAAGTCGTATCAGACACTTATGTGGTCTGATACAGCATGACATACTGTTATACCTAAAAAATACAGAGATTTTCAGAGGTTTTTAGTGTTTAGTGTGAGGTTTATTTTATAGATTACAGTATGTTATACTGTATCCAAAGGACAAATCTGATTTTTAAGTGTAAATTACCTGTCACTCCATCACTCCATTACATAGTTTTTCTATAAAAACTACTGAACTATAAAAGCAATGAACTTTACAGCAGTCATCAGGAATTGAAGTGTAAGAAGGAGGGGGTTGTGAATTGAGAGAGAGAGGAATACCTTTAGCCGTTGCAGAAGTGTGATGAGCTCAGAGGACTCCAGGACGTGGTGCTCTCTGGAGCTCTCCTCCTCCAGTCTGACCTCCAAGTGCCCCAGCCAGGAGGACAGCTCAGCCATGACCTCACAACGGTTCAGTCCTACCAGCAGCTAGCAAAGGGAGTGAATTTTTAGGAGTAGCTATAATAATATTTGATTCAAAGAGGTCTAGAAGGATTTACACCAGTTGTTCTAATTAACAATACAGAAAAATAAAATGCACAACCATAAACACTCAACAGAACACAATAAGAACACAGGTAATGTATGAAGAGGGATAGAAAGAAAATGAGTGGAGGGGGGAGAGTGTGGAAACACCGGCCTACCTGTTGCAGTGTGTGCTGAACAGATGGCAGATTGTTAGAGAGTTCTGTCCAGTCTTTCTCAAGCTGAGTTAAATGTTTTTGCAGTTCAGGAAGCTCGCTGTCTGACAGCTGCAGGACCTGAGATCCTGCTCCTACTGCAGCAGTCTTCTGCATCCGCCTACTCTCTAGCTCCATACAGAACTCCTACAACACACGGCATTTAAAGCATGACATTTTTTGGCTGTACGTTCAAGGATTAATATATATGCTTCAATAACCCACCACTACTATTTTTAGCTAGTCAATGTACTTTTGTCCATTTGCACAGAGAGCAGTATGCCATAGTGTCAGAGATTTGTTATTTGCTCATTCATTTAGTTAACAACTTGGCATGGCTGAAAAGGAGTCATTCTCATTAAAGGGTAAAAGGGGCATTTTGGCTGATGACCTTATCCAGGGCAACTTACAATCTTTAGTTACAGGGAAAGTTCCCCTGGAGCAACTGAGGGTATTGCTCAAGGACACAGTGGTAGAAAGTGGGGGTTTGAACCTGCAACTTTGTGGTTCCAGGTCACAGGCAAGTGTTTTGCCCACTAGGCTACGACCATCTCCTTAAACAATTTCCTCAAGATCATTGACAGAATGACTGTTATGGATATGAAAAAAGACATGGGTGAACTGGCATGAGTTTATCTGAGATTTTGGGATGAACTGTGGTAATTCCTCTTTAAGGTGATTCTCTTCTATGTGAAGAAGCCTTTTACTATTTTATGGCTGTCAACTGTCAGCTGCTTTTTGGCACATTTAGGTATAGAGTAACTTAAACACCTAGTTAAAGATGTTCAAACCACTCAGCATTCAGTATTACTAGTAGTATACTAACCACTGGCCTGATCATCTGTAATAAGCTTTTTTCTTAATAATAAAAAAAACATTCCTTGGAAACTGGTCAGGTCCAGGGACTGAACTAAAAATGGGAGGCGTTGAAAGTCCTACAGGAAAGCTGAGGAACTATCCCTGGAAGACTGCATTAAAAAACACAAGAAAGTCTGGCTCTTTGGAAGCAAAATATGAAGAAATGAAGAGTGGCTCAAGAATTTTACAGAATACTGTATTAATGCATTTCTATAGTTTTTGAATGTATAATAACGAAAAAAAAAGTTTAAAATATAATTTACATTTAAAATATGATGTAAAATATAATAGATTTTTAGTCATTACGTTGGATTTTTTAAATTCTTTTGCACGGAGACTATCAATAGTAACTGAAGGGTCATTAGTGACGGGGGGAAGGTGAATAGAATCATAAAGAACAATAGAATTGGTTTGAGGCTCCAGTACAAATGTGAAGACGCAATGTTACAGTGATCGACTGTATTTGGAGTAAAAGGAATGTTGTGTACATTTGTTTTTTGCCAAAACTAGTAAAAGGTTTAGGCATTGTGGACTGACTGAAAATTACCATGAGCTTTGGCAGAAGGAGTTTTGAGTTCTGTGGATCAGTATCACAGATGTTGCTCCACCTCTGCACATGTTCATGCTCAATACCCATCCACACTTCCAGTTCAGAAGAGATGCTCTGAAACCTACAAAACAGTACATAGTAATACATAGTATTAACTTCATACAATCAGAGAAATCCCATACTATTTACTCCCAATCTGAGTTATTCAAATGATCAGTTAGTTATCAGGTTCTTTGTGGGATGAGTGAGCTGTGTTAGATTTGGGATGTCTAGTTCCAGACCTATATAACCTAAGTCAACATTTTGATTATTTATCTGTTCAAAAAACAAATTTAAACCATGTCTTTATTGTAGGTGTGTTTGAGCAGGGAAGTTGACCATTTTTGATAGACTCTGGCCCTCCATGATTAGTACTGGCCATTCCGATGTATAGGAAGGGAAAAAAATATCAAGTGCATGGAACCTCTATGACTGCAACAAAGCCATGCATAAATGTAAACTGGTATACATGCACAGCCCACAGATTTTATGTTTTAAATATCTGTGCCACACCTATCATAATTGACTCTCATCTCCTTTATGCGCTGAATTTCCTGCTGAAGTTGTTTGTGCAAAGCCTGCCAGTTTGCCTGCAGTCCTGCTCCTGGATCAACGTCTCCAACTCGCTTCCAACAACTTCCCTGGGTCTGCAGTGCCTTACCCAGGTCCTGCAGCTGCCCTAACTGAGGCCTGCTTTCCTCCAGGAGTCCTTGTAAATGCTGTGACGTAGAAAACAGAAAAGAAAGCAAGAATATGAGAAAGAAAACAAGATAGCAAGTAAGAAAATAAAAACCAAAAAGATGAGAAATAAAGAAAAACAAAAATTAGAAAAAAAAACAAGTAAGCAACAAAGAACGAAGAAGACCTTTTCATCACCTGTACTCAGTTCTAGGTCCCCTACTCTCTCCTGCATCCACACCATCCCTTTCAGTGCTATAGCAACATCAGCCCCCTCACTTCTACCTCTTGAGGACTGGGTTATGGAATGGGAACGAGCTCGGCGTAAATCTATTACCGGCATCCAATAGGCACTGTTCGCTGTTCTGCATCAGTCAATCAGGCTGAGAAATGAGCTTCCGTAATTGTGGGGGAAGAAATAATACAAGAGCGGCCAAAGTGGGCGGCAGAACATGGAGTTTTACAGACATGGCAACCATCTTTCAAAGTAATTTGATTTGGAATAGAGTGTGCTGAAAAGGGCCCCATGCAACCCACAACCAATCCTTCACAAAGGAGAAGGCCCTCCTCCCCTGTCTCTTTCATGCCTCATCTACCAAAGCTACTTTTGCTAGTTCATCAAAGGGCTCGCCAAATAACTTGTCTGAACAGGATGGACCTCCTCATGTCCTCTATATCACAGAGTCTAATGAGTTTGGCACACAGATAGATGAGCACCACCTGACAAAACCGCAATGAGGCCTGGCCGTCCATCAGACTCACAAGGCGAAGGCAAAACTGGATAATCAAGCAGTCAGTGTACCCCAAAATTGGGATTTGTATCTAAAACCGACACATGCAGAACCCAGTCCAGATTAAAATGCCGCAAATGAGATTTGGGAGTGTCATAATCAACTTGAAATTTGGTAAGTTAAAGCAGATTTTACTAACAGATAAAGCAGATCTTACTTGGCAGGCCTGCAGTTGTTCTTCTAGTTGGTGTTCAGGTTTACTGTCCAGGCTTTCGCATGGCATGGCAGCTTCCAGCTCCTGCAGCTGTGTGCACAATCTCCTGCACATTTCCTCATACTGAGATCGCTCCTGCAGCCCACACCCAGCAAAGAAAGAGGACAGACAAGGGTTTTTACTCACAGAAAACTAGAGACAGAGAGCATTAGATCAGCAGAAATAGGCTCTAAAAACCTAAATCTACTGTTGTGAAAAATCCACCCACAGCAGATTTCAACTCATATTTTACAACTTAATTCACCATTTTCCAAAGACTGTGAGAATTGTCACAACAAATGAAAATGAACTGCATTGAATTTGAAAGTCCATGAAGTTACATTAATTATAATTTTCTTTTATTAAAGACTAGTTATGGTTTCAACTGTGTATGTTCTGTGTATGTACCTGTGCGTAGAACTGCATATGAGCTCCTTTGCTTTGAGCCTGTGAGAGTAACTCAGTGACCAATCGTCCAACTTCTCCTTGATCCTGCAGTGCCCACTCTGGTAGCTTCACGAACAGATACTGTATCATTACATGGTAGCTCTTCAAGTCCTGGAAGTACTTCTGTCAGCAGAGTCATATAAAGAGCAGTGATTTACGTAAGTGATGGTCAGACCTGCTGTTTTCATCCAATATCACTAAATCTGAAGATTTTATGTGCTTGTCATCTTTTTCTAAGCAACCAGAATCAGCTTGACCAACAGTGACGAGGAGCCGGGAACAGTGTCAGAAAATCATTAATCTACAGTGTAATAAAATTACTTGCTTGACTGATGCCTTTTTGTGGCTGTGTACCTTGTGTTCTCTGAGGAGGCTCTGGAGCTCACTGCAGCCATGAGGTTTTGGATCTTGGCTGCTTTGTACTCGGTCAGAGCCTAGCTCAAGCAGACCCTTAAAGGCCTGCAAAAGAGCCTGACTGCTGTTGTGTAGCGCTGAACCTTCTCTTACTGACCCTTGCAGTTCTCGCATGGAACTCCACACATTGCACTGTTCACTCTGAGAGGAGGGCAAAAAGAGAAAAGACAAGTGAACAGGACCACAGACCAAATGTCATATGATACTACAAAATACTATATGACACAAGTGATACTACTTGATTATGACATGCATTGCAATATATTAAAAACACATTAAGGAATCCCTAAGATGACAATTATGCTAAATAAATCCTGTCCTCCAAATATCAATATTACTTTAATGAATAACATTAATATAGATATCTTCCTTATCAAAAGAAGGAGAAAATTTACCTGTAGGCTGGGCTGATGCTGAATTAAGCTTCTTGAATCATTTGGCTGAGCTTCTTTGGCCTTCAACACAGATACTGGGCTTTCAAGCAAATGTTCCTCAGGCTATGCAAAATGAAACAAAACACTTTAATACTAATGCAACATTCACAACAACATATGTACTAAATATCCACTGGTATACAAATGCAGTCCCACTACAATCCATATATTTATGTAGGATTTTCTCACTCCTTAAAATGGCACTGTATGCTCACTCAGTGATGAACGCCTTTGAAACAAAACTGTGAGTGATTATGTGTTTAGGAAGTCAACTTGCCAGCTGTGGAATGAGAATTCCATGTGTTTTTCCATTTTTTCCATTTTTATTGTGTTTTACTCAGTGATTAAATTACATTTTAATTCATTCTTCTTCTTCTTCTTAATAATAATAATAATAATAATAATATTATTGGAAGGAACTCACCTGAAGCTGAGTTGTAAGACCCAACTGTCGGTTCAGTAGCTGCTCATGGGATGACAGGGCTCTCTGAATGGTAGATATGCAGCTGTGGAGACACTCCAGGCAGGAGGAGGCATCAGAAGACTCTAGACCAAACACCTCAGTAATCCCGGAACCAATATTGCTTATCTCACAGATTACTGAAGCCAGCTGTGAAGACAGATACTGAGAGAAGGATAATAGAGCTCAGTCTACAATAAGGTATGTGCTAAAGAGTATCTAACTTTGAGATGAGGTGGTGCTTTAGAACCCACTGGAACATCAGATGAGTGTTGTTACCTGCAGGTTCAGCAGCTTGAGCTGACAGGCTTCCATGCTTTTTTCTGATGGAGCGTGCAGTGTGTGAGTGATGCTGGAAAGTGAGCTACTCAGACCAGTCAGAGCCTCTAATAGCTCAGATGAAACAGCTCCCCATGTCCCTGCTACAGCAGCCTGAAGGGAATGACCAGCACACTCTCAGGTTTTTAAGTCTTCCTCTGCCTACCTACTATTGCTACTAACAGGAATAGGCTCAAATCTACTTCTGCTGTAATAGCTCTTAATATGTCTCACTATTGTTATTCTGGTGAAAAATCACATGTATACTATTTTCCCTAGTCCTAAATGCACAGTCTCTGCCAGAACAATTGGCACCCTTGCTAACTTTATCAGTTATTCCATTAATATTACATTCAAATGTTTTTGAGGTGAACTAGGGTAACTAAACAAATACAAACCATGGTAAGTTTACTCTGAGAATAAAGCAATTTTATTTTTTTTAAATAAAATCACATGTTACAATTATTCAAAAATCTGAATTAAGGAAATGTAAATGAAATGTGATTCCACAGATATTTAACTAATTTTAGGTTGGACCTAGTCCTTAGGAATTTTGAGCAGTGATCAATGATTCCTGGTTCTAGCCCAACTGGTTCAAGCCATTGACTGGATAATTTGGTCGAAAAAATGACGAAGTACTGTGCAATTATTTTGTCTAAAATTAGGGTAAGTTCTGACTAAAATGCACCAAAATCCTCTTTAGTTGATACAAGGTGCCCAGAAAAATGTGTTGCAATCGCTCGGTACTCAGTACCACCAGTATAGTAATCACTGGCCTGTTATCTGTAATCATCTGCACCTGTTTCTCCACTGGTTTGTGCCTTAAATAGCTAGGTTTTGTTATGATTGAACTGGTCTGAAAATGAGAGCCTCTGAAAGTACTTCAAGAAGCCGGGAGAACCATTCCTTAGGACTACATTAAAAAAACCCAAAACAATAAAGACTCTTTGGAAACGAAATATGACAAAAGATTTTTGAACATTACTATATGTCAGGATAGAAAACAATATAAAACTATTAAGCTACCGAAGTGCCCATGCTGCAAGCGTTTTGATGAATACACTGAAGTCGCTCAACATATCCATGTATTTCCTGAATGAGGGAAGGTCCTATATCCTTTTCACCTTCAGCTAACCCAGTCACCTGCAGGGAGGAACAAAAAACAACACCTACTAGAGACCTAAAACCTATAGCATAAAAGTATACTGACTGATGAAGTGACAGTTATGACATAGACCTCTGAAGTAGTTCTGTACTGTGCAGAGTTTAATGAGTCCAGCAGGGTCTGCAGTCTGAGGAGAAGCTGAGTCCAGCTCTCTCTAGCTGTATCCCTTTCCACAGGCTGACCCAGAGCACAAAGACTAGCACCACTGGACCTAGACAAAGAGAAAAACTGTTCTTAAGAGTGTTTCATCAGTGGTCTCTCACTAAGGAAAATCTAATTTATATAAGAGCACATGCTTACTAGATACACTGCTTTTAAGGGGGTTGCATACATCTGCTCTCAGAACAACACCTGTGTTGACATTTGTGGAGTGTGTCTTACCCAGCATGCATTTGTGTCTGTGCTAACTCCTCATGTTCAAGATCAGAGCTGCTGCCGTGGCGTGCAATAGCCACAATCAGATCTCTCTGCTCTCTCAGCTCACTCTGCACCTGCTGGAGGCGTGGGAGAATCAGTGTACAATAATGAACCCAGTATATTTGTCCTTCAGTGCACAATCAGGTGTCGATTTCTATCTTAGTATTTCATGCTGGACCAAAGGCTTACAAATATAGAAATATACACTACTGCTCAAAATATTGGAGTCATCGTAATGTGTTTGAAAGCAATGTTCATAATATAACATCAATTTGGTTCCAGAAAAAAAATTTAAATATTGTAATATGCCTGTTTTCATGTAATTAGTAGAAAACTGTGCAAAGCTATAAAAAAAGATAAATTCAGGTGTGTCCAGAATGATGAATGGAAGCTCCTGTGTAAAAAGTGGAGATTGACTCTCAAGGCAAATCTTGCCCAACTGCTAATATAAGATAATCACAGTATATTACAAATCATGATTTAATTATATCTTGTTGTTCCACAAAAATACAAATACTGAATAAAGAATAGAAAATATATTTGTAATTATAGCAGATATCAATATAACATGCAATTCAAAACTTTTGAACAGTAGTGTAAACAAAGCAGGACATATTCAAGATGGTAGAATTAATAATACAATAAGTAATAGTTTACCAGAGCTGTGTCGTCCTGAGAAACAGTCTCCATGTCCGGGTGAGAATGAACTACTGGAGGCACCATAGTCTCGACTGTCTCACTGACCAAAGCTTCTGCCTGTTGGACCTTACTGACTGACATGTATGTGTCTTCTTTCTTTGTGTGTTTGGAGACGGTCCCTTCTGATTGGTCATTTAACATCTCCTGAAGGTTTGACTGAGTCCCCATGTTAGTGGCCTCCTTGTCTTTGTCTTCCACCTCAGGATTCACAGATGTCTCTGTCTCGTCTGGCTTAATTGAACCTTTCTCAGTCAGCCTTTCCGGCTCCTCTATTGCTTCTGCTTGTTTGATACCTTTGAGTATTTCCTCGGTTTCTTTATAACTCATTTCAATTGGTATGGCAAACTCCAATGAAGGATCAACTCCTACTGGTATTGTATCCTCAATAGACTGGGCAGTGATGGCAGGCACAGAAGCATAGTCTTCAGCAACTGACTCACCATCTGTGGTAACATATTTTGCTACCTGTTCAGGTGAAACAGTATTTCCAGCTTTAGTCTCAGCCTTCAAGGATAAAGACTCCATGGAACCTCTTATTACTTTTGCTGATGGTTCCTGTAGAATGAGATGTTAAAAGTAAGCACTTGTCTCACCTCTCAGCTGAAATGTTGTATTCATAAAAATACGGATGCCAGTTCTTTTCATTATCTAACAGAACAACCATTTGGTTCCCTGAAGTACCTTTTGGTAAATGTTTCTCTATAGTTCCATTTACTAAATGAGATGTGTAAGCATGAAGGTCCATTATGAAGTTCAATTCTCACATATTTAAAAAAAAATTGGAGAACCACCTTAACAGGTAGAAAAGCTCTACAGGTTCTTTACACATCAACAAGGTTCTTCCCACTCAAACTTCTCATTTACAGAAATATTTTTTAGGCAAACACATTTTTAGAGAGTTCTGGCAGGAAGGTAAATTTTACCTTAGTCATAGACACTTGGACCACAGCGGCAGAATCTGTTTCAGCGTACTCCTCGTCCATTAGAATCTCATCTGGGTCCTGGTTTACATGGGTTAGGATAAGAACAGAGTGTAAAAGAAAAGAGCTGACGACTGGAGACAGAATTCATTAAAGAGGACAGAAGAGGACAGCTGTATCTGACAGGACCAAGCAGGTTTAGAATGGCAGATTACTAGTAGACCAAAAAAGAAAATGAATAAAAAGGAAAAATGTACAAAGACTATTTCTAATTTAACTGTGAAAAGTGCTAAATTATTGATTTTCAGGTTGTCAATACCATAGGTTTTTAGCTTTAACCTTTTATTTGAAATCTTTTAAGTTTTATATCAATAATATAGACTGGAAAGAAAATAAAGAACAAAATTAGACAGAATCAGGAAAAACCAAACAGAATGGAAAAGTGGAATGCAAATGTTTTCTGGAAAGATGCCTGTAGTTTGGTAAGAGCAATGAGTTCAAAAGCAAAAGTATTTCCACAAAATCCATTGAAGGTATCGCCCTGCTCAAGATAAAGAGAGATGTTGTCTGCACCTCTGGAACACTGCACGTGAGAGTCTCAGAGGAAGAAGAGTGACTCCCTGCATCCTCATAATCATCGTCCTCTTCCTCAGGATATAGTCCTTCTGCAGGCACCTGCTTCACAGTTCAGGAGATGTGTGAGGCCAGAGGTTTGACTTATCATCTAAATTCACCACTGTGCTAGAACATCTCATTTGAAAGTGTGTTAAACTCACCATCACATCTCCAGGGGACTGAAGGGCCAGACTTAATGCTATTGACTGCTCAGAGGGAGAGACATGGTCCACAGGATAGCCTACAGCAGCCTGTGAGAAAAACCAACAAGCTTAATATAATGCAGCTCACATATAACAAGAAAAGCAAAAGATTAAATTACCACACTGCCTCCAGCAGCAAATATGCACCCATTATTGGGCCAGTAAACATAACCCATAATTAACTTAATTGACTGGCCGATACCAAAAGCAATAACAAATATTATACACTATATCCATACCCATATATATACATATATTCACTATAATCCATATATGAAATTTGGTGAGCATAGGAAAACTCTAATAGTAATTTATTTGTTAAATAGGTATGAAATTGCTAACTATTTTATCACTATCATTTAGCTTCCAGAACTGCTCACTTTAGGAGGTAAACATAGCAATAGGAGTCTTGCGCAAGAACTCCTTTTGGTATAGTAGCAGACTCCTGCCTGGATGGGGAACGAAATCCTCATCTCCTGTGCACTATCCAATATGCAGCAGGTGAGTTCAAAAGAAATGGACATTCCCAGCACTAGTAAACCCCTGTCAGGGTGCTAGCTAAGAATTTGGTGACAAGCTATCTGTTGTAATTACTGGCTGTAATTCCAATACTAGACACATAATAGTAACTAAAATATCCATTTATCTGCGAGTAATACACCAGCTTATATACTTTGCCCTGCTACGTAGCAGTCTCTCTGATACATTTCAACATGCTTTGTTAAAATAATGTTGATAAAGCAAATGAAAGGGCCAGTGGTCCAGTACATCCTCTTATTTAGCCACAGTTCCCACAGATTTCCTTCACTAAACTTGCTCTCCACCCAAGGGATGTTTCCCTTCTTTTATTCCCACAAACATGAAAGAGTTGGAGATAGTCACAGGAGGTCATACAAGATTTAAGACTTTTAATGTCTGCTCCTTAGTTCATAAGCTGTGGTCAGATAAAAGTGTTTTTGAGTTGTTATTATTAAAAGGAAGGAAATGTAATATTTTGGCCTTAGTTTATTCCAAATATTTCATAAGTGTTTTTTATTGACAGTTGTTTTTTTCTTTACTGAGTTCTGGGGAAACATTGCAATTACCACTGCAGTATCAGTGTTGTGCTTCACTGCTTCCTTTAATTACTCCCATGATATCATCCCACATGATTCAGCACTTCAGGACAGGACTGAAGGTCACTTCTTCCAGAACAGCTTTCATGCAAGATAAGCAACTCAAACGCTACCAACAGCTATTAAAACGCCCGAAACTAAAAAATATTGTTTGAATGTCTGAACTGGGTCCAACAGTTAAACTGCAAGTACAAAGCATAAAAATAGCAGTGACCTTTCAGAACTTCATAATCCTATAATGAGTTTTTTTTATTTCTTAAATAATAATCATAAAACTGTGAAAAACAGAGAAATAAGGAGCTGAAGTTATTTCACTTTCTATTAAATTTTGTCATTTATTCACGCTGACATTTATCTTTCTGATATTCTATTACTTATTCCAAATAAAGATGGATGTTCAATGTGTCTATTTAAATACAGACTGCTCTTTTCACATTTTTAAAGGGTATGTTTTCGTAATGTTCGATGTCTGAATTAATCATGGATGACAATTTGCGAATTGAACTAAGTGGCTAACACGCAGTGAACTGTAGAATTGTACAGACCCTGAGTGTAGCACTCTGCTCTTCAGTAAGCTGCTGTAGTTCACAGATGGGCTGCTGAAGCTCCTGGGCTTTGTGGAAGGCTAGCAGAGTGTGTTCTGCTCCTGTCGGCAGTCCCAGGCCAGCCCTGCACCTCTCAATCTCAGCTATGGTTCTCTTCATGACCTGAAGGTTGTCCAGGATCACCTGTAAAATATGATGGACGTTGATCATTTTATAAGACCTTCTGAAGAAGAACATGATGTTTTTAAATAGGCTTTCACAACAAATGAAACAAGTGACCAATAAATTGCATAAATCTGGCTATAACTGCACTTGCCTGTCTGTTCTGGAGATGTTCCTCTGGGGGGATATCCTCTGTGTCCACAGTGGATAAGATGGTTCTGATCTTTGTTATATTTTTCTCCATTGTCTTCACCTCTGTTTCAATGGCATCCATTTCCTACAAATATAATGTGCATAAAATCCATCAAATCCCAGATGGTTTATATCTCAGTTATGTATCATAGGACTAAAACCTAACTGAGCTACCAAAACATATATTATTATTCTGCATTTTTCTGATCACACAGCGTGGTCCTTACTGCAGCTGCATGTTGAAGCTGGGTGAGAGGCTCCAAAGCATGGTGCTGCATCTGGATGACGCTGGTGTGGACCTGGAGAAGTGTCTGCTCTTGAGCACTAGTATCACACACTGCTGAGATCTCCTCAAGCGCAGGCTCAAAAGCCTCCAGAGCGCCCTGGATCCCCTCTGACTCATCCAGCACCATCTGCACACAGAACAGCCTCTCAGACATCAGCATCAATTAATAACTATATACACAAGCTACTGTCTGCCATCAGTTCACTGTGGCAGAAATAAAAACGTTTGCTATGGTTATAAAGAGAGTCTATGTAAGTAACAGCCTGAAGCAGTTCAGCCAGAGGTCATTTCAGTCAGTAGGTTGTTTCAAAGTCTATTAAGTGCACCGGTGGCCAGACCTGTAAGGAGTTGGCATGGCTGTGGAGGCACTTGGCAGTGGTGTAAGTGTGAGGAGTCTCCAGCCAGGACTGAACCTCAGCCATCCAGCGGGTAGAGCTACGAAGAATATCTTCATACTCTTGTAGACATGGAGGGATCTAAATGCACCATGACATAACACATAAATAAACACACAAGTACAAACATTTTTCGTAATAGAAGAATCTCATGGCTATGACAGGGCTTCCTACTTTCAGCCCCATGTTCTGCACATTTTTGTGTTTTTCCCACTCTAGACATTAAGTAGTAGGCTAATCAGCTAAGGCATGCAAGATGAAACAAAGCACACAAATGTGGATAGTGTGAGAACAACAGGCCTGTAATTGGGAGCCCCAGTATAACGATATAAACCAAACCAAACACTTACAGGTAGGTAAGTATGCTTTCTTACATCTGATTCTGATTGACTTAATATTTGTTGAGGGGTAAAACTGAACATTTGATTTTGTACTAAACTATTGCTTTGATTCTCTCCTAAGATGCTAGCATTTGCTGACATCTGACTTATTTAGCACAGGTACAAGACTCACTCTGCTAATGAAGGCCGTTCTCTGCTCTGCCTGTTTGGCTACAGCTTGGTAGAACTGCAGCGGCTTGGTGAGCTCATCCATGAGCAGGTGAGCTCTCTCAGGCTCTTCCGCTGCCAGCTCCTGAACCTCCGCCTCCAGTTCAGCTATCCGAGAGTGCCACTGGTCTAACTCATCCCATATACGCTGCATGTACAGACAACATGCACAAATATAAACATATGCAAATGTAATCTAGGTCTAAAAGCATGACATGTTTATCTCAGAGTGCTAATAAGATGAACATGAAAATCCCACACACCTTTAGTGTGTTCTCAGCTTCTTGTATGGAGGAGCACTTCTTTTGAAGCAGGGCCTGAACACAGTTTAAGCCTACGGTCACCTCGCCCAGCTGCTCACTCATTTTGTGGAGAGGACTAGCCCTTTCCATGGCCTGCCTCACCTGAAACACATGAGCATTAGTAACTGCAGTACAAAATACACACCATTGGAAAACACTGGGACAAATATCACTAATGAAGACACCTCATGTATATTAGTAAAAAATAATGACCCCAATACCTTCTCCTTAGCTTCTTGTAAACAGAGGGAGATTTTATCGTGTAGAGTCTGGATCTCCTGAGGGGTCTCATCACTCCGCTTCTTCACCCTGTTCATAATATCCTGCAGTCTGGCATGCTGACAGCCCAACTCTACTCTAATTTCCTACCAAAAGATAAGACATGGTAAAATATGACAATTTACACTGTTAAAACTTATGAAGAATGAGCCATTCGAAATGGCCTAAAATAATGTGAAATAAAAACTTACAAATGAACTTTGTTGTCTTTACTACTACCATAAAATTACAGGAGATACTGATAATAAACGCAAATGCACAGGGAAGCAGAATTCAACAAGGATTCTAATAGGGTCTATTTCAATAACGACTAAACAGACCAGTGTAAACGCTAAAAAGTAGTTCTTCTGTAAAACAAATTTCATTCAGCAAAAATACCTTAAATTATCTCAATTATAGGCTTTTAGAATACAATACATAATGTTTACAAATGTAACTTATTTCAGTTGTCTGTGCACAATCTAACTTTCCATTCTCTCTCCAGAAGATGAAGTAGGCTCTAACCCGTAAGTGTGAAGGATCTGACTGGTTCTGAAGGACTGACAGCAGTGAGAAAACACTTTGTTGCACTGCCTTAAATTCCTCCTGCAATCGACCCCATTCCTGGATCTCTGAAAGCACGTCACGTCTCACTTCACTGCTTTGTTCCCTTAGGCTGTGGATATAAGCACACATCACTCATATTTTGGCCTAATGGCATATACACAATAAGAAAAGTATAAGAAAATGTGGTTCACTGTATTATTCTATCATCAGTAATAAAATATTTTCACCATTGTACTTTGTTGATTAATTTGTGTTAGATAAAAATGCTGGGTCATTACCAGAAGAGCATGTGAATAAAACATCCATTCATTTTGGGATTAACCTGTTTCGGGCAAAGTGTGCACGATTGTGCATCTCCATACCTTCGACACTGGCTTTGAAGAGATTGTAGGTCCCGATTCATCTCTGTGGGTGTGCTAAGCTCCTGTAGGTTTGATTCACACCTCTGCAGAGAGACCAGGTTGAGGTTCTCCTGGTCCAGAGCATCCTGAAGTAGCTCGGTTTGTGCCAGGATCCCTCGAAGATTCCCCAGAGATCTCTTCATTTTGGAAAAATCTGTAAGCCTACCATGAAGGTGGTTAAGAGTTTCTCTGGATTTGTTGACCTATCAGTCAAAAAGAAAAAAATGTCAGCACAATCCTGGTAACTGATACATTTCAATGCGGTTTAAAAAGTACTCTTAAGAAACAGAATTATTTGATAATACAGCTTAGCAAAATCAGTAGGAACATTATAGAGACATGCTCTGTGAATGCTATTCTTTATTTACCCTGAGGAAAATGCCCTTCCACTCTGTCTCTGTATGTACCACTCTGGATTTGTGTGCATCCAGGGTACGTTGCAGCATGGCCCAGTGTCTCCACAGATTACCCAGTGTCCGATCGGCAGTTACATTACACTTTTGGACCAGGCAGCTCTGTCTCAACTCTTCCAGTCTTCTACCCATGCTGCCCAGCTCCTCCTGAAGCACAAAAATATTTTTGTGTATGGTATATGATCCGTTTTAATAATTTTGTATGTCAAACTGTGCATCTATAAATAATTATACAAAAAATAAACACGTCCGAAATCGTGTTCACTTTGAGTACCACTCAAAAAACAACACTTCAGAAGTGTTACTCACCTTCATTTTCTGGAGCTGGTCTTTGCCCGTATCTAAAAATGCTGATCTGTGATTGAAGTTTTCTGAGAGTTTGGAGTCAATGATTCTGAGAAACTGGTTCATTTCATCATGATGTTTACTGTGACTGGACTGCTCCGTTAAGCTCCTGAAAGAAGACCCCAGATTAAAAACATTGGATCTTAATCAGTCTGATTCATTCCAGTTTATTATGATCAATTATGCCATTAAGGCTAACTATTCGTCTTTGCAAATGATTGCTGAGAGAAGATACTTAAGGGCTTAGTAATTACAGCCAAAAAATATAAAATAGTTCTAAAGATAGAGGGTCACTGTTGATAAGATGTAAGAAAGAAGCAAAATAAGATTGAAGGCTTTATCTACCTCTGAAGAGCATTCTGTTTGAGATGAGCTTGGGCTTTCAGTATGGCCTCATCCACAAGAAGGTGGCTGACAACCTGGATGTGGAGTTTCTCGGTGAGAGTGTCGGAAAAGCACGCTTGTCTAGGAATTCGGG
This sequence comes from Brachyalestes nurse, assembly GCA_037974405.1. NCBI lineage: Eukaryota > Metazoa > Chordata > Actinopteri > Characiformes > Alestidae > Brachyalestes > Brachyalestes nurse. Next base: position 8,112,218 of record JBBPCY010000156.1, on the reverse strand, counting down.
ACTGGATTTCAGTCATGTGAGTCTGGAATTCTTTAGATAGACTAGAAAGAGCTTGTTGAGTATGGCAGCGTTCCTCCATACAGTCTTTAAAGATGGCTGAAGGAATAAGAAGTCTTAACTCAATCTGCTGAAGAAAACCCATGGCTCCACTGACAGCCCACTGGTATTCCTTCAGGGCCTCCTTAGCCTGGAGCAGTTTTTCCTAAACAAACAAAATTCAGATGAATGTGTTATGAGCACAACAGTACTAACTCAAATGTAGTGAAAACGTACCACATGATTTCTGAAATGAATACAGATGTATGGAACCAACATAATTCTCTAAAACGTAGTAGTACCCATAGACATATTATTCCATCATTTACGACTGAGCAACAATTATGAGTTATTTAGTAAATACCGTGAGACTAAGCTACATAGCTAAATGAGAGAAGAACTGAAGTGTCACATACAGGGTTAACCTGCTAAAATGTAACATGGCTATGTAGTTTTCTGCTCTGTATGATGTAGAAGTATTTACCATGTGCATCTTGCATTCTTTCAGAGTTGTTCTCCCAATGTCAGAGATTTTTTTATAGCTCTCAACTGGTATACAATTTTTGCAAGCCTCCAGCAGTCGCAGTCCAGAGTCCACAGTCTTATCAAGTGTGCAACACTTTCGTAGTCCTTTGGTGATACTCTGGTCACTGGGCTCCAGGCCACTGATGTGCTTTAGCTGCTCTTTAGCTTTCAAAAAGAGTTCAGTCAGTACAGTCGCATCCATGGGATTGCTAAGGCCCTCCACTAGAGAGCGCTCAAGGTCTTTAACTTCAGTGCTAACAATGTGTTCCCAGGCAGCAAGGCTTTGAACCATGTTGAGTATCTTATGCCTCTCTGAGTTCAGTTGGGAAGGATAGAGGTCACCAGAAAGAGCCTCCAGCTGGTCAACGGTCTCCTCACAGAACATCTTCAGTAATGGAAACTCTAGTAGCAGGGTGTGGCCCATTCTGAGCCGCTTACCGGCTTCTTCGCTTGCATCTGAGATCAGAGGAACTGTCTTCTTCATTGTCTCACTGTAGGTATCTAAATGCTTCTTGGACTTCAGGTAGTTCTCATGTTCTTTGGCCTGCAGGCCCAGCAGTCTTGCTCTCTCCTGCAAGGTCAGGATGGCACGCAGCAGATCTTTCCTCCGATGTTCCTGGCAGTGCTGGGCTTCCTGGACCTGAGACAGATGCTCCATCAGCATGTGTCTCACAGGCTCAAAAGCAGAAAGTGATTGTTGTGTTACAGGATATCTTTGCCGTTCAAAATCATTAGTCATTTGGCGTAAGCTCTTCTGGATGGTAGCAAATTCCTCTGCAGAAGATTCCTGGGCATGCAAGAATTCCTCCAGTTCCCAGCATGAGGCTTGCTTACGTCTTACTACACCACTGATCTCTGTTCTCAAAGTGGTAAGTTTGTCTATGAGGTGAAAACTCTCTGCCATGTTAAGACCCTGCACCATGTCTTTTATCTCGTCTAGAAGGGTCTGAACAATAACTACCCGTTTCTCAGCTTCATTCAAAATAACTTTGTTCTTTTGATGAAGGACTTTAAAGTCTGCAGCAGTGGTTCCAAGCTCTACTGCTGAACTTTTATTGCATTCTTTCTCTAACAATGAGGTAAGCCAGGTGCTATTTTCTGTGATTTGACTCGCCAGTCTCTGTCTTGCATGCAACATTTGATTTAGTTCTACAGAAGCGTGGTCTGACTTCTCCGCAATCTTACTGTATAAGTTTTCTAAGGTCTCGAGGGCAGACAACATAACAGAAGAATCTTCTTGATTGAGTCCTGCAATGTCGTCTCTCAGCTTTTTAGCAACTGAGGCTAATTTGGATCTTCTAGCTGATATTTCTGTTTGGAGTTTCTTCATGCTTTTAAGCTGCTGATTAGCTTCCTCGGAAAAGAGAGATAACTTTTTTCTCATGGTGACTCTGCTCTCTGTCTGTTTAGCCCAGGTGAAATAATCCTTCATAATCTCAGTGATCCCTAGTAGTGACTGGTCACTGAGACCGGGAACACAAGTACCAAGCTCCTCCTGAGCACGATCCAACTGAGATTTCACATTTTGTAAGACTTGCTCAATGTCCTCCTTCTCCCTCTCCCCTAGTGGACTCTTGAAAAGGCTCTGACACTGTTTGATGAGGTATAGGTAGCGTTCATTCTTTTCCACAATGTCAGATAAGGTGATCATTCTCTGCATAGCACTGTGGTATTGTTCATGTGGATGAGAGGAGAATGAAGGAGAAGTTGTTTGAAGAGCTTCCAAATCACCCTGAAGCTCCTTAGCATCCTTCAGCAGTACAGAAGCTTCTATGGTACAAATTTCTGTCTGCCTCAGAGTCTGATCTGCAGTTGTCTCCAAAATCTGCCACCTCTCTTGTAAGTTCTTCACCTGGAGCAGACATGCTACCGGGCCCTCAGCCTCACCTAGATGAGCTGATAACTGGCAGCATGTATGCAGCAATTCTTCCAGCAAGCTCTTCTCCTGTTTCATGCTGTTTAGGAATGCATGTAGTTTTTCTACTTGAACAGCACTGCTCCTCAAAGAACTCCTACAGGACAGAGAAAAGCATGCAAGAGCATGGAAAATGTATTCAGAATAGAGAAATTAAGCATCTGTATTCAGTTTGTGTTACAAAGGGAGTACAGTTACTTTTTATGTATTAGGGGAATACATTAATAATATTTTCCCTCTAAAAAACATCAGTGCAACTGTTTTAAAATCCATGGGAGGTAGCTTAACAAAGAGCCTCTGAAGCTCAGATAATAGCAGATAAATTGGTGAGATAATTCAGCTATTTATGTCAGCAATCCTGAGATCTTTGTGGAAATGACTGAACCTTAGAAGTGTGTATGAAGCATGCCATATACATCATTAAAAATACATCGCATGGCAGTCCACTTTATAACCAAATTTGCAAGATGTTTTTCATATGATGTGTTATGTCTGGTGCGTCTCAGTGGCCAAGGAGCCTGTCACCTGAGTATTAGAGGAACGTGGCTCGGGTGAGTGTTGTGTGAGTGGTGGTTAGGTGTTTGGCAGCCCAGGTGTAGGCCCTAATAGCAAATTAGGGCTGCTAAGCGTCTAACGACATGTCCACCTGTCATGCGTCTGTGAAACAAGGAGTTGTGAGTCTGTGTCGTGTGATTGGCTGTCTGTGTGTAGGTCTAGTTTCTTAAGCGCCAGTCGAACCTAGGAAGGTGTGGGATCTTCAACATTCCTCTCGTGTGTCTTTGGGGGCTGAGGAAGCAAAAGGAAAAAGAAAACGCATCGCTGGGAAAAGCCAGTTGGACTCAGGTCAGACCAGTAGTAGATCTGTGGAAACCTGCTCTTCTGTTTGATCTCTGTTGCAGTAACCACAGTCACCCTGATCGTACTGGACTGAGCTGGCATCTCCCAAGCTGAAAGAAAAGGAACGGGCTGCTCGGACTGTTCCTGAGTTATGTGTACGCCAGAGTGAAGGTTCTTTGGCGTCCTGAAGTTGTTCTGGGTTTGTTATTTTGCAAAGCGAGCAAGCCCAGTTCTCAGTTGTTCCAGACAAAGAAAATAAAAGAAACCTTAGTTGAAAATCCTTTGGTGTGCTCGTCCATTTACCCCCGAGACATCATGACAGAGTCCATCAGGTTCTGTTTCTTACTATTAATAACCAGTAAGAGAATTTTAAATATACATCATGCAATTGGCCAATCTGTCAATCTTACAATATGCCTTGCAATATTACAAACACGCTGCCAAACTTTCGTGACACGCTTAAAGGCTGGTGTGCATTATTGTGCACAAAAATGTGTTATTTGAGTTTTGATCAGAAGCTTCCTGTGATATCCATATTTTAAAAGCCAATGCTAAGATGAATGATATATTGTGTTTTTCACAGGGTGACCATTTCTGCCCCAGAAAAAAATGCCGTTAAGTGAGGACACGCCTCTGTCCTTGAGAGGGTAATTTTATCCTGTTTAAATTGCACTTTAGCCAGGAATTCCTTTGCTAATTTAACAAACACTGCACATAGCTTTCAGCTTGCTTCAGGGCCTAATTAAAATTAATCTGGGTCTTAAACTCTAGTCCTATGATCTGTAGGAGAGATTCCTGAACTGAGCTGAGCTATGAAACAAACGAGAGTCTTTTTTTTCATTAAGAGAGGGTAAACAGGAGCATGGCATTTCGGGCAGAGCTCTAAATTTGTCCGTCTCGTCTCTTTTCTGGGTAGTGCTGCAGCTGCGGTGGGGCAGCTGAAGGAGCTCTTTATTCGTGTATCTCGCAGGCCCTCTGTGCTGCTCTGTTCTGCCAGAGAGCCGTCACCATGCCTGTCACTCAGAAGCTCTGTCCAGGCCAAACTACAGCAGCAGAACACACACTGAGGAAAAGTCAGAAACAACCCATGGGGGCTTTGCAAATCCTAAAAGTTCAGCCTCCTATTCCCTCAAGCCTTATTGACATGCACATCAGCTTTATGAATGTATAATCGACAGCAGAAATGATCATCTCTTGCCCAAGAAGTTTTGTCAAGTAAGAGTGTCGATGTCCATATATTAGTGAACATATCCTGCACCTTTACTCACTCGCCCTTGATCAGCCTACCAAATGCATTTATATTTATGTGTTTGTCAGACTTTTTTAGTCAGAGAGATTTGAATCACGCTACAGAGGGAGATCTAGAGTTAGGACTCTTACTAATGTAGCATGGTGCATTTTCCCAAGTGGGGAATACTGAACTGCATTCTGCTGAGTGGAGGGTAATGGTTTTACCCAATATGCTACACCAAGCAGATTCACCTTGTAGCACAAGTACACTATATGGACAAAAGTGTTGGGATGCCTGACCATGACACCGAACAGGGACATTGCATTCAGATACATAGACTTTAACATGGAGCTGGTCGCCGTTCACAGCTACAGCAACTTCCACTCCTCTTGGAAGGCTTCCTTCAAGACTTTGGAGTTTCTGTGGGAATTTGTGCTCATTCATTCTGTAGAGCATTTTTGACGTCAGGCACTGATGTCAGATGAGCAGCCCTGGCTCACAATCTCTGTTCCAGTTCATCCTAAAGGTGCTGGATGAGGTTGAGGTCAGGGCTCTGTGTGGATCAGTCAAGTTCTCCTACACTGAACTCCTCCAGCCATGTCTTTATGGAGCTTGCTTTGTGTACTGGGACACAGTCATGCTGGAATAGAAAAGGTTCTTCTCCAAACTGTGTCCACAAAGCTGGAAGCCTGGCATTGTTCAAAATGTCTTGGTCTGCTGAAGCATTAAGATTAAACCCTTCACTGGAAGTAAGGGGCCGAGCCCAAACCCTGGAAACAGGTCCCAATACTTTTGTCCATATAGTGTAGCATAGTATTGTGTCTCTGTGTGTCTGTACAGTCATAACATAAGCAGCTTCCTCCAGGATCAGGGGTTGTGATTCTGATTCTGATTTAAACCTGTGCTGAACTAAAGCTACGCCCCCTATCGGCTCGCGCGCCCTCTCGCTTGCTTCGTGTCTCTTTAAAGCGTTAAGCAACGCCCCGATCACGTGAGGGTGCGCGCGGCCAATGGTGGCGCGTGAAACGTCGAATCTGGTTTCAACCGGTTTCTATCTTATATTTCAATATAAAAACTAAATAAACATTCGGCCGTTATTGTATTGAAGCTTTGTGTGACTCGAGAGGGACTCTGCAGAGAGAGAGAGAGGGAGCGAGACCTACTCTAAACAAACCACCCATTTTTTTTAAATAAAAAACAGCCAAGATGCCTAAAAGAAAGGTAAGATCGCATGCATATTTTTTTCTTTTTTTAATTGATTAAAAAAAAGGATTAATAATGTTGGGGTTTTTTGTCGATGCATGTATTTTTGGGGGCTGTTGTTCTTTTCTGGAATGGCTTTTTGGAGACAAAGCTGTCAGCCCTGCTGTCATCCTGTGACGTTGGGGTTTGTGCAAAAAAAATGTAAACAGCCTCGTAAATTTGTCTCCTTTTTGAGGCGTTAATAATTATCAACGAGGCTCCTAAATGGGCCTAAATGCACAAAAGCTGCAAAAAAACGACCCTCCACCGTGATTTAGGGGCCAAATGCGAATTTTTAATTCCTTCCACCGTCGAGGACTTGTTCCCCAACTGTCACCCTGCCTTGTTTTTTTTCACGCGTCTTCGAGGAATTTCGCTCCTAAAAACACCCCCAAAAAGAGCAGTAACGACCCAAATTGCAGAAAAAGACTTCAACTAAATATTTTTGACATTTTTTTCAAACATAAAAGGGCTCTAATCTTCCTTTTTTGTCCTGCTGCGTTGTACTTGGAATGCTGTGTTGGGGCTCTCCGTCTAAAAAATCTTCTATTTTATTTTTGTTTAGAAGTGTTTGGTGCTTTTGCCGTGTTTACTGAACGTCTGCCTCCAAAAAAATTATTTATTAAAAAATGGATTAATAATGGGCCTATTTTGGGTGTAATAATGGGGAAAATCATTTTTGGCGCGATTAAAAAAAAAGAATTCGCCGGAGATTTCAGAAGAACGATTTAAAATGTAGAATTGTTATTAAACAAACAAACAAACAAAACAACAACAACCGAAAAAAAGCCCGACCGTTTAAAGCTTTATGGCGCGAGGACGGGAGGAGAGGAAGCGCGAGGCGCGTCGCGCGCGCCCTCCGATTTGAATTTGAATTTGAATAAGCGCGGGAACTGCTGGGAACAACAAAAACAAGCAGCCGATTTCGAGATTTAAGCCACGAAGGAGCTTTAATTAACCGTCTAATTGATGATTAAAGTATTTTATTCATTTCATCACGTATTTAATGTGTTTATCCGACTTTTTTGCTGATTATTGTCTCTGATCTGCAGGCTGATGGAGAGAAAGCCGCCAAAGGCAAGGAGGAGGTTCGTGTCCACGGTTTTAATCCAACATGTTTTGATTTGATTTGATTTGAGCTTGTGGACCACTCACTCATTTCGGTTCGAATCATAATCAGAATCTCTTCTCTCTCTTGCAGCCAACAAGACGCTCTGCAAGACTGTCTGCTGTAAGTCTCTGCCCTTTTAATCCTCTCAGAGTAGCAGTTTTTGGGATTTCTGTGTTAACACGAGTCTATGGGCTGTTTGTTACCTGCTTATTATATTACTATAACTATTATTTTTATGTTATTACATATGTATTACTCTTTTTTATACACTTTTTACAGAGACCAGCCCCTCCTAAACCAGCCCCCAAGCCTAAGAAGGCTGCCCCCAAGGTAATAATAATAAACCATGAAAACAGAAACATTGTGTAAATAGAACCATGCACAAAAGGTTCTACACACAGTAAAGCCACGTGTGTGTGTGTATATATATGTGTGTATATATATATAAAACCTTTTGTTCTACACATAGTAAAGCCATGCTTATATATAGAGAGAGAACCTTTTGTGCATGGTCAGAGTGAAAAATTGGCCTTTTGGTAATTAAAATGGTAGTAAATAACATTGTGTGCTCATTAAAGTTGCATAAAGTTCATCAGTACTTATACACACTCTAATTGCTACAGATTGTATTGTTGGGATAGTTGCTGTACAATGGGACTTAAAAAATAATAAATTAAATGCTGATTGCTGATCATATATTTAACACATTTGACCTCACAGAAAGCAGCCAAAGGGAAGAAGGGCGCCAACCCCGCTGAAAACGGAGACGCCAAGGCAGACCAGGTACGCTGAAGAGCCAAATCACAGCATAAACCCGGTCGTCTGGGTCTTGAATTTAGTTGTAATTGTAGTTACGTAAACAAAAGGTCCATAGAATGAGGCCATTTCAAGCACTATGAAGTATTAAAGGGCTGCTTCTTCCAAAAACTTGTACTGAATAGAGGTTATTTAGTTAGCATAAGGCAAATAGTCTGTAGCGTATATGTTTACTGTAGACATTTAAGCATTTGAATATTTAAATGATTTCAAACCACATAGTTATTCATCTCTAATCAGTACAACTAATAATGTGCCGATTCCCCCCCCCCCCTTCAGGCGCAAAAGGTCGAAGCCACCGGAGACGCCAAATGAGAAGCAAATGAATTGTTGAATTCTTCTGTGTACTTGGTGACTGTACAGTTTGAAAATAACTATTTTTTACCAAGTTTTATATTAAGAATATCGTTTATAGTTTAATTGTTGTTTTGCTTTCATATCCATTCACGCCCCCTCATTAACGAAGCCGCCCGAATCCTCGCCAAAACGTTCTTCCCCGGCTAGAAATTGGTTTTTAAACTCATGAATGTTTTGACATTTTTCTTCCCTTTTTTCCCTTATTTTTCTTATCAGTCTATTTTAAACACCAAACATTCTCATAAGGCAGCTATTATGTGTTTTTAAACTGTTTTAGGAAAGGATTCTTCTTTTTTTTCCTCTTTTTTTCTGTACTTACAGCAATACTGTATTTTAATTTAGCGTTAACACACACACACACACAAATGATTGCTAAAATTGCAAGCAGAAAATCAGCCATGATTAAATTTGCAGTCTAAAATGAGCGATTTTCATTTTTCCTTCAAACTGTTAAAACGTCGCTTTTATTAAGTTATAAGCTCCAATATTGGAAGGATGTTTTGTGACTCCTAAAATTACTTGTTTTGAATAAAATAAAAATTTCAAAAAAAGACTCCCATTTGTGATTCATTAGAAAATGAAGGAAATGGATGGAGAATCCTGGTTCCTCAGCCCTAAAGGATGTCTGCTGCTTTTATTAAATTTCTCTACTGAAAATGAGCTCATAGTTCTAAACAGGTGGGTTAAACTGGAGAATCAGTTTATTAGAACTATAAATGCAATTACACATTTAATACATTTTTGCAACTCAAAATTGTCTCAGGACTGAATCCTGGTCTTGGTCACATTAAATGGCTTGGTAAGCATTTTGTGATGTTTTGATTTATGGGCTTGTGCAGAGGGGTGTGTAATAAATGAGCATATGAAAATAAATAATGGAAATGACCTGATACCTCATCACAAGCACATATTTTATTTAGGAAAAAAAGCTTGAATTAAAATAACCCCACTTCTCTAAAGATGTGCTGGGAGCTATCAAGGGTTAAAAGACAAGACTCCCACTAGTTAATGTCTGAAGGAAATGAAACATCAGACCCCAGTTACCCTTTAATACTATTTAATAGGAGCCTTTTTAATATTAGAGTGGATTTTTTATCATAAAACTACTGGGACACACTCCCAACCCTTGAAGTTGCCACTTTTTAAACACAAAAATATGTACTTGTGATGAGGTATCAGGGTCATTTTCTTCATTAAAATAGCATTCATTTCTCACTGATTCTGCTGCACAGACCCATCATCAAAACATAATTCAAGATGTTCTTAACAAGTGACCAGGATTCACTCTTGGAGACAATGTTGAGTTACACAGTGCATTAATAACTCTTAACGAACTGGTTCTCCAGCTCTGAGCCATCTGGTTGTGAAAACAGAGAGCATGGTCTGATTAAAAAAGTTTCTGTACAGTAGTAAAGTAAAAATGTAGTTTCTGAAGTAAAAGAAACAAAACATCAGACCCCAATTACCCTTTAATAGTATTTAATATTAGGCCTTTTGATATTACACTGGATTCCTTAACATTAAACTACTGGGACAGTCCAGATCTCTCAACCTTTGATGGCCTCCAGGATTTCTTTAGAGAAGTGGGATCGTTTTCATGTATGCATGAAGCAATATGTGCTGATGATGAGGTATCTGGGTCATTTTCTCCATTACAATAGGGCTAATTTATTACAGGCCCATAAATCATCAAAACATCATCTAAGCTGCTCTTACCAAGTCATTTCACAAGTGACCAGGATTCACTCCTGGGACAATGTTGAGTTACACAACATGATAAAGTGCATTAACAGTCCTAACTCATCTGGTTGTGAAAACAGAAAGCAAGATTTACTTGAAAAAAGTGTAAAGAGGTAATTTTGTCTTACAAGAACAAACCACAGCACGCAGTGTGAACAGGGTGAAATTCTTCCTCAGTGTGTGTGGACGGTACCTTGCTGAGTGGTGCCACCAGCAGTCTTGGGATTCGAACCCATGACTTTCTGATCGCAGGGCAAACTCCCTAGCCACTAGGCCACCAGCTGAAAAGGTTCTTTCTGTTAAAAAGAAAACAGCAGAGAGGTAAAGTTTTTTTAAAAATCATTTCTGAAGAAAAAGCAAAACATCAGACCCCATTTACCCTTTACCCTGTTTCATATTATTTTACTTATTACCTACCCTGTTTCACCATTTACCCTATTTAATATTATCTCTTTAAATCTTACAATAGATTTCATATCAATAATAAAATACTGGGGCAGTTCAGATTTCCAAACCCTCCGGCATTTTTTTTTTGGAAAAAGTGATGAAAATGACTGCAGGACCTAAAGATAAGACCTTCAAGGTTGGGAGGTCTGGACTGTCCCAGTAGTTTAATGGCAATGAATCCACTCTAATATTAAAAGGGCTTATATTAAATAGTATTAATGAGTAAATGGGGTCTGATGTTTTGTTGAAGCTTTTTTTTTTTACTTTTCTACTCTACAAAAAGGGCTAATCTAAAATGATTCAATTTTTCAAGTCATTCAGCGTGTTTTACAGGAATAGATTAAAAACATGTCGCATAAAAACTTGTAGGAAAAAAAGAGAATATGGACTGTCCCATTAAATCCACTGCAGTATTCAATTAAATAGCATAGAGGCTAAATGGGGTCTTATGTTTCGTTTCTTTTTCGTCAGAAACTACTTTTGTTTTACTAATCTGATACATGATTTAACTCATCAGCTCATTATCATGGTGTTTATGAACGTAGTAAGGTGTGTTAGAGGCACTATAATGTACATTATATGTGGTATAAAAACTGAAAAACACCGATCTATTTTAGACCAGTTGGACTGAGATTAGCACCAGCATTACTAAGGTTTACGTTGGTTAACCATTTCACCACTAGAGGGCAGCAGGACATAAACAATGAAAGACTAGCGATTCGAACCTGAAGTGACAGTGAAGTCATTTCAGGTTTTGGACCAGCAGGGGGAGCTCTTACCATTCAGTTCAGGGGTTCAGTGAATACACTTTGGGCTCGGGTTTAATCTTCATGCTTCAACATACCAAGACATTTTGGGCGCCGTGTTTCCAACTTTGTGGACCCAGTTTGGGGAAGAACCTTTTCAATTCCAGCATGACTGTGTCCCAGTGCACAAAGCACTAACCTGAACTACAGCAGGATGGATGATACAATATATGGACAAAAGTTCTGAGAAACCTGACCATTACTCCAACAGCGGTTTTAGGTATTCCTACACAATGAGGGTTTCTCCTAACTTCAGATGAACTAGTCCAACAAAGTCCACAATCTGGAATATAATGTTCATGCAGGACCATTGTGAAACAACCCACAACGTTCTGAGAGCCTTCAAACACTTTCAATTAAAGACATTTTTTAAAGCATGGGTGGCTAACATCATAAACGAACATAATAATGCGATTTTTTTTCACATTAAAATTACTAAATACACTAAAAAGTAATTTTATGTTCAGTTTGTCAATGTGATCCAATCAGTCCTTCATTAAATGAAATCAGGAGCTGCTGATGGAGTTTCACAAATCCAAACAACGGCTGGAGGAACCGAGGAGGAATCTGGAACCGAACCTGTGTTCACCTCACCAGCTCACACAATATGAATTATTTTTACAAACACAACAAGTCTTGATACTTTTTACTGCTTTCTTGTTTGTTTGGATTTATTTGCTCGCAGAAAGACCCTTTTTACTGAGAAAAATGGGCATAGATGCCTTTTGCACAGTCCTGTATTTTATATATAACATTACAGATAAAGCTCAGATGTGTGTGGGTTCACTGGTCATTTTAAATGGCAAATAAAATGGACCTGTTTGTGACATCATGACCTCAGGAAACCTGAATTGCCAACTGCACGACTCTATGTAAACTATGTTTAAATCTCAATTAAATGAGTAAAATTCCTCTGTAAAGGACCTGCCGGTGGATTCAGGCTCACACAATTCACTCCTATTACTTAGTAACTCAGTCACATATCAGAATCAGAAAACCTTATCGATCCCAGAGGAAATTGCTTATGTTAAAACTGATGTAATTGAAGTAAAGTAATAGTTTTCCATGGGCATTCTGTGTGACCTGAAGCTGCTGTTGTCTTGTGTCCTGCAGGCTGTTTCTCATACTGGTGTTTTCCGTGTTTCGCCTGTAACACGGCAAAGAAATTTGGAGAGTGTTTGTGTTTACCACTACTGGACTTTGGCTTTTGTGCTCCACCAGTCACCTTAGCTATGAGGGCAACACTGCGGCAGCGCTACGGCATTAAGGTGAGGACGGGGTGTGAACAGTTATATATATATATATATATATGTGTGTGTGTGTGTGTGTGTGTGTGTGTGTGTGTGTGTGTGTGTGTGTGTCTGTGTGTGTGTGTGTGTGTGTCTGTGTGTGTGTGTGTGCGTGCGTGCGTGTATACACATACGCATGTATACAGCCTTGAAAAAAATAAGAGACCTCATCTTTTTTTTCCTGGTTAATGCTTTAGTAATTTTGGGGAATGTGTCTATGTAAAATGTGCGTGTCACCTTTATTGTTAGAAGAACATTTAAAAATAATACATTTCAATAATTTATCATACCATGTAAATGTTAAATTACACAACATTCTTACATTACTTTACAGTTGCAAAACTCACTTAAAAAAATAAAAAACAAATTATAATAGGTCTATGGGCTACACAAAACATGTTCATGAAGTTCTTTGCACAAAATCATTCTCACATAAAGAGATATCACCAGCTTTATTGTTGTCAGTGTCAGTCCATTTTAAAAGGGCCGTTTAAGGGCTCTGTTATTTTTATGCAAATAAGCTGTTGCTGGTCACGCCCCCACCCATCCCATGCTTATGAAATGAAACGAACAAGCTAGTTTATACTTAACTGCCATAGAAACTAAAAAGTCATTATCTGCTGACTTGTCAGGGACAGTAGGTACAGATCCCCCACGACGCTTAAGTTAGCTCCTTATTCAAATTTTTTGTTCCATTTTAAACAGCATTATTTAAGGTGGAATGAAACCGATTGTTGCTGGGACATGGACATCGAAAATTAAATGGAGCCACGCAGTTCTTCAGTTTTCTTTGGTTGGGAGAAAATGTAGGGATTTGTGTTGTTCTTTGCAGCCAACAACACTCTCGCTATGTTGCTATGCTCGTAAAACCAACAGACAAAAATGGCGGATCTTCAACTAATCTAGTGGGTGGGGTCTCAACAGATGAGTAGCGGTTCTATGCAGCCTGTGCATTTTACACACACACACTGATGTAAACTGTACAAATAGTGAACAGAAAAAAGGAAAAAGTGGTCTCCTGTTTTTTTCCATGGCTGTATATATACAGAAGAGTTCAGTTTAACTACAAACAAAACAAAGCTTAGGTGTCTTGTTTTGTCTCTGATGTTTTCTGTTAGTTAATATATTTATTTAAACATCCCTGTTTCTTTCTCTCTATCTCCCTCTGTGTCTCTCAGGGAACCATCCTTAATGACTGTGTCTATTCCGTCTTCTGCTATTCCTGCGTTTGGTGCCAAATGTCAAGAGAGATGAACAAACGTGAACAAACAATTGTAAACTCCCCAGCCAAATAAAAAAAACTCCTTAATCATCATCATCAACAACAACAACAACAACAACAACAACAACACCACGGAATAGCAATAAAGTCATTTCATTAATTTACTTGTTGTTGTATCCAATAACGTCAGATTGAACACATTTATAAATATACTACACATTACATGCTTTGCAAGTTTTTCTCAGTACTTAAAATGTAATGGGCTTTAATGACCTTAATGGGAATCTTATTTTTAGGACCACAAATAACCACTAGAGGGAAGTGTCTTCATCACAATGTTTTACAATTTAACTCTAATTATACGGTAAATGGGTAATTGAAATTATACGGTTTCATCTGCAGAGGGCAGCACGACACCAATAAAAATCTGCCCCTTGATGTAGATGAATATTCACTACAGTAAAATAAATACATTGATTAATTAATTTTAAAAAGGAAAAATGGGCAATAATGGTGCATTGTGAAATTATCTTATCTGAGACTTTAACACAGTTTGGCGAATTTTGTGTACCCTTGTTTCCCATGTGTTTTAAAGTGCGTTTGAGGTTCTACTCTAAAACTGTAACCTTCTGTACTTGTCCACACCAAATAATGCTGCAGTTAATCAAATAAATGTGATATGAGAACTTGGTGGTGAAGACAGTGTTATTATTCTGAGTACAGTTGTGTAGACCAATAGCTATAGACTACACAGTCTTCAGCAGTAGGGCAGCTGGTGACCTAGTGGTTAGTTGCCCCATGCGATTAGAAGGTGTTTGAATCCCAGGACTGTGTTTGAATCCCAGGACTGCTAGTAGCACCACTGAGGTACCCTAGAGAAAGGTACCTTCCCCACACGCTGCTCCCCGGGCGCTGTGTTCTTGGCTGCCCACTGTGTACCGTGGTGTGCTCAAGTATGAAAAATGGACACTTTACTCTTTAAATATAGCATCATGTCATTACAGAATAAAGCCACCAGAGAGAGCTTCCTTCACAGGCAGCTATCTGGGTGTGCTCTGTACAACAACTGCATGAGCACATGTAAATACTGTGCCTTTGTGTTTAAAAAATACCATTTTCTTGTGACTAGTTGTCACCTGGCTTTTATTTATAGATGGTTTAAAAGCCACCTTCTAATTTCATGAGCAGCTGTATTCAGTTCACATTTTGTTCTGTCCTCAGCACACCTGAACCATGCCATTCAGAACACTCAGTACTTTGGTACTGATATGAAGTTGGATCAGTTAGGGGGCCCTAAAAGCTGGTTTTAAAAACGAACATTAAAACATTTAAAACTGATTTTACTGTTACTGCTTCTTGAGCAAACTCTCTCTACAGTACTTCTGTTTTAATAAAATATTCTCAGAAGCCACCATTCTCAACCACTCAGAGCTACGCAGGAGTACAATCTCGAAAAAAAGATACAAAGCTGTCCTTGCGGTGATATTCCTCTCAACAATGCAGTGGTCCCCTCAGGGGTACTATATCTAACACACTGTACCTTTGAGGGAACATTTACATTGTTTATACCTTGAAGAACACAAATACATGGTAATATGTACAATACATTTTTGACAGTGTAGCAAAAGTTAGTCATTCTGGGCTGGTTCACTCTGGGCATTCGGGTCATTTAAACCCTCAAACTCATATTCTTAAATCTCAAGTGCACTTACAAAACCACTTTGGGTTCCTTAAAGAACCATGTCTGAAAAGGTGATTGAAAGAACCTTCAATTAATGGAAAGGTTATTTGCCAATTTAAGAGCTCTCCCTAAAAACCCTACATCATGTGAAGGTTCTTTAAACTTTTTAAAGGGGTTCTTCACAAGAACTGGCTCTCTGAAGAGCCATCCATTAAAAGGCTTGCAAGAACAAACAGTGGCATCTTCCATGGCATCACACAAAGAACCCTTGGTGAAATCTTTATGTATGAAATGACCATTGGACCATTAAGTAGGTTACTGTTGTGATTTTACTCATAGACGTCAGACCAGCAGGTAATCACCACTGAATCTATTGATAAAATGTTCAGGCACGTCCTCCACCCGACCTGCAGAAGCACAGTAAAGATTGATCCTAATCTTTTGAGAAAATATTCTACAGTCTGTGTAACACGCACGTGAGTGTATGTGTGTGTGTGTGTGTGCATCCATCATATAAAGCCACACATATCTTTTGTCCATCATTCAGTCATTCTCTCCTCAGTCCTCCCGAACTTCCAGGTTTCTCCTCTGCACTCACGCATCACTCTGGTAAGAAATTAACAGAGATCATGAGACCACGTAGTTACAGTTTACTACAAGTTCATTATCAGAATGTTTATTACTGAACTTTGTTTTCCATGTACAAATAATGTAATATAATTTACCTAAAACTGTATAGTGTAGATTAAATGAAGACATGTCATTGTTAATCATTAATAATTTTTTTAGATATAGATTATTTTAAAAAACTGTTTTGTTGTGACATCAAAGACACACATAACAAGAAAAAAATTGCAGAAAATATATTCTTAGCTACAAAAAGGGTTTTTTTCCCTCAAAGATACTCACATCTAGACAAATACTGCAGCAAATGTACCTGTAGCTACAAAAAATGTTTTACTGTAATATTTAAGACACACACAACTAGACAAATATTTCAGCAAATATATTTGTAGCTACAAAAATGGTTTTATTATTACCACAAAGACACTCACACAAGATAAATATTGCAGCAAACTATTTTTTCCCTATGATCAAAAGATGCTTTTCAGAAACATCTCAACAATTGCCAACAACATCTGTGCTTTTTAAAATGTATTAATTTTATTTATTTATGTTTTAGTCACAATGGCAACCAAAATGGTCATCCAGCAGCCCAAGCCGCTAGTAGTGGCCCCAGGTTCAGACCAGTGGAGTTCCAGCATCTGCGAGTGTGACAATGTTAACGACTGTGAGTAAAACTTGACTTCTTACTGATTCTTTACAGCATCTTTGTGTTGGCTGAATTTTTAAATGCTGCTAGAATTCTTAAGAATCTGCCAAATATGCACTGATTCAAACAGGCACATCTTTTACACATTGCATAAAATATACAAAGTATTTTGGAACACAGTTGTGTTGATTTTTATGTTTTTCATGTGGAAACAATGTAAACATCTCAATCTAGTGCATCACTTTTTCCTCAATCCCCTGGAATGTGGAGTAATCGGTTCTATGCTGTGGCGTCCGCAGGTTGCTTTGCGTTGTGGTGCTTCCCTTGCTTTGCCTGCATCACAGCCAGAGACCACGGCGAGTGTCTGTGTCTGCCTCTGCTGGAGAGCTTCGGCTGCATCCCCCCCATCACCATGGCCATGAGGGTGTCTGTCAGAAACACCTACGGCATCGAGGTTAGCACCCGATACATTTTTAGTAAATGATCTACTGCATCAACTACTTGGCTTATATATATATATATATATATATATATCCCACATTCAATATGAGATTATAAGGTTTAATACATAAAAAACAGACATCTACATGGCCATTTTCAACCTCATTTTATTTCTTAAATTAAAAAGCAGTTCATTCAAAACAGGCTGCTTTTGCTGCACCATATTTATTCTGTATGGACTTGGGTGAAAATAGTATGTTTTGTATTTTAAATGCTATGTTTATAATGGTATGTGGCATAAATGGTATGTTTTTATTGTACAAAAATAAGGATTTTTTCCCTATGATTATAGGTCCTTCAGTTGAAAAAAAAAATTATACTGACTGATTTTTATTATCTCCCATTCATAAATGTTTTTGCTCATAAAATGCTTTTCATCAATAAAATAATTTCTATCATCATTGTTTAATTTTTGGAAATAAAATAAAATACTTTTTTTCCAACTGACAGTTGTTCAGTATAAACATCACTGAATGAGCTAAATCAGAGCTGAATGTCGTGCTGGTGCTGTTGTGTTTCACTGTGCTGATAGTGACTCTCCCCATGTTTCTGCAGGACTCCTTATGTAATGACTGTGTGTACGCCTGTTGCTGTGGACCGTGCTCCTGGTGCCAGATTCGACGTGAACTGAAGGCCCGTCAGCATCCTGTCACTCTCTTCCACAATCGAGCCAAATAATCACCACCACCACCTTCATCACCAGGACAACTGTTGTCATTCTCAGAATCATCTAAAAGACGACAGAGACACTGACTGAAAAGCATCCATTGTCCAGGCTAATCTCTGGCCTGACCTAATGACTCCAAAAAACGTGCCTGATCCAATCTTGTCTCACTCTCGTCACCGATCTGGTATGAGCTTTAACATTCCAGAGAGGTGGATCGCTGTGTACTCACTGGGGTTCAGATCTGAGGTGTGAGGGACTGATGTGGACTATGATATTTTGCTACAGTCCATATCTTTCAGCCAGACATGTATGAAGACCAGAGCCTCCTGTAAAACATCCTGTGCCTCTTTTTGGTATTTATGAACTCTTCTGTCTCATAGTTCTCTCATTTTAGTACACGTTATCACTAATATAAGTATTCTTTATCACTATTACTTACCTAATGACCAATTTCCCTTCATTTTGATAAATCCATTGTGAAGGTCCTCTTTGCCCCCTTTAAACTGCAGGTTTGTGAGGGCCTGTATATCAGTACTTGCAGTATAAGGGATTCATTGTTTTTCAAACTCAATGGCAAAAATTGTCTTTGAGGTTTTGCATGGACCATAATGTCAAAGTACAAAGCTGTCATATCATGAACAATGTCAATTTCTCCACGTTTTCAGTCTGTATGTTGGCAAAATTTGAATTAAAAATTAAAAATGGCTGCATTATCCAGTTGTAAGAGTTTTTAATAAAAATGTTTTTGAAACATATAGTATGTCATATATTGGAAAACACATATTTCTCACATATTTCATGGTATTCATGATAATGTAGCACTCTCCCAGCAATTTATATCATGAAAAAAGGAACATTCTTGAAAGTAGACTGCAGTTGTGTGCTAGGGTAAATCACTTTGTAAATCACTGGTATATATGTGTATATGAGCACATGATCTGCATTATTTGTGCATGGTGTAACAGATCCTATATTACAACTTGTGCAACAACAGGAGTCATAGCAATAACAGAGAACAACAATCCAGTAAAGCTGCTGTCTCAAATAGTTTCAGTTTACGCATTCAGTAACTTCTCTGTTAGAACAATAGTCCCGAGGCAGTGTTTTGGCAGGTCCTGTGTGTGGATGTTGGAACAGTTGTGTGGTTTGCGACACCCTGCAGTAAACAGTGTTAGGTCATACGCAGACATGAGTTTCCAGATGT
>JBBPCY010000156.1:8052261-8088098 GCA_037974405.1 Brachyalestes nurse | reverse complement strand
GGCTTGTCAGTGTATGTACATGATGATATATGTCTCAGATTTTCAACACTATTCAGTTGTATACTTTTTCGAAATTTGTCATGTACAAGACATCAGTATATTATTAGTGGCACCTTTATTAAGTAATATACGTGTATTTACAGATATGCATCTTTTACTCTTTTCAAAAACCCATTATAACCCAAATAGTCACACAAAGATATACAGCGTTTTGAAATGAAAGTGTTTCATCACAAAATGAAATCTAAACTGTTTGAAGGAGACGACGTGTGGGGATTTCAAGGCAGTGGCAGTTGAGGTTGGAGGTCATGCTTACTACAGCGGAGTGGCCAGCTTCACTCTGGAGGAGGAGGACACCCTGAAGAACGGCTTCCTCCTCCGATGACTCTACTTTGATGCTGAAGTCATCTTTTGAGTTGGAGAGAAGATCTGTGTGTTCTCCTGGAACCTATGCCTATACTAAGTGCAACCTCTGGGGTCCATAGTTCATCTGTATCGATCTGTATCGAAAGTAACAAATAATTATGACTGAATTAAAATATAAGGTTTAATACATGTGTACAGGGGAAGAGATTAAAACAGAATTTCTGTACCATTACTTGATCAGCCAGGTAGACAGTTGAGCATTTCTCACTATGACTGACTTTTTCTATTCACGCACACGGAGAATTCTGTACTTTAGCGTATTTCCTACAGTCCAGTTTGCTCTAGTCGAAAGGAGCTGGCAATACGTTTTTTAAAGCACTTCTTGGCCACTAGGGTGCAATATGTACCAATATGTTAGTATTGCTGAATATATTGCTGAGGGTTTTTAATGTCGACAGCACATTGTTTTGCAGTTCCATCAGATATTGTACAGTATTTACAATAACTCTGTAATCAGCAGTAGCAGAATAGGCAGAATAAGAAGTATCAATGATCACAACAGAAAAATCTCATTTTCTCCCATTTATTCACCTTTAGACCCATCTTACAATGGAAGGTATTTTTAAATTACAAAAGTCCAATGGAGGCATCTCACATTGTAAAAGGAAACTTTGTCACAACGTAAAACTAAACTGCAGATAAAAAGACTGGAGCATATCCAGCAAGAAAGGAAGAGCTGATGGAGAGTATTGCATTGATTTGGTTATTGACATTTCTTTTTTAAATAAGTCTACATTTCACATGACGCTCCTCGAAAACAAATGACTCAACAACATAAATGCATAGAGTCTGCACAAGTGACCACCCACAGTGTTTCAAATGACGTGGGCCTGGGCCTTTTTCCTAAAACTTAACATTAAAAATGATCTTCAGCCAGCCTGTGTCTGATATTCAATGCAATTACTTACAACGCGGTAATAAGCAACCCACAACCCTGGACACTGTTATTAATATTCAATAAAAGCACTCTATATAAAAATGGTCCTTAATGGTAAAGGGGGAAAAAAAGTTTGTGGAGCTGCTTTACAAATGTATACTGAGATTCGACAACCAAACCGGACTGAAACAGATTCTGTCTGCTTAGTATTAACCAGTTCAGAAGGTTCCGTTTATTTTTCTCTAACTTCTCTGTCAGTGGACAAAAAGAGTCTGGGTGTTTCCATATGGTAGTTTGTGACGATTCTGCATGCTGTTTCAACTTAGAAGCCGATCAATTATTTCTTCTGTGTTGGTTTCTTGTGAGATATGGAGGGTTCGGGAAATCCTTAGTGGAAAATCAAAGGGAAATGTGTCTCTGTTTTGTCAAATCCAGATTTGACTAGTTTTTATTCTTTGTCTTGTGAGTCCTCGGTACACCAGCACCAAGGTAACAACTCAAAGTCCACTCGAAGAGAGAAATAATTGTATGAAAAGTTTTTTTGGCAGCTGTAGTCTTAAAATGTACTAAAAGTCTTTTCTTTTCACTTTGACAGGTGCCCCGTTTTAATTCTTTCTCTCTCTCTCCAGTACACCCTTACAGAGTCGGTCCATTATATATCTTTAAGAGGAAAGAGTGTGACTGCGTGCTCTCCTACTGTCCACCACCATGGGGCAGCATTGTCCAGTCAAAGAACAGAGCGCTTGTGGAGAGCATGGCTGATAGCATGAGCCTTGGGTGCTGCCGTGTGGCTCAATAATGAAGCTTTGCGACCCGCTAAACGGGTGTAGCTCAGAAGTTGAGTTTGGTGATGGGACGCTCCCTGCTGGTGTCCGAGGTTTGACTGTTGATGCGTTTGCGGTTCCGCTTCATCTTGGACAGGTCCTTGTCAAACACCTCGCCAGAACGCAGAGCTGACACCAAGTCATCAAACTCGCCTCCGTCGTCCTCCCCATTCTCTTTGGCCTTCCGGGCCTTTCTCTCTTTTTCTCTCTGCTCCTTCAGCTTTCAGAGGGAAAGAGGAGCAGAACAATCAAACTACATCATGGGACAAAAAGGTGGAGGTTAATGAAAGATTACTAATGTGCTTCCATTTACTAAATTTGTGCAACCATTCTAAGTACAGTAACATCTTTAAAACTGGGATTTTCCTCTCGGTGTCTGATCTTGAGAAGGTCATCCATGCTTTATTTTGTCTAGGTTTTATTAAAAAAACTGATGCCTTCAGTTAACATTTACTAGAATACTACATCACTTTAATTCTGTTGTAGCCTTTCTTCACTGGTTACAGTTTAACAGCACAATGTTTAATTTTTAACAGTGTACTGATTCTCAAAATGTCCTACCTTTTTATCGTCATTGTTTCTATTATTGCAATGGTCTAATTCATTTCATTCGCCTCAATCTCAAAATGTCTAAATCCTTGTAAAACATTTTGTAAGGGGGTCAATTTTGTAATGTTTTTGTAGGAGTGCTGTATGAATAAAGTTTATCATCATTGACAATAATAAAATGTTTTATTAGTATAGTTTCATGAACCTATTGTATTGGGATGGGCTGACTACTTCAGATATGTTGAAACCACAGTAGTTCTACATATGTTCTAGAACCACAGTAACAACTTCCAAGTCATTTGGCTTTTATAGGATGATACTATTGTTCCAGTGAAATTTAGACAAGAGGTAATTATGGTAATGTGGTACTAGGGGTAGAATGAAACACATTTTAGGATCAGTTTTATCAAAGAATTTTTCTTAGTTATTCTGTATGGACAGGAGGAGGTTGAGTTCCTCACCTGAGCCTCCATGCGTGCCCTCCGCTCCTCTTCCTCTTTACGTCTGCGCATGTTCTCGTTCTCTTGACGAGCCTCAGCAAAGGACTGCAGGAACTGGTCAAAGATGCCAAAGAACTCGTCTGGCTGCATCTTCCCAGGATCTTCACCAAAGTGCTTAACCGTCTTTACAAACTGTGGATGAAAAAAGGCCGACTGTTGCGTGCTGACATTACAACGGGGTTAAAAAGCACAGACATGATGGCTTTACTGAATCATTTGAAAAAACTACGCTTTGAAACTTGGGCACTCCAGATTCAGAGACTCTGTCCGTGGGTTTTCCAAGCCCTGTCCTGGCAAACCCACACAATGCACATTTTTGTGCTTTGTCTCAAAAAAAGAAAAACAAGAATGTGCAGAGCATGAGGTCGTCAGGACTGGGCCTGGGAACCCCAGTTTAAATTGAGTGGCACAGAGAAAGGCCGGTATATAAAACAGAAGATATGAAAATGTAAAGTGGAGCTGACAGAACAGAGGAATGATCAGCAGAGGTTTAATGAAGCGGTAGTAAATGAACCCTGTCATGCACGGGCGGAGTTCTTTTACCAGTAGCCCAGCTCCGAGCGCTCTTGTTAAGCTACATTTTATTGGAGGCTGATTACAGCCTGGACCCTGGGGGTGTGTGCGGAGAGAAAGCGGACCGGTGCGGCCTCGTGCCGCCTCTCTGCGGGAGAGGAGGCCTAACCTTCCCACAATGCCTTTGATGTGTCTTTATCGCTGCCATATGGGCCGAGCCCTCTCTAGGGCAGTGCGCCTTAGCCAAAGGGCACCTTTCAAGTTTTTTATTCCATTCCCTCCCTCACTCATTCCTTCTACTCTTCTCTATCTCTTAATATCACTTTCACTGTACAAGAGGCCCAGTTTGGGGTATTAACAGTCACAGGCTGGGAAACTCCTCCCTCATGTGATAATGGATTCTTAGATGGAATGTATCATGGGAATTGATGGGAGCATCATCCAGAGAATTCATAATCAAACTTTTTTTTTTAAGACATTTCAATCCAAATGAGACAGTGACCTGATTATTGGCTATAAACAATTGCAATAACTAAATGTATTATGTTTGTTATATAAAACTACTGAAGAACAAGTTTAAAGTGGCAAAATTAATAAAGAAAAATTATAATTATTAAAAACCATCACTCACTTAAGTGTGATTCATCAGTATCAAATAAACAAACATTGTTAGTTATTAACAACCAGGCAAGTTAGATTTTGTTTTGCTTTTTAATACTATGATGTGTCTCCGCAAAAAAGTAAAACTTGCTTTCATTTTCATGTTTTTGTACCAAACACAGCAGAAAACACTAAAATAATTTAAATTGAATCAACGTGCTCATGTAGTTTATGACACTGTATAATCTGTTATAAAAAAATGTACAAATTGTAATACTGCTGTTTTTGATATATTTTTCAATTTGAATAGAAAAAAGTGAACTTTAGACACCAATACATTTTTGGTCAAATCACCTCTTCAGCATCTCCGGACAGACCATAAGCTATTGTCTTGAGTGCCGAGTGCATCTGTAGTGTACCTCAGCACATAATACTACTTCCTACAGCACGGATGTAGCACTCAAAGCCAGCATTAGGTGTGTGTCCTGTTCCGCCTCTGCGTCCTGCAGGGCCCCCAGGGGCCACGCAGAGTGCCAGGGTCACTACATAGGAAGTGCTCACAGCGAGAGGTCAGCTGCTGCACTCAGCAGGCAGAAGCACAGGCTTTACTGCAGCCTGTTTCCACAGCTGGGCTCTGAAGGAAACACAGGGAGTTCTGCCTGGCCTCTCACTCAGCAACACACACACACACACACACACTCACTCACCAGTTCCTTGGCTTCATTGAGGGAGTCTTCCACATCAGAGAAGCTGAAACTGGCCAGCGTGACGAACTGGCTGACCACAGACACAAACTTATCCCCCACCTCCTGAGGACGCTTCTTCTGGAAATCCAGCTCCTGTATGTGATAAAAGATCAGAGAGATGCTCACAGGGAAAGCAAACAGTCTAAGAAGACCATGAAACAGATGGATAAGTGTAAAGCATGATGGATGCTTGAGCAACTGGCTAGAAACACGCAGTGCTTACACTTTCCACACTCTTCAAACCGCCGCGCAGGTTGTTGATCTCCTTCTCCAGCTCGGTCATACTGTATTCATGGAAAAGAGAACAGAAAAAGTGAGAAGAGGGTGTGAAGGTGGTTTAACCATAGAGAGCATACTGTAAAGCAAATTAAAATACTCTTGAGCATCCTAAAAGCAGTTAGAGCCTAACAGCTCTGATGAGACACTGAGGGAGAGGAAGAGCAGCTCTTTAACCCTTAGATCTCCAAATTATTCTTGTTTTACTAATACATTATAATATTTAAACATACATAACTAACTGCATAATTATGCATTTCACTGAACAGTATGGTCCAAAAGTCTGAGACCAAGTTATTTCGAATGTAATGAGTGAATCTCAGTGAATTTCAGAATTTTGCTGTGATAAGTATTTCCCCATTTGGCACTAATATCTGCGTTCACTCAAGCTCATATGGACGCCACAAGGTTGGTAAAAAGCCAAGAATGAGTGGATCAAATTCACCTGAGATTCAGGGCTTGTTTTGAGACATAATGCAGATACTGGTTATACGAAGTATTGCTTGAAATGAGCAATTTCATTGACTTTATTTCCACTAGACAAAATGACAAGTAAAAGATGTCTAGAAGTAACTTAAACAATCTTATATTGTCAGACCAATCTGATAATGTTAAATATGAACTTGTTTGCAATAAACACTCCTCCTGGAGATCTACTTTCCTGTAAAGTTTAGCTCCACCCACATCTAACACGGTGTCTCACCTCCTTACCTGAAGCTAATGCATGGAAATCCAGCCAATCAAGGCCTTCTGTAGAAGCTAATTAGCTGGAGCAGCAGTGGCAGATTGAAGACAATGCAGGAAAGTAGATCACTAGTACCAAGGTTGGTGACCTCAAGTTAAGAATCTGCACTTTTGACAGCTCATACTGAGAAATAATTCACAGAAAATCGCAGTATTCTTACTTTACAATGTAATTTGTCTGTTTTAAATTCAACTGCTAAGGGTTAAAGCAAGGCTGCTATTCTGAGCCATGCAAAATGACATCAACGCTATCTGTGTGGGAACGTCAGTGGTACACTCATTTTAGCCTGCACACAAATGGACCACTATGTGGGAAAACTGGGGAGACAGGGAATTCACGTACGGTGATGCAAAGACTGCCAACACATGCAGCGCACACTCACACCCATTCATTCACACATCTGTTGATCATCACACATTTTACGAGATGTGCTTCAGGGCTCTCGGTCGAGACACATTTGGATGAAGCATTGAGAGGAACTAGCAGACACTAACAGACATGAGACTGCGAACAGTGTCATCATTCCGTTTGGACAATGGCCAGTTAGCCAGCAGTAACATGATACAATCTCTTTCCAGCCTCTCAAATGAGATCAAGCGCCGGTCCAGTCTTGTGACCATTTCACTCGAGGAGCATCTGTTATCACATTAGCCATTCTGACTAGACTGCGGCTCTGAGAGCAAAGAAATAGCTGGAAACTAGTTGTATTTCTGATCTACACTTTAAGTCCAAGCGCTGTAAACACTTTTCTGTAATAGTTTTTGAATGTGTCACACAGTGTTTAGTTGAGACGCTACCCTACATGAAAACAAACGATGGAGACCTTGGCTGCAACATCAAATAAACATCATGGATACCATGTGACCGCTTTAGAAAATAAGTTCTCTCTTTGGCTGTGATGGAACTGGATCCTGACTCGTACTGCACAGGGGTGAACAAGCGTGAACAATTTTTACTAAACAGTGGTAAAAACAAAATCAGTTAATGGGTGCAGAGGCACAAGCACAAGTTTCTGGCCAGTTTTCTCCTCTTTCATAGCTGTAGATACAAACATTTTGAAAAATGCCACTGAAAAAAAACTTGACAAGGACACATGCTAAATTCTTTGCCAGTGACTGCAGTAACCAGTCTTGTCTTTACTTCTAATTGATGAGCAGCATCATCCTTTATTTCAACTGTACAGAGCTGCTGTTTTGAAAGTGTCTCTCCAGAGACTCGAGCCAGTCTGACAAGTTTTCAGTGTTAACATTATGTCAAATCACACAGGAGTGGCATGTTGTCAGACAAAAGAGAAAATTGCCATAAAACATCAATAGGGATCTGAACACCACATTACCCTTTTTTAAAAATCAGTGTTCTCTTGTCTTTATTGTGATAGCCTGAATTTTCAATATTTATAAGGGGGTTGATAAACATTGTTAAAACTTCAAAGCCTACCAATTACTTGCTAGTCCCATTCAGCCCATAAAAGATAACCCTTTATTAGTCCCACGGGTGGGAAATTTCCATTGTTACAGCAGCAAAGAAACCAGACAGTGGACAGTAGGAAGAAACCAGAAAGTGGACAGTAGGAAGAAACCAGAAAGTGGACAGTAGAAGCAGCATAACCAATAGAATAGAAGCCAAACAACAGTATAATATAAAAGGCTGTATATGATACAATATATTTATAATATTGAAGTTTGTGTTTGTGTATATAAATAAAATATATATACACAGTAAACAGTAACACTGCATGAGAAACATTGCACACATTACATGAGAAATATACTGATTTAGCTACTAAAATAGCTTGTTTTGAACAGATTGTTTGTCATGTGACAAGAATCAATGCATTTACACATCTGTTTATTCAGCCTACAGCTGTTCAGCTCCACCCATCCATGAAAACGGTTTAAGGAGTTTCAACCTGGGCTTTAACCAGGCACAATTCAGGGCAGGCAATCAGTAGTAATGTCATTTACATACATTTCACTCTTACAGTAACAAAAGCAGCTTGATTCTAAGGAATAAAAAGAAGTTGGTAAATGGTCATGTGAAAATTAATTATGACTGTTAGAAAGGTTAACAACATTAAAAATGTCATAAGTGGGAATAACATAAGCTGCAAAAAAATGCATGATATGGGCCCCTTAAGACTGAGGTTTATTTGATGTTGCAGTTAATCTTTCACCAATATCGAAACGCTCTGATGTGTTTAAAAAGGCTTACAGACAAGCGTCTTAACACTTTTTTTGTATAGGCAAGGAGAGCATAGTTGCTCTGGAGCATGAAGCCAGAGAGATTTAAGCCTGCTAGAATGGAATTTTTCATATGTCTCTGGCCAGAGTCCAAGTGCAGGCTACTTGGATCCAATAGCAAAGATTTGTTTCGAATCCTCTGAAACCTAAGAAAATCCTTCCATACTTAGGCTAAGGTGTTGTTGACTAGACAACCTATTCCTGCTCCGTCTGCAGTGGTGGCCCCGGCTCTCCATCAGCGTGGTGCTGCTAAAGCTCTCAGTCTCTCTGGAGAACACTTTCACATTTCAGCACCTCTCCAAGTCGAGGCCAGGGCCCCATTTCCTCGTGGCATAAATTAGAGTTTCACTCTGCATATGCGAGCAGCTCTGGCTGCTATGACCCACCGGGTAGATTTGAGCCCAGTGATGGAAGGCAGCGAGACCACAGAAAACCATTTCCGAAATCCATTTAGCCCAAGTAGACCTACAGGACCTATAAATTTCAGCCCAGTCCGGCACAGCAACGTATGCAAGTCTGGCTGCCTCTAGACTTACTTGACTTTAGCGGCTTCCGGCACGTTCTGCAGGTCTTCTGGGAAAAGCATGACTTTGGGGTACTTCTTTTCCAGGATGGTGATCAAGTAGTGTAAGAGAGTGATGTTCCTGCACAACATGGATAGAAGAACCTTTAAAGCAGCACGTCATCAGGAGCAAAAGTCATGATAACTACCTGACCAAAATAAAACACCACATATGTGTCAGCCTTATTAATTACCACACATTACAAATTTGGGGAATGCTAATGGACAATTTTGTGTCTATGCTTTAAGTAACAGTTTAGAAAAAAAAACTGTTCATTATTATTTGGGCAAGCGCTAGTGTTCACATAAAGAATGAAGTTCAAAATGGCATTAGTAACGCACAATATCCCCATAATGTTAGTCATTTGCTGTTTCTAATGCAGGTATTTCTTTCTTATTGATAGAAAACTAAAAGCAAGAGGTATTCAATGCCTCTCACATTTAAACCACAAAGCATTCAGCTTTCTTACTTGTCAATGCTGGATTTGGTATCAGCAATCTTGTTGAGTGAAGACACTTTGAAACCAAAAGCATTGCCCCTCTGGCCCTTGTTCATGTAGTTGCCGAATGCCAGCACCACCTCCAGTAGCTGCTTCAGATTCCGGCTCTGCAGCACCTCCTTAGAGGCCTTGGTCAATGCTGTGGAACGAAACGCAAAACACATTCAACTCATTCTGTTAGTTTTACTACAGTCATATGCAAAAGTTTGAATGAAGCCAGTCAAATGATATTTTGATATTTTGATGATTTCCTTACTGAAAATAAGTACACATCCTCTAAGACACATTTTAATACAGATATTCTGAAAAATATCTAAAATTTTGCCCATTTAAGTATAAAAAAAAAAAAAAAATTATATATATATATATGAAAATGGATATGGCTGTATGTTTTCATTTGACAATTTAATGGTAAACACAGAAAAAAATGACATAGATACTAGCCAAACAAATAATTGAATTGATATGTGGAATGTGGAGTGTGACACACAACACAATAACAGAGAAGCAAGCACACACCTTCAACTTTGGGTTTTATCTCTGCAATCCTCTCTGCAAACTTCTTCTTGAAGTACAGAGACTGTAACCTCTGCTGGTAATGGTTTATTCTGTTAAAGAGAATGAAGAGATAGGTTGGGTAAATACATATGAGGACAGAATAGACATAAAAACTGAGAATACTGCCCATAGCTCATAACAGTTCAAATGGCATCGGCTTGCTGTGAGTAGAGGATGAGGTCCACAGTAGTACAGAAAGGTCTCTTTTGACACAAGCAGTTAAAATGATGGGAGGACAAGACTGATTATTAAAGGAAAGGAAAACAACCACCACAAGCATGAGAGGTGAACATAACACTTCAGGGTGGTATTCGGCACTGCTGTGTTGGGAGCAGGAGCATTGCTTTAACAAGGATGAACCAGAACGGTGTGGGGGATTTTAAAAGAACACTGCTGCATCAGCAGTTTACAATCAATCACCATGGACTGTATTGTCCAAAGTGGTTTTCTGTGTTTAGAAAAGAACAGAAAAAAACATTTACTTGTTTGTGAAAATGTTTATGCAAAACACATTTTTGAACACTAGGTGTAGGATAGGTTTTCACTGATTCTTGATCATGCACCTCAAAACCACAGGGAAAACAAATGTAATTAAAGTTCCTTAACTGTGTTTTGAATGCTAGTGTCCAAAAGTTGTAAACCTTCATGAGGGCAGCTTTGGCAAGACATCCTGTTATATCGGCAACGGGACTTCTAGGGCCAGTCACCTGGGTGATGCTTCATCATGCTGATCTGTATAAAGGCTGCAGGCCCTATCAGGCCGGGCAAATGATGATTATGCTGAATTGCAGCAGCAAGGTTTCCCAGACTGGCCGCCAAGACAAAGCCACATCGTGGCTGAGGGGCTTCCCGCTCTGTCCAACTGGGCGGTGCAGCGGTGCAGCTTTCCAGGCTGATGGTCCACCGCAGCCGGGGGGTTTCTGGGCCTTCCAGGCTGGGAATGACCTTCTCACCAAGCTGAGAAGGACCTTCCCCCAGCGGCTAAGAATTCTTTTTGGGGCAGCTGTTTGTGAAGTGTGTGCGTGTGTGTATATATAGAGTATGTGTTATGGGTTATTTCATTTTTGGATGGATTTTGTTACTGCTAGAAAGCATTGAGTTTGAGGCACTATATAGTAATATTTTAATATTATTATTATTACTACTATCTTTTAAAATGACATGATACAGTTAGAATTCAGCAGATTCCCATTGCTATCTACTGCAACCGGTCACTAAAACAGAAAAGTGCATCCATGGTAAAAGACCATACAGTACAGATGCGAGACAGCAGAGGCTGTTACTGAACAGACGTCTGTCCTTTTCTCCTCTTGCAAGTCAGACGGTGAGGAAAGCAAATAAAGTCCATTCTAACAGGGTCTTGTTTTTTTTTTTTTTTTTTAAGCAATTTTCCAAGACACCTGCCCAGGCTTTGTTTAGCTTTGGTTCTCTGTGCCAGAATGCAAGAGGCAGATACATGGACACAGAGAGACCACGCTTATTTAGTTACAGCAAATATTGATGCAAAATGGTGTCCTCACTGGGAGCAGATCAGTGTGTCATATAGCCCCTAGCCTGCTGCAGGAAATAGAATACACAGATGAGATCTGCACGTGTGAGGTAGAGGTAGAGTCAGACTTCTGGCTTAATAAAAGTCACTGTAAAGTCGTGGGTGGCCTGCATGGATGAGATACTCCTTTCTCGTAGCTGCTCTCACTATGCTCTAGCGTGGGCTGAACAGCATGACACTAATTTAGTGCCAAGATAAAATAAATTGTTCAGTGTCTGAATCAGAGAGGAGTCAGAGGGTGGACTTCACAAAGGGAGAGAAAGGTTATACTGCTGTCAGAACCAACGTCATCAGTGTTTGGATTACACGGTTGGACTCAATATGCCTTCCCTTTTCAGTGCTACAGTCTAAAGCAAAAGGCCAGAACAGTGTGCAATGTTTCCTTGGACTAATTAGATCTTCAGTTATAATCTATTATGTGCTGGAGCAGTTTCAAAACTAGTCCTCCCCCCAGGGCGAATGTGAATTCTAGCTCAATCACAGCCCCCAACACACAGGGACAGAGCAAATACATGGACAGTTTCAGGGACACCAAGTCAGAACCAGTGTTTTGGAGCAACAGTAAACTCTGTGGCGATCTTCCATAACTGGATTTAAACAACAGTTTGCTTGTGAGTGTTTGTTTGAATACCTGCTCATCTCATAGAGAAACCGGTCTGCTTTGGCCATGCGGTCCAATTCATGTTTGTGCTCCTCCAGCAGATCGACGTCACTCTTCTCCGGCACAAACTTCAGCATCTGCAGTACAGGAGGCCTAACAATGAGCAAAAACCACCACAAACACCACCACAAACACCACAATCTGCCTGCATTCATTATGGTTCCCTGAATGTGGGTACCACTAGAAAAAGTAACGTCTTTATTCTGAGACTGTCAGCATGAAAGTTTAATTCCACAGTAAATTACAAACATATGAGATGTTCAGTATCATTTGTACTATATGACGTATCATAGGACAATGGGTCATTGAAAGTCAAACCATGGTGTAAAAAAAGCCTACAGAGAAACCAGAAAATGCTTATTTGTTCTAAAGATTTCACTATTCCGCTATTAGGCCACAAACCTGCTCCAGCATGTCCTTAGGCAGATCTTCCTGTTCATCCATAGTCAGGATAGCTCTCTTCATTTCCTCATTGGAGAGTTTCAACCTGAATGCAGCAACAGGAAACAGAAACCAGACAAACAAGAATAAATCACAGATAGCTAGCGGAAATTAAACCCAAGGAAGTTCCCAAGTTGTAGACCCACATGCTACCATGCTAACAGCAGACCACTCAACCTAAATTCCCTAGACCACTGCAACCCACAGGAAATCCTGCTCTGCTGCAGTCCAAAACCAACATGTGGCCTACTAGCATACAGGAATTATGAGCTGGTGGATGCTCTCATCAGGTGTGCCAATCTTGTGTCTTTTTGATTGGTAAGTATTCGCTCCAACCACATTCACCTTCTTTGGAGTCAAAGAAAGTAGTAAACATTGTTTTCCTCTGGTGCATTGCTCTTATAAATAATGTATGATTGCACATAATTGTGGTTTGGGATTCTTGGACTAACATTCAGACTCTCTCACCTAGATATGTCATTCAACCGCAATGGTTGGATGGGAATTCACTGTCAAACTCAGAGTAAAAGTAAGAAAAGCCAACGGTTCAAACAACAGTCAAACAATGCAGTTTTCTCATCTCAAATGTACCTAATTAGCCAAAGCCTGTTTAGTGTAAGTCAACTTGTTTAGTATACCACAAAGAGTCAGGAACCAAACAAGCATGTTTATTTGGAATTATTTAACCGTGCAAACATGTCTTGAGGCAAATGTGCAGTGATTTGCAGTTTGAGCCGGCGCTCAAATAGACTTGTTTATGTGGTTTCTGACGCTCGCACACTTTCATCTATAAAAATGTTGCATCTCTAAAACACCATCAGCAGTCATACAGTTAGTCATGCAGTTTGCTCTATTATTAATAACTAGGATATAAGCTTCATTACTCACGTTAGCATCTATCATTTAGTATAGATCTAGTGCTTTAAAGTGAGAGGGCTCAATGCTTTTAATAGGAAACATTTCTGATAAAAGTTCAATCACTGTCAGACCAAAACCTTACATCTCCAAACCAGTAACTCTACATGAGAAGGAAAATATCCTTAGCTCTCAATGTAAGTGAGTATCACACCAACAGCAGAACATGGTGGTGGTAGCGATTATTGTAAATAATGATTGTTAGTCGCTCTGGATAAGAGCGTCAGCGAAATGCCCCATTTACTGGAGCTCCGTTATCCTTTACTCGTGTGATGGTGTACTGCTTTGCTGCTTCAAAGCCTTGTGTACTTTTCATTACTGACAGAAACGATTACCTGAAACCAAAATAATTTTCAGTGACAAAATTTTCTTCTGTGTCATTTTGGACCCATTATGGTAGTCTGCTTCGTCTTGAAATTTTAGAACAGTGCTAATGTTAGTTGGCACTTTCAAATTATGTAAAAATATATATCAAACACGATAAAAAGTTCTGTTCTAACAGAGATAAAATGCTTCTTGTTTTTTAGGAGATAAGTGATGACAGTGATAAAACAAATCACTGCAAGTAAATAAGCCCTGACATTTTCCTGACCAATAGAATCAAAGTATTACAACAGCATCAGCGTAGCCAGGCTTCCTAGACAAGAAACGGCTTGTAGTCGGTGTGAGGAGTGCTGCGGTAAGAGGGTTAGCCAGGCGTGGGAGAGCGCCAAGCAGAACAGGTGTTTAACAGGCCTGAGATCTGCACTGGAGAGCCCCCTCAGTTCCTCTGCCAGACACAGAGAGTGAGAGGAAGGCTAGGAACCACAGACAGGACGTGAAACGCGGCCAGAGCTCTTTTGCTACACTGCGTACTCCTGCCAGACAGTGCTTCAAAGCTTGAGTGTGCTTACTTACGTCTGACCTTGAATTTCATTTACAAACTAGAAAGTTCTGGTGTATTTTGAGAAAAATCAGTCCTACCTTGGTTCAGTTCCCTGCAGGAGAGTTTCACTATGACTCTCCTGAAGCATTAACTAAATATGTCTGTTTGATAATAAAAGGAACATAGAGAAAAAGGAGGCATTTAAATCTTTGAAACAAAGTTTTCATAAAGTCCTTGCAAATGCTCACGGCATGAAACAGTGTTATAAATCTGAGCTACTTCATGGTCATTCCCTCAACACTTCCAGTAGTCAGTCAAACACATTAGCAGTGAGTACTGCAGTGGGGACTGAATTAGCAGGGCTTTTCCTATTTTTCCTGATAACTCCCAATAAGTATAATTACTCATCCTCTGGTGCCAGCAAGATATAATCACCTCATCTATGCAGGACTAGATGACACTACAGGTCTTTCAACGATGTTCTGATAAACACTATTATTCATGAAATTCTACATAAGGAAATTCTTTAAACCATGTCACATCATTGGTTCACAAATGAAACATTTTACCCAATAGAACCACGAATACAAGGATTTTGCCCAAGCAGCGCTAAATCAAGTACTTGTGGCTGTCAGAACTGAAGCCTGCTGTGGTCACGCATTGGATTGGACCAGACTCTGTGGCTTTAAAGACTCATTATAGGTTGTTAGAGGAGAGCAAAAAGCAGCAGACCACACACCATGTTTGGCAGTGTTCTCTTTGATAAATATATTCACTAACATATAGCAGACTGCTGATTCAACTTGGGTCTTCTTGCCAAGATAATTAATAAAAAAATGAAATAATTAAGAATTTCTTTTTACTATTTAAGAGTGGAAAATAGGGTGAAAACATAATACATCGCTTATCGGTAACGATTCCCCTATTACCTGGAGCAAGTAAAGTTGGGATAGCAGCAGTGAAAACCAAGCTGCCGTTTTGAAATGTTCATGGCCAGCTCTTTTGAGGAACACTGTACTGGGTCATTCATTTGCTTTCATATCTAAAATTGTATGTTGTATGGTTTTGTGATTTATCATTAGAGCAACAAACTCACATGGTTCAACCATATGTGTTAGATTTGGATGAATAATTAGTCTTATGGATATAAAACATTGTTGGTTGCTGAGGCAGAAATATTGTTCCTAAAAGTCAACAGAGGGTAAGTTAATTAGATGGCAAGCAAAGGAAATGGTCTGTCAAAATGTGGCCTGACCCATACCATCATACTCCATACTGATTAAACCACAAAGCCACTTCTCTATTCGCCCATATCCTAACATCTTCTACCATTTCGACCAGTTGGCCATTTGTTGCTCATCCCGGACGTGTATTTCTCAATCATCTAAACCCCTTTCTAGAGCTGGAATCCTATTCTCAGCCCAGCAAAGCACTTATTCACTCCCCGAAAAAAGGACCAGTGCCATTTGGTTAATTTCATGTCGTTTGAGTCAGAAAGATTTAAAGACGCTCTTCAGAATAAATCTCTTGCTTGCAGATGAAGCCAAACCACACTCAATTAGTGAGCCTTCGTAAATCTGAAGTCAGCCTGGCTCGCCAGCCGTGACCAACTGTTACAGTTTCATGGGTTTTGTTTCTCACACCACCATCAGCTTCTTGTTAACAAACAGAAGTTCTTTTGTAATGAAGTTTCATTGCAAATCAAGGACAGTGAATGGGTGTAACATATTAAATATTTAAGAGATTAATAAGCATACTCTGTTTAAAATCTACTAATATTCATAATCAATTAAATTACATTACATTTTGGGAGTTATCCCAGACCAGTGTTTGCACAGGCATAACCTTTCCAATCCCATAGTGAAAGCCTAAGTGTTTGCAAAATGCCCTCTGGGGGAACTCAGTAAAAGGATTCAACTTTAAATGGATGACACAAGCATTTGATTTGAGCTCATTTCCAAAGTCCAGTCATCCCTTTGTGTATACACAGGGAAACTGAAACTCTCAGTAACATGAACCTGATTTGAAATTCTAGTAAAATAAGCAGAATGGCCAAGACAATGAGGTGCAACTGTCTAAGTATTGGACTTCTCATTGATCCCTAGTGATGCTGCAGCCAGCCATGACTGGGAGTTGCCTCACTCCCTCTGGGTGGGAAGGAGGCTCTCCTTTCTCCCATTACTCAGCATTATGCTACCCAATATGGGCATCTGTTCTCTGATGTAATGCAACTGGCAGTTAGGGTTCTCCTGTTGAACAATTCCAATAATGCTAACACAATTTAAAAAGATGCAGCATTTTTTCTTCCCATGTCCTTTGAAGAAAGCATGAGCTAACCTCCCCACATTGGTGGCAGAGCAAGACTAGGGGACTCATAACTATTGGGTTGAACTGAACAGAGCTAAATTGGGCATCAATCGAGAAAAAAAGAATAAAAACAAAATACAATGAGGAAAATATGAAGTCTAGTGTCTCATTCAATGCACTCTTACGATACTATAAAAGTATGAAGGTACATTAAAAATGTTATATGCATGTGTGAGCCTTTTCCATTGGTGTTATAACAGCTGTTGCTGTTGTATAATATGCAATGTGTAATGTGTTCTTCTAAATGAAGTGCGAAATGTTCAAAGAAAATCCATAAAACACAATTTTCGTGCAATTTTTAAAAATACGATTATGATTTGTAGTTAAGCAAGACAGTCTTTGTGTTTACAGTCGCCATAGAGGACCAAAGAAAAGCGACATGCTGGGAGAGAAAAGAACTAGCCAACAATATCCACCATCATCTGCTCAAATATCATTCTTGGCAGAAACTAGCATGTTGTCAAGTCTGAAAAATGATTTCTCTGCTTGAAGGAGATGAGGAGAATATAAATAAGAAATTTCTTAATGGTGAGGTAAGACTCATTAATTTGCAGGACCAGCGGTGCAATTTGCTACAAAGAATACAAGGAAACCACCTCATACTAATGAAGGAGTTGGCAAATGAGAGCATTTCCATGACAGGAAATATAACAGTAGAGCCAAAGACTTCAGTGGAAACACAAAAGGGGACACTATCAGATCAAGCGTGAGTTCAGAGCTGTACATGCAGGATATGACTTCACGTCTGGAAGCCAGAAGGTTCCGCAGACACAGAAACCCACAGCCAAGGTTAAAGCATCACTCACCGTGAGAGCAGGATGTTGCAGTTCTGGGCTCGCCGGCCATCGATGACGGACAGCTCTTTGACTTTC
The DNA here is from genome assembly GCA_037974405.1 of Brachyalestes nurse. Taxonomy (NCBI): domain Eukaryota; kingdom Metazoa; phylum Chordata; class Actinopteri; order Characiformes; family Alestidae; genus Brachyalestes; species Brachyalestes nurse. The sequence goes on along the minus strand of JBBPCY010000156.1, from coordinate 8,070,512 downwards.
TTCGAGCTCAGAGCATCGTCCTCAGCCTCTTTCTGTGGTTAGAATGGTCCAAAGGACAGATATATTATTCACCTGTACACGTTTCACTGTTTTCTCAATAGGTCAAATGCTTTCTGAACAATGAGCGTGTTACTGACAATTAAATGATGGATAATGGACATTAATAGGTGGTATTAGCCAGACATCAAGTAGTGAAAAAAATAACACTTTTGTTTTAAAAAATGCAGCAGACAAACAAAACAGTTTGGTTCTCTGCAGTAACTCTTACCTGTTTGCTGTTATTGACCATAAAGAAGTCCTAAAATGCAGGCAAGAAGCAAGGGAGACGCAGCACACGTTAGAGAGAGAGCGCTATATGGTGAACTCAGCCAAAACAACAAGCTAGTGCACAAGATGAGATGACTGGTAATGCATGGTGAGAGTGAGGGTGCATGAAAGCAGAGATGCATGATGTGGTCTGGCACTGTCAGAACTGGCAGGTGCATGCACGTAGAGGAATAACTACTCTTAAATATTTATCATCTTGGCTATGCATCACAGACAACAAAAGGACTATTTCCCAGTCACTATGAATGGAATAATTTAACCATCTGTTGTAACTTAATACATTGGGGTATCCATTTATAATATCAGCATTAAAATGCAATTACTTCCTCATCTATTAAAGCAAACAAGTATGAACTGTGATGAATATAATGGATCCCATAATTAAAAAACAATTGCCTAAATGGCCTTGAGGGTCTGACTTGGCACAAACGTAACTCATCATTTAGCAAGCACTTGATTATTGTATTAGACAGTTAAAGTAACTAATGCACATTATGGCTTATTAAGATGGTCAATATGATAACATATAGAATAAACAGTCAAAGAAACAAATACATGGCCATAACAAATCAGAAAGGTTCTCTTGGTTGATTTTGTGTGTACAGTATATTTTGCATGACAATTATACTGAAAATAATGAAAGTAAACACTGTATAATTTGAGTAAAATGTCATTTTGGCTGCTGATGTATGTTTTCCATTAAGAACCCATCTGTTTTGTCTAATGACATTGTGACATGATGACGGCCGCACATTATAAACGTATAACGGCAATTAAAACTCCATGCTCTGCAATTTTCTTTTGAGGGGCCACCATAGGAAAATACAGCTCAAGCATATAAACCTCATGCATGAGTAACTGCATATGTTTTGTTGTAAGAGGAGAAGAAAGAGAGAGACCTGTTGTCTCTGGTATGCTGAGAAGGTCTTCTCAATGTCCCCCAGGTCCAAGATCTTGAAGACTTTGCTGTCGTCCACTTCAGCCCATACTGTGCCCTCCAGCTTGCTCTATGGGAAGGAGAAATTGTTTAAACAGATTTTTAGCGCTTTTAAAACAAGCAAAAACAGACAGTATCATGATCATAGTCACTTTACTTTACTTTTGTAATTAACGTCAATGTGTTGAAGAAAGTCAACGTCTCTGATGTGTTCCAGCCTTCTCTTGTAATTTTTCGAAGGCAAGTTTTAAATGGGGATTGACCGATGCGAAAGATCTGTCATCAGTACCAATAAGGAGACAATGTCTAAGCCAGTAATAGATTTTGACAGACAATGTAACTTTATATGGTCTAAATTAAAATAGCTCCAATATGTTTACTTAAAAATTGTTTACTTGCAAATATTACTGGCAGTTGTCAGCAAGGCAATATCAAATTCAGAAAATTCAAAAAAATCACTACCCATTATTAATTTTAACCATGATGTTTGGTGGTCAAGGCCACTATCTTGTATTGATGTAATAAAGTAGAATAGCAGGTGACTGGCAAGTTTGGAAAGAATGTTACAACATTTTGCGACATCCCTCACATTTGATACCATTGTCATATTTAAAAAAAAAAAAAAAAAAAACAACTGCAGAGTCTTTCTGATGTTTTTTTTTTACCATTCAATTTGTGGAGCCATAATAACAGTCAGTTTTGTCAGTATACGAGCCAGTCCCTAGCTTAAAGTAAATAAAACAGAAGTCTGTTCAAGAAGATGGGAAGTCTGTTTTGACTCTGGGTGACCTTCTTTCTTAAACCCAGACCCACTCACCTCAGAGATCTTGGCCCAGTTGAAGGACTTGAGTGGATTGGATGGCTGGGGAATATTCTTTTTCTTGAGAGCTGGGCCTACAGGGGCTCCAGGAGGAGGCGGTGGCCCACCAAGTGGGGGACGTCCAGGCAGCGGTGGGGGGCCACCAGGTGGAGGGGGTGGAGGCGGGGGCATCATAGCGCCACAGGGTGGAGGAGGTGGAGGAGGCGGCATCATGCCCCCTGGAGGAGGGGGAGGAGGGGGAGGGGAGAGAGGACCCCCAGGGGGTCCGGGTATAAGGGGAGGACCTCCAGGTACGCTGGCTATTGGTCTCTGAAAGCACGAAAAAATAATTCCTGATTAGTTGAAAGTTAGTTGAAAGTTAGTTGATATTACATTCAAACTGGGGGTTAGGTTTTATTGTAATCAATGCTCAGCTTGTTGATTATATTATCAGGCCCAAAGCTGGGTTGAATTAAGTACATATTTAACTGGATGTTATGGGAAGACAGCTAAAGCATTTGCCATGCATCCACAGTGAACAATGAAAAATATTTCCAAATTGGGTTTTAAACTAGGTTAGGTTACAATTAGATCCCGTATATTCTTATGTTTGTTTAAAAAGGGTCCAAACAATATAAAATGAATAAGCAGCTAGCGTTTGTGTACCGTGCTGAGTTCATGTAGGCGAGAAGTGAGTTCTAACACTTGTTGCTTGATCAGTCTATGCTCTCCCGTCTCTTTCTCAAGCTTCTCTTTCATCTTGTTCAGTGTCTGCATCATTTCCTCTTTCTCCTGAGTCTTGGCATCACATTCTCGCTCCTTCTTCTCCATCTTCTGTTGAAGTTCGTGGTGGTCTGTTAAAGACAAGGGTACAAAAACCAGCAATAAACTAACAGGATTCCTCCCTGTAATACTGACAATGTCATAGAACTGTTTGAACATGTTGTCTGTATTAACTTATATATGGAGTTCAAATGGACATGCTCAATCTTCAAAAGAGTAGCTGTATAGGAGAGAAACTAGGAAAGCAGCAGTAAGCTACAGACCTTTTCTCATCTTCTCTGCCTGTTCCTTCCACTGTTTGACCTCGTTTTCATTGACAAGCCTGGAAAGACATTAAACAGAAATAGTCAATGGTTGGGAATGGTCGCTGCAGTGCTTAGATGACTGGATTTTCTTTCCTTAAACTGCGAATATTTTAATTTTACAGTGAACAATTTACATCAACCATCTTTCATTAGATTACAGAAACTAAAATTGCAGTAAAAAAAAAAAAAGATTTACTTAGTGAAAGGCAAGACTAGTAAACGGCCCTCTGAAACTCACATTCTAACCACATTCTTCACATTGAAGTTTTCTAAAGGGGTGACATCAGGGTCTTGACCCTTGTCATTCTGGAGAACCATCTGTTGGACAATGCGATCAAGAAGCAACCAGTACTGCACTGTGTTCCCACTCCTCTTATCTGCAACAGAGAACATACTGTAATCATCTTTGTATGCTTTCATCAACATTGTCATTTAAAACAAAGAGCACCGACTTTCACAGAATTCGCTTAACAATTTGATATCAGGCTCACCAGAGAACAAAGAGCAAAAGAAAGAAAAAAAAAAAAAGAGTAAAAGAAAAAAACAAAAGAAAGAACAAAAAGAAAAAGAAAGAAAAACAAACTCACGGGGCATAAGCAGACAGTGGTGCAGCACGGACATAAAGTGCGGGTATGCATCTGTGTGGGTCATCTTCTTGCGTATGAGATCAAACACCTGGGACGCACTTTTAGTGTCTATATGTACCTGAAAGGGAGTGGTATCGAACATTACTATTACTAACAGCAGCCTATAGTCTTCAAAAACAAGCACATCAGATTACAGTCGACTTACACTTTCAAAACGCCTCGAAACTGAGAGTTCATCATCATTTCTTAGCATTTCAAAGTAATCCAAATGTCTGAGGAAACAAGATACGACACATGAGGGCAGAATCACAAAGAAATAGCATGGTAGCGATAAAAGAGTAGTCATAATAAGTAGTGGTGTCGAGGTTAACATATATGTTAACACGATAAATAATTGGCGCACATATTTTTTAAACACTGTTAATGCATTTTCCTAGCTTGACCCTTCAAACCATTCATAGTTGCAACCAGAAGCCTATCATAGCTTTGTCCAAATACAGCTTTGAAATGTTTATTTCTCTTGATAAAGACACTTCTTGTCTTGCCATGCAATTAATTTATTAGCAAAGTACACCAAGTCTAAAGTATCATTTACAAATCAAACAAACATCTGGTGCTAGCAATATCAGTAATTTGTCAGACAACCCTAGGCAGTACACACAGAAGCTGGATAACTGAATGAGATGTTCACAGGCACGAAACAAGATAACGCAGACGTATGAGAGCAAGAGGTCTGTGGAGAACTGTTGACTATGTAAATTAATCAGCCACAACATTAAAACCGCTGACAAGTTAAGTGAATAACATTGATTATCTCATCGGCACCTGTCAAGGGGTGGGATATATTATGCAGCAAGTGCTCAGTCCGTTCTTGAAGTTGATACACTGGAAGCCAGAAAAATTGGTAAATGTAAGGTTTGATGCGACTTTTACAAGGGCCAGACTGTGATGGCTAGACGCCTTGGTCAGAGCAAACTTCAAAGCGGAAGGTCTTATGGGGTGTTGCCAGTATGCAGTGGCTAGTACCAATCAAAAGTGATCTAAGAAAGGACAACCAGTGAATCGGTGACAGGCTCAATGATGAGTGTGGGGAGCAAAGGCAAACCCATCTCGTTCAATCCCACAGAATAGAGACTGTAGCACAATGCTGAAAAAGTTAATGCTGGCTATGATAGAAAGGTCCCAGAACACACAGTGCATTACAGCTTACTGCTTATAGGGCTGCGCACCCAAAAGACAGGTGAGAGTGCCCATACTGGCGTCTGTCAATCGCCAAATTCACCTACAAAGGCATGTGAAAATCAGAACTGGACCATGGAGGTGGCCTGGTCTGATGGTTTATTTTACATATGAACGGCCAGGAGCCAAATAAACTGGTCGGAATAATGGAGGCCCCGCCTCGAATCTTACAGCACTCAAAGGATTTGGTGCCAACATCTTGGTGCCAAATTCCACAGCACACTTTCTGAGGTCTTGTGGAATCCCTGTCTCAACAGGTAAGAGCTTACTGACGGCATGAAGGGGACCTACACAATATTAGGCTTTTTATTGGTTTTAATGTTATGGCTGATCGGTGTATATGATCTATTCAGTCATCGACTGGAATATTCAGGTACCACTGCTCTCAGTAGACGGTCATAAACTAAACAATTGTATTTACCTTTTTATGTTCACCCTGCTTTCCAGGTGATTTTATGTTTTTAGGTTCATGTTGAATAACTGAATAAATTTACCCAGATAAAGCTTACTATATCCACTTATATAGCTAAATCGAAGTGCACTGCTTTTTAAGTGGAAATAATTAGGGTCAAATTTGAGCAAATAAGATAATAATCACAATTTGACAGCTCTTCTTACAAATGATGTTAAAGTCAAAGCTTACTTATAAGACATACCTGTCTAATGTAGAGTTTTCATGTGACCTGAGTTTGTCAATGATGGGCTGAATCCCCAACATGAGGAACTCGTATCTCAAATGTACCCTGAACTCAAGGCTGGTCTGTTGATTTAAAAAAACATGCAAAAAAAAGTCAGCAAACATATGCTTAATGCGTGTAGCATTATCTCCACATCTGTCGAAGAATGACAAGCAGGGAGTTATCTGGATCCCTCAAGAAGCCAAATCAGCTGTATGCTAGAGAGCTCACCTCTCCAGCCCCCTGGCTCAAAACAGCATTAATGAAGGACATGATGGCCGTCTTCAGGCTAACCTCATCCCTGTATCGACCCGTACTTCGGTCCAGATCATTCAGAAGCATCTATGTAGAGAAGCATCACAGTTACGTACATCAATATGATGACTATTGCACTGCAAATGGAAGTGAACTGAGAAGCAGTAAATGCAAAACTACAGATGTCTCACAACTTTCTCAGCAGCCCACCTGAAATCGTGTCCGTTCACTGGCGAACCTCTGGTAGTGCAGCATAGCCTCTAGAACCTTCTTGTGACCTCCAGGAACCAAGCACACAGCTCCCATGATCTCCAGCACCGCCACCTTAGTCTTGACGTTCTCGGTGGCCAGGCTCTGGGCGATGATGTTGATGCTCTCAGGGTGAGAGAGCACGTGGGCGCGGCCCTGAGAGTTGTTCATCAGCGCTTTGATGCAGCCGATGAGGGACGTGTGGATCTGAGACTCTGTAGTTTCATAGTCCATGCTCTTCAGGAAGTTCAGGATGCAGGTCAGACCATCTAGGTCAATAAACCGAGTGACAAACCTGCGATGCCAGAGATATAGGGGTTCTGCTCAAAAGCTTTTCATTGAAATCAGTGGAATGCCTTTTTCTCACAGTCACGTGTTATAAGAATCAATAGTGTAAATGTCTGACCTTCTGACTTGATTCCAGTTAAATGGGTAACAATTCAGTGCATTATGCAATTATTTTTCTGTTAAAAAAGCGCTTAATATAAACACACTGTGACTGAAGTAACTATGTACACAGTAGAACAACACAGCAGACACAAAAAAAACCAAATAAACTAAGATTTCTTCCTAAATTTTCATATGAAAACAGGCCAAAAAGTTTATTTTGGCCCAAAGAATAGGCACAGGCTTTTCTTCAAACTTTCCTGTTTGAAGTCGCTTTCAGACAGATTAGTTTGGACAAGCTCAAACAAAGGCAACTTATAGCACAGACAAATACCATTAGGCACAAAGCAGAGTGGATGTCTAGATACAAGCCTAGCAAACGTTAATGGAGCTGCCCTAAGCCCAAGGTCAAAAGATCAGGGCTGAGACCAGGCATCAAACGCATGTGTGACTGCTTCTGCGTCACACGCTTAATGACAAACAGCCCCCAAAAAGCAGACCAAAGGGGAGAGTGAGTTTAATGAGAAAACAAAGCAGTCATGTGCTACTCAATAGATGGAAAACTTAACGACATATTACATCAGCAAAGCATTAATGTAAGTCAACTTGAAGCAGCTGCAGGCAGCAGCTTGACTGAGTGCAAGCCAGCAAAGGCCAAGAACCTCAGTGAGCTTATGCTATTCATGACTGAAAAAGGAATTTGCTTAAAAACATATATCAGATTTGTTTTACTTTAAACTTGAGCCACCATAATTAACCCTTAAATCTATAGACAAATGTGGTTTGTCAGGTATTTATACATTTAACCTGCCCAGAACATCTAATGTTTAGTTCTAAAAAATGATTTGATGAAGTGAAAGTCAATTCTGTATTAAACAGTCCAAACATTATTAGCAACAATACAGTGAAATATATTTTGGTTGCCACTTGTCTGAACAAAAGTGAATGAGGTAAAGTGGGAAATTAGTTACTAATTTCCAAACATTAATATGCATATACAAATGATACAAATGTAAGTTATATATATGAGAGTTAATAAATGAAACTGAGTAGCTGACAATGTTTGACATACTATATATGAAATAATTCTTGTTTCTTTGTTTATGGGTTGTCCTAACCAGCAAAACTATTTCATATTTCAGATTTACTTCATGTAAAAGTATTTGTGTTGGACTTTTTCTACTATACTAATGGGGGCGAACCTCATAGGTTGTGTCCGTAGTGCAGTTTTGAGGCTTTCAATGGTCTTGTTGCGTTCTTCTTCTTCCTCCTTCTCCAGGGCCAGCAGAGTCTTCCTCTGTTGAGCAAAAGATAATCTGTACTTTGGCTGGGAGATGAGCATATCAAAATGTGATTTGCCTGTACAGTCAGACAGGACTGAAAACTACTTTTAAGTCTCTTACAGCATAGTAACAACTATTTTTCTGAGTGGTGAGCAGCAGGCCGTTCATAAAGGCAAATGTGAGTTGATGACAGAAAGACTGTACTTGAACTGTATTGTGAACACACAGCTTCAATTGCAGGCTTGTGGTTTTGGGTACCAGTGCAGCAGGGCACAGTTCAGTGCAGACCTAAGACTGGCCTGTTGGAGATTTCCCCTGGTTTAGATATCACTCCTGTATCACTTTACCATCTCGGGCCTTTTCCAAAAGCCCCGTTTGAGCTGCCAAGCCACAGTGCATAGTAATACTGTAACTCAAAACAAAAGCTCTGCTATAGAAACCACGACATTATGACTGGCAAGTAACTGGCTCATCAGATAATTTATCATTTGTTGCTTTTCTTTGTTTTCAAATCCTCATTTCTAATGAATAAATGGAGACAATCTGATAGGAGATTTATGTTTTTGAACAGAGATTTCTTTCAATTTGGCAAGAACCCGGAGATTGAAAGAGGGAGAGAAAATTTAGAAAGACCTCATTAGCTCGGGATGAAGGATTTTTTAAGGGATGGGAGTGATAGCACTCTTGTTACTTTTACTACTATTATTTGACTGCGTTGATTTATTTTTTTCTACAAAAACATATGTTTCCATTCTGCACTCATACAAAACGTCATACTTACAGCTGCCATCGAGTTGAGCTGGTCGATGTAATACTCCGGCCAGCTAGTAGCACCTTTATTCTCTTCTTGCTCCTATGAAAAGAAAAAATGAAAGAGAGTTTGTTGGTTATTATAAACAAAATTACTTACATCCTAAAACAAGCCACATCTCTGAAATCTTGGTAAATAGTAAAAGTACAAATGGCACTCTTCAAATCATCAATGCATGAGGATGCTTATCCATATTTGAGTGACACTGCATCAGTTAGTGTTGCTATGGGGAAAAAAAGACTGTAAGCAAAATCTCACATAACGAAACAATGACTACGGGAATGAAGGAATAGGCAGTAAGAGCACAAACGAGATTAGTAAGAACGTATTGGCTCAGGAAAGTATCGCCTTATTAAGAACAACTTGGACAGAACGGTGGGAGTTGGACTTTATAGTGAAAAATGACTCAGACGAGTGTGGAGATTAATACAGACAGTCTAGTGTGCTGGGGTGTATGAGTACAGATGGAAGGTCTGGCACTAGTCTGGCTAATCTCCTCTCCCTGCTTGATTGTTAGGAAAATACTCTAGTTTCCCCCCTTGTCACCTCAGCCATTGCATAATATTTTCTTTTGAATGACCAGAAGAGCTTCATTTATCAATGAGGTGTGTTTTGGAGATAACGGGTAGGTTTCTGTGAAAAACGTGCATCAAGGCATGTTCCCATGTGAATGCATTATCTTTCTCAAACACCAAGCAAGGAAGCAGACCCAATACGTCAAATCAGAGTCACTTGTAACAGAAATAGAACAGCATTAAAATAGGACAGTTCACTGCTGTAGTTTCACCAGCACTGTTCAGTGACACTTAGTATAGTTTTCAGAACACCAGACAGTCGAGAGAGAGAGAGAGAGAGAGACAGAGAGACAGAGAGACAGAGAGACAGAGAGAGACAGATAGATAGAAACTAGATATTACACAACTAAAGCAGAGTCAATTTAAATATATGGGTCAGCTTTCACAATTGTAATACTATATTTGAATACATATGCAACAACTACAATCATTCATTTAACACAAGAGGCAGAATCAGTATCAACATTTGCTTCTTATCCCCATGTGTTCTGGTCACAAATGTGGACTTGTTCATATATGGGCAACATCCAGATACAGAATGCATTTTAATGGCAAGTTTAAATGTGCTCATAAAACAGACAGCATAACTGATGCACAATGAATAAGACTCCTCCAGGAAAAAAAATCTGTTAATACAGATGGTCATTCATGTGTGTAAAAAAAGAACTAAGAACCAACAAGAAATCAGCATGCCATACTTAGGGAGAGACTAATCAAATTGTCCTGGGACTGACAAAGTGTGAGAAACACTGCTTTCTCCAAAAAAGGCAAAGATAAAAGACCTTTGTCAGAGCGCAGAGGTCTAGCTCCCTCTCAGCTAGGCATCTCAGTCAGTTTTTAATTATGGGCACGGTCGCTGAGTAGGCTAGGGGGAAGAATCCTGCCTAGCATGTTTATGAGTGCCCAGCAGGCATAGCCTGGGACAACTCGGCCATTTCACACCCTTTCCACTTAGGGGTCTGTGCAGGACACTGCCAGAGCGCCAAATAATGATCTCACTGGGGCCAAGATGCAAGCTAGGATATAATCCTAAGGCCCAGATCACTCTAGAGCCCCTGCACCTGCCCACTCCACCCCGCACAGGAACTTAATGAGGGAGGTATTAATGTGGCCTTATAGCTGACTCTGAAGACAAGGGCATGGATGTTCATTACTAAACCCCTCACTACTCATTTATCCCCATGAGGGCTCTGTTCCCAGACTAGACCTTTTATGTGTGTAATAACCATGAATGATGCTTAAAAAAAAAAGAACGGGAACGGGAGGTCAAAATATTTGAATGGGAGACCCAAATCTTTGACTAGACTTGCCTAGATTGACGGTTATTAGCACAAAACGAGAGAAGGTCAATTCAAATCATTGCGGACAAGAGAGCTTGACTAAATGTCTTGTCCATGGACCATAACCAAGTATGTATTATTGGTCCCAACAAAATTAAACACATTAACCACAATGCATTAGTGCATTAGACTCTGAGATAAATGGCAGACTACTAAAGCATAGAAGGGGTGAAAACAAACTCTGTGAAGATTTAATTGGCTGGCCAGTGTCAACATACCAACCTTATGGGGGAAAAAAAAATACGCTGACAACAGCATAAATCCACACTAAACTCGCCATGTTTACAAATGTGTGTTTTTAACAGTACAGCTGTAGCCACAAATATCCACGGCTGATGGACAGTATTTCAAACACTTACTTGAGTAATATTTCACAAGTGAGAATAAAGTACTGTTGTCTCCATGTCCTCACTCTCTGGTCAATTTGGCCTGACTGATTACTGTGGGTCAGAGGAACCCTTTCCCTCATATGAACTTCTGGCCTCCCAGCCAGTGTGTTCCATGGTCCACTGCCTGAGAAATTTGGGTTAAGCAAATGCATGTGGCCCTGACAGTTTAAGAACTTGACCCTTCTTGGCCTGTATACCTCTGGAGAAAGGAAAGAATGTCACAGAGATAACGACCACTCATTCCATTATAACAGAACTGAGAGACAAACATGAAGAATAGAGAAGAAATCAGAAAACACAATGTGACAGTTTCCTGGATAGGCACTAAGCCTAGTCCTAGACTACACAGCACTCTGAATGAACCCTATAACCAAAGATGTTCATCAAATGAAACAAATCAGATAAGACCATGCTAACATAGGTTAGAAAAGGAGCTTAACTGATTTCCAGGCATTTCTCAGAAATATAACGCTTCAAAAGCCTGCCGATTTAGCAGTAGTACGTGCAAGCTTAAGATACTCTCCTTCTTTCTGCATAAGTGCAACCACAAGATTACTAGAACAATAAAAATCATTTCATTTGAGCAGCTTTTGAATGCTCCAGTTACAGCTCCACATTATCCCCACAATAGACTCAACTCCAAGGAGTAAGAGATCAATCTCCACACTGATCTTTTTTAATCCCACCTAGCCTGGACCAAGACAGCTGATAACCTTCAGTCCTGGCCTGGATCCAGGAGCAGCCTGCGTACCTGCCTGCAGCGGGACATGGGGGTTGAATTATCACAGCACAGACTGTACGGGACAAAGAGAGGTGTCAGCAGAATGGGCCAGTGAACAAACCTAAAATAGCCTTCGCCCTTCACATTGCGTGACTTCACAGTTTAAGAGGACCTCAGAACTCTTTAGATTCCTTAAAAAACTTAACCTGTGGAACAGTTAAGCTTAAGAGAGAAGAGATATTTGCTATATATTAGAAATATTCACACACACTGTCTTTATATATATGACAGCAATGGAAAACGGAATGGAAATGGAATGGAAAATCCCTGTTCAACACCTGTACAAAAATGTCCAAATCAGGTTTACACCTGGAAACTGTTGTGAAATCTTGGGCTGAACTGCTCAGAGTGAGACAGAAGTCTGAGTCATAACTTAAAAACAGCCTAAACTTTACTTCAGGGTCTTACTGTCATCCCTGCTAACCAATAACATCACCTTTAGAGACAGGTCCAGACCTCTAGAATCTCAAGCTGTTTCTTGATTAAAGGATCTTTGTCAGACAGATCACATCTATTGTTTGCACAAGAGCTTTCCTCAGCAGCTGCTGCCATGAAATGATATGGTATATCAAGGACTCATGCAACAATGTGATTAGTTAAAACTGAAATTGGTGCTGTTTGAACAGAGCAAGTGTTTTCTGTGTTCCCTAACTGCAACTAAATGACAAACTGTTACACTATCAAGTTTCGTCACGCATGCAGTTAAACTGAACGTGTACAGAATTGTGCACTTGAAACATCTGAGACTGTGCAATATTGTTACAATAAATTAAAGAAGCAAAAATATAAAAACGAACATTTAAATAAACATTATAAGTGTAAACAAGATTTGAAATGTTCAAATGTAAAGAATATTTACTAATTGTTAATTATTCAATTCACATCAATTAATATAATGCTTGCCTAAGCAAACCACTGGTAATATTATAGCTGGTTACACACAAACTAACATTTTCGCACGGGTCCAGAAGACCAAATGCTAACTTTACAATTGAAAAAAGTGTTATCTGCCGTGAAGGCTCCCAATGCTCGACCGCAAGCAGAAAGTGCTGCAGCGGCCTGAAATGGGCTGATGGCTATGATGTATCCAGAGGACAAATGTGACTTTCAGAGTTCGCAGCATCGTAAATGGGGCATTGCTACTGAGTAGGAAGACTGATGGTGTCATGCCCTTATGCAACGGGCAGAGTGCAGGTCTTGAGCCAACACAAACACTCAGCCTATTCAAGCCCGCCTCGCCACCAGCCCTGGCACAGGCTGGCCAGTCATGAGCTTCGACAGATTCGGTCACTGGTCGTAAATAGTTATTTTGGGTTTGGGGGGTTTCTCCTCAAACACTCATGCTTCGAGAAGGAGAGGAGAGGATAAATGGAAAGAGAACGTTTTATGCGTTTCTGCAGTTTTTTCACATTGGCAGCCCTGCTGTGGACCCCCACCCCTTTCAGAAACAAAAGCTGCACCTGCAAAGGGAGACCTTCCTGTTTGCATTGGACCAGCCAGCATTTCCCTTATTGCCCTCTCCTCCACCCCATAACCCTCCCAGTCTGAGGCTCTTGGGAAGACGTGCCAAGTCCAAGCTCTCTTGAGCACAGGCCAGGTACGCTGCTGAGTCGGCATTATTGCTTGTACAATATTGCCAAGAGTGTCCTCCTCTATTCCTTAAATCCATCCATCCTTTGCGCTCTTTCACTGTTCTCGGCTTGAGAAGCAAACTCTTGGGGATTATGCTCAGTAAGCAAAGAGCCAAATTAATTGGGCTGAAAATCAGCAATTGGAACGATCCCATCTATGCCAAGATTTACCCAGCAATGCGCTAAAGCTGATCGAAAACAGGCAGAAGAGGATGCAGAAGAAGAGGAACTGGAAAAAGCTTGGAAAGGAGGTCAGAAAGCAAAATCCTGTGCCTTCGTAAATACCAGGAGGCGAGAGCGAAACTATGAGAAAGCTGGGTGCCCTATTTCATGTGATCAATGTGCCATTTTTAGTCACAGAGTCCCAGGACAAAAACTAATTAGGTCTGTAATTGGGACACTGTATGTGCAGTTAAATAAGAAGCAAACGTCATGGTTGGTAGTTTTGTTTCTCCAAACAGGATTTACTAAATGCAAAGAAAATTGGCTTCATATCCTTCAAGTGTTTGTACTATGTAATATGTGCAATACAGTCAGAGAAGTTTTAAAGCCCAAGGTTAAGGGATTTTATACATACATGCATACATACATATTAGTCAGCATTTTACTGCGAACAGGATTCCTTCAGAACAGTTTCCCCCCCACACACTTAAACAGAGGAAGAATAAGCAACCTTTTATCTTTTGTTCCTACACAATTGCCCCTCACACCCACAGCATTCCTCCTAGATCACAGTCAGGACTGCACCACCTCACTGCGAGTGGCCCATGTGAAGCATGGACACACTTCTGCTCAGCTGACAAGGCACTGGCCATAACTTACAAACTCATCTGCTTTGAGACCAAACAGAGAGAAAAATGATCCAAGTCTTGTTGATGATAATAATGACCACAGCCATCTCATGGCCATGGCCTCTTATCACTACTTGGGTTTTTTTCCCCCCAGACACTAATCCAGCTTTGCAGACCGAAGAATTGCTTACGGCTGAGCGCAGAACCTGGTGTCTATCTGATGTCTGGGGTTGATTAGTTCTCCTCACTGGGATGTGGAGGCATGACTCAGGCACACCATGCGCCCGTCTCCAACACACACAGCAAGTTAAAAAAAAAAAAAAAAAGGAAGAAGCATATGTTTCTGATACGGTACAGACGATCTGCCTTTTTAACACATTTGCGGTGCATGCAATTGGTATTGGACAACACCTACAAGTCAAATATAGAAGTGAGAGTTCTTAAAAAAAAAAAGAAAATGTACATTTGCTCAGCAAGTAAAGACTAAAGTTTATGTTAACTTACTGTTAGAAGTTGAGTTAACTCAAAACATTAAGGCAACAAAGAAACTCATCTGTTGAAGTTAAAATACCATTTTTAACTCATGGAAGGGTTATGAGAAGGTAACTGTGCATCTGAAGTATGCAAAACGTCTGCAGTATCCAAAACAAACTGCAAGGCATTTTGGACTTGTAAGCTGTGGTCTGATAAAACAAAAACTGAACTGAAAATCACCAAAGGTATAATAGGATGATGCAAGAAGAGGCATTTCAATAACACCTTGCCAGCTCTTAAGCATGACAGAGGATCTATCATGTTTTGGGGTTGTGTGGCAGCCAGTAGCAATGGAAATTGGCAGCCAGTAGCAATGGATTGCATTATGAAAGGATTCTATTAAATATCAAGCAATCCACTAATGTACAACTAAAGAAGAGACAGGACATCACAAGACAATGATCCAAAATATACAATCCAATGTTTTGTCAGTTATATTTGGGGTAGGTAGGATTTTTTTTTACTAATCTATTTGGTAAACTACTCCTTGAAGGTTTGAACCATGTTTTCTAAAAGGTGACAGAAAGCTGTTTTCCTGTCATAATTGATACCACACTGTGATCACTCTTTTCCTGAGGAGAATATGAAACTTTACTGGGAGGTTCATGGAGTCGAGAGGAGAGCACAGTGAATGCAGTATGACACAGGAACCACTGATGAGCTCGCAAGTGATAACCACATGTGAAAAGTAGCAAAGACTGACCAGAATTCCCCGTACTGAAGATAAGTTGCATGAGAAACGTTTTCATATGAATAAAACCTAATGTATAGCATCAGGCAGGCAGATGCACCTTATTGGTTTTTAGGGTTTATTTCCCTCTCTGCCATTTTTAGAAAGAAACTTGATGTACAGTGAACTGACCAAACTGACCATAAGACCCACTACTGGACCTTTTCCATGACAACTAACAATACATCTCCTTAGATAAAGGTTTAGATAGCTCCTGAGAAGGAGTTCCACTTATCATGAAGAGCTCTTTGAAGCACAGCCCCTTTCAACTAATGAAGCACTCATGGTGTTTGAGATAAAAAAGAACTTCTCTGCAAATTAGGCGATGGAGACACGAGAGGTTTAAAGAGCGGTCCATTTATGCAAGAGTTATGAATTCCACCGCTTTGATTTATCTTTCATTAATGATCATCTCAAGCACTATTCTGTCTTCCTTAAGGCATGCTGGAGAGCCAATTAGCAATGATGAAAGATTATGCGGGCGGGGGAGAGGTGAAAAATACACAAGACACATTTGGATACGCATCTCTCCCCTCTCTCCACACACACACACACACACACACACACACACACACACACACATACACACACATACACATACACATACACATACACACACACACATACTAGAGTGATTCAGCCTGAGATTCACCTCTGGGACTACATCGTCTGCGTGGCATCGCCTAGAGAAAGGCATCATCACTGGCTGCACCATATCAGTGACGCTGTTCACTCTGGTGATGAACATGCTGGTCAAGGCAGCAGAGGTAGAATGTAGGGGCCCCTGTCTAAGTCTGGCACTCGCCAACCCCCGATACGAGCCTTCATGGACGATCTCACGGTCACAGCAGCATCAGTGTCAGGATGCCGTTTTCTTCTTCAGGGGCTGGAAAGGCTTATGGTACGAGCGAGAATGATATTCTAACCAGCCAAGTCCAGGTCCCTGGGAAGTTCAAGGCATAAATCTATCAACATGGCATCCTGCCGAGACTCTGGCTGCTGTTGATTTATGTCTGCGTAGGTGGCTGCACCTGCCAAAGTGTCTTAGCAGTTTTGCCTTGTATGGTCACACCAACAAGCTGCAGCTTCCTTTGACAAAGCTCAGGGGCGAGAGACGACAGCTGATTCAGGGCGAAATCCGAGCAGAAGTGGAGGGGGAGCGCCTCAGCAGGACAGTGACCATGCGCCAGCAAGGGGCATGGACAAACTGGGACCACGCATCTGCCCAGAAGATCACCTGGACAAAGCTTTGGAAGGCAGAACCAGCAAGACTCAAGTTTCTGATCCAGGCAGCGTATGATGTACGCCCAAGCCCGTCCAACCTGCATTGCTGGGGCCTAGCTGAAACACCTGCATGTCCGCTGTGCCCGGCAAGAGGCTCGTTGGAACATATCTGCTGCCCTGAAGCCCTGGGAGAGGGGAGGTACACAGGGCGCCATGACCAGGTGCTAAAGGCAGTAGCGGACACCATCTGCACAGGAATCCAGCAAAGAAAACACTGGGCACCGGCAAGGCACAGCATTGCCTTCATCAGGGCAAGGTAGAAACGTCAAGCAGAGCGCAGGGTCACAACTGGGCTGTTGGCATCAGCTTGTGATTGGGAGCTGAAAGTGGACCTTCAGAGGCAGCTCAAGTTTCCAGAGCACATTGCAAGGTCATCTCTAAGGCCAGACTTGATCTTAACATCAGAGTGTTCAAGGCAGGTGGTTCCCCTTGGGAAGATCGGATGGAGGAGGCCCATGAACGGAAGAGGGCCAAATATCTCGAGCTGGTCGAGGCCTGCAGAGGCAATGGTTGGAGGGCCCGCTGCGAGCCGATGGAGGGGGGCTGCAGGGGGTTCCCAGGGCAGTCTCTGCACCCTCTAATGCTAAGGAGCATTCAGGCTCATCTGCTCATCTGCGAAGCAGCTGAGAAAGCTTCCAGGTGGCTGTGGATCAAGAGAAGCACGCTTGGAGAAGCACGCTGCTTGGACACAAGCCACACCCAGGTGAGGGTGTCTGATGATCTGAGACCCGAAACCACCTATGACCCTGGGGTCATCACTGATGATGTGTCCAAGCTGCACCGTCTAGATGTTTCTACTAACCTAACAAACAGCACAATTTCAACAAGAATAATGCTAATATTAAAGTAAAAAAGATGTTTTATATCAGAATCTGAATTGGCAGTCATGTACCGGTGTGTATGGGGGTTGGTGTGTATGGGGGTTGGTGTGTGTGTGTGTGTGTGTGTGGAACCTCACCTCCGCCCATAGAGTGTATGAGGAAGAAGCACTGCAGGCAGTCACAGTGTTCCGCCGCCCTGCGCACCTGATCCACTATCTGCTCACGATACACACTGCCGTAGGTGTGGTGACCCACCGCCCTGACACACACACACACACACAGACACACACACGTTTATATATACAGTTGTAAACTACATTATTCATACCGCTGGCAATTTTTGACGTAGTAATTTTGGCTTAGCAACAAGCCAGTTTCTTCTTGATCGGAAATGACACAGGCGTCTCCTAGAAGATAATAAGACGATGTACAATTGTACAACTGTGTATCATTGTGAAGAAAAATATTTTGTGTGTATGAGATTAGTGTGTGTCTGCGAGTTGAGCAAGTGTGTGTGACGTGGCCTGTGGGGGGGCGCTGCTCACCAGTTGTTCCCGGAGCCGGACACGTCACTGATGAGCTGAGTGGAGCTGAAGAGCTGCCGCAGGGGGCCCTGAAGAACCTCACCGAGAACCCCCTCCTCCATATCCACCAACACCGCCTACACACACACACACACACACACACACACACACACACACACACACACACACACACACACACCCAAAAACACTGA
>JBBPCY010000156.1:8032303-8044236 GCA_037974405.1 Brachyalestes nurse | reverse complement strand
GAGACAGAGAGAGAGAGACAGAGAGACAGAGAGAGAGAGAGAGAGACAGAGAGAGAGAGAGAGACAGAGAGAGAGACAGAGAGGGAGAAAGACACACAGTGAGGGAGAGAAACGGACACAGAGGGAGAGAGAGATTTAAACAATATATTTAACTGACATTCATTACTTCTCTATGAAATAGGTTATACACCAATACAAAGGATGGACATAACTAACATCTTAAAGGACTTTCAGCAGTTTCAACTTTTCTTGGAATCCTGTCAAACATCTCTTTAACTGTTTGCAGTAGAATACTACACCATTGTTTTGGAAGACATATGAGACAAAAGGAAGTGGAGATGTACTTTACACTTAGCTTTAAAAAACATGAGTCATTTTCATATCTGGTGAAAGATCAGAGGAAAACAATGTTCTCGGAAACGTGTAGAAGGCATCTGACTTCGTCCTGACATTAATGACACCCCTCTCAAACGTCTTACCAATAATAGATGGCAACATCCCTTGGCCTTCTCAATACCTAAATATGTCCAGAAACAGGATAAAGGTTCGAAGACAATTCATCAGACTATATCACATTTTTTCCATTACTCAATGGTCCCAGTTTAATGCTTCTTACATCCGGTTACTTGTCTTGCCGTGCTGGTCTTAAATACAAGCAGCTTCCAAATGGCAGTCCTGTCACAAATTCTACCTTTGTGAAGCTCATGATATGCAGCTTTTACTGAGGCTGGATGAAAGAGGCACTGATTCAATTCTGAGGCCATAATTTAGTGGCGTTAAACACTATCAAGTGTTCATTTATCCACGTCTCTGAGGATTGACTTGCAACTACCGTTTCATTTTGCCACTAGTTATACTGTGTTTGGCATTTGCTGTCATGACTGAAGAAACAGTTGCTATTAAAAGTAAACTCCGTTCTGCACTAAATGCTGTCTTGTCCTGTCCAGTTGTATTGTTGCTCTCGTGTTTTTTTTTCCTTGCACACTCTTATTGTCCTGTCTGCACTTGTGGTGTTGTGGTGTTCTGTGCTGTTTTTGTGTTGCACCATGGTCCTGGAGGGACGCTGCTTTGTTTCATTGTGTACTGTGTGTATATGGTCGGAATGACAACAAAACCTACTTGACTTAATATTCATTTTGCAGTTTTTGTGCCCAATGCACCTTATTGTGCCCAAGGCACAATATTTGATCTCTTCTCAATTCTGTTACTTTCTTCATAGTGCTTTCTTCATGTCTCACCCTTCAAAGGGCTCATTGTCATATATTTTTTATTAGCTGACACATACTGCCTAATTGGAACTCAGTCTGACTCACCTGGGGAGTTTTTTCATGTGGTATTTCTACGCATTTTGCTCACCACTGCACCCCCTAGTGCATCAAGCATCCATGATTCTATATTCAACACATTGGAATGCAAACCACACAAACCATATACACTACCAGTCAAACGTTTGAGCACACCACTTATCCATTTATTTTATAAATTGCAGAATCATTATTCTTGTTAAACACCGGAAAACAACTATAAATGAAAATATGTCAAATAAAATAAGTTTCCTTTATAAGATGAAAAAATCTCTGACCTCCTATTAACTGGTTGTGTGATGAGTCTATTTCTAGACCGTCCTTTAAATTTAAATGCAGGACTTAACTGTTTCATCCCATTGTCTGTTACTTAATATCTCATTAAATATCTCTTAGTTGTCTGGTGATCCACTTTAATAACAATGCTCAATATGTATTTGTAGGTCAATAGTGATACAAATAAATTTTCTGGCTAATAAAGCTACTCAAATGGTGAAAACGCTGTACATTCATTTGTTAGAAAAAATATTAATTGTATTTTTAGTCTTTATTAAGTGACTATCATGCAAATGTAGAAAGTCTCAGTGTGTGTAAACATTTTTGACTAGTAGTTTATATAGAATGGCAGAAATATATTCAAGCCATGATCTGCACTTTTCAGTTGTATGCAGTTATAAACCATGTACAGAGCTCTTTTAGCACATCTGATAAAAACACTTATGAAAATAGTGCTGAATGCGAACTGACACTCACCACAAGCTCAGAGAACATGGCATCCAGCTCGTCGTAGCTGGGGATGGGCAGCGTGGGCTCCATGGTCTGAAGAACGAAGTCCTCCCTCAATCGGTAGGTGATCTCTGGGTGGTCGCTGCTCTGGAAGCAGCAAAAGATAAACGACATGCTTCGTCCTCCACCGCCACGTTTGCGGGGCGCCATAGCTGCTCTGGGAGGGTCAGGGATCGGGATGGTGGGTGAGGGGCTAGTGCTGCTCCCTCAGGTGCCTCAACTATCTCTGTCTTGCCTCTGTCACAGAACCCTGAGAGAGAGAGATGGAGAAATGAATTAGTGTTTCACAACAAAATAATGCTTTTCACTATCACACTATAGTAAACAATTCAGTATTCATTTCTGGTGTTATAGAGTCCTGATGTCTGGTGTACAGAAGACTCCAGAGATGTCCTTGTTCATTCAAAACTACTAAAATGGGCAAATAGCAGAGAACTAGAATGTACTTCATTCAATGTATGAATGAATGTACTTGAATGTACTTCAAGTGTACTTCAGGACCAGAACTGAAGAACCCTGACCTAGACAAGCATAAAGTTGACTACAACTCAAACTGCACATACTGTGTCTTTGCACTAGCATATTTTACACATTCAAGTGAAGAGGCATCCAGAATGAAAAGGGCACGTTTTAAGTTTACATTTATAAATTGACGTAACAGTACCAAAATAGGGTCTGGATTCAAAAATCAGATTCAACAATATTCAATTTGAATATTTCTCTTGGGTTCATTTTTGGCCATAGCATCACTTTGCATGATTACGTTCTCTATTTGTTTTGTAGTAAAAATTCTTCTACCATGACAAACCCACAACAGAGTCCAGGAAATTACTAAGCACACACTACTCACTCATCCTGTTTGGCACTCTAGAGGCAGAATGCATTAACAGTGCACACATATTGATCCCTGAGCATAGGCTGCATTTGAAGAAAGCGCAGGAAGTGAATCCTGGATGGCCATTAGGTTAGACTGTCTCCGGGGAACTACTGTAATGATTACAATCCCTCCTTTCTATTCATAATCCAGTCTCAAGCCCCCAGGAGCCCTCCAAAGCCTACGGAGAAAGGAAGTTCTCCAGTTGACTTTGTACAATTCAGGAATATTCACAAGGAAAATTATAGGAGCTATAGTTTCACCTCAGACAAAGACACAGTTCACATAATCAAGCGCTGTTCTCATCAGAGAGGCTGAAGTCTAATCTTAGGCAAGAAAATCCTTCAAACCATTTTCATAATTGTCCTAGAGTAAGAATAAAGGTGGGGCTAAATTATCGATGATCTCTTTTCAAAACCCCAAGATGTTGTAGATTTAGCAATGGGGTTTGTATCCGTCACCCAGTTCAAATGTGTGCACAGCATATTCTCCAGTTGCAGCATGTGTGTGCTGCATTTTCTTCATCTGTACTATCACCAGCCATTCCAGTTTAATGGGAGTTGCTGTATCAGCTGTCGTTGGGCTATATATCACAGTAGCTGTGCAGCACACAAATAAAACCCCTGACCTCAAACCTTTAAAACCAGTATCATTCGCAACTAGGAACGCACAATAATAATTAATGCCATGTCTCCATCATCAGTTTGGAAACTGGATTCATCTCATTACAGCGCCAAAATATCCATGCTTTAACTCTCTCATGTCTCCCGGTCTAATTTTCCTGTCTCCCAGTGCCAAACAGGAGGCAGCTGAACCAACACTGCTCAAATACTCCAATAAAATGTTCACCACGATGGCAGGTGTTGGAAGAGCACAAACACCTGGGTGGTGTGTGAAGAGCAACCAGCTGTGCCACAGGCTGATGGTGAAAATTCTCCTCACAGCTGGACACTTCCAGCTCACAAAGAGATAGCTTACGCCAAAAGACCTGCACGAGGCAAAAGAAATGAAGCAAGAAGGGAAAGGTTGGCTTGAACAGCATTTACAGGCTTTTAATATTTGTTTCAGAACAAGTACTTCATTCTCAACACTGCCTTTAAAAATAAACAGTTTTCAGTCACTACAATATTAGGTATGGTAAACAGATATATAAACCCATTTACATCTAAAAGATTTACTATTTTGATTGAGGAAAAACTGTCTAAAATGAATGAACAAAGATGCTGTGTTACCACATGAGTGGTAACATCAAGTCATCCAAGGAATCCCAAAGAGTGTTTTGGAATCCTGGTGGGGTCTAAAGGGTTAACATAACAACATGCTTCTAAATACTAAATAAAGAAGTGGATACCACAATAGTAAACAAATACTCGAGCATTCAAATTATTCAGGCCAAGCCTACGACAAACCCTACTACAAAGGCCATGGGAGGGAGAGCTAGTGGGTGGAAAGTTCCACAATAATTCTTTGTAAGTGGGTGATGGAGATGCCCATCCGCCGGCTGTTGGTAACCAATATAATCTCCACAGCTGGAGCACAGCTGAACCCTAACCCCCTTAGCTTGTCTGCCGCCTCCAAGGAATCCCGACCGGTCCCACCCAAGAGGCTGAAACAATTCTTACCCAACTGCCCATACACTCACATTTGCCTCAAATCTTTGACCCATAGAATACAGGAACACTTTTTTTTTTTAACATAACAGTCCAAGTAAACATATGCAAGGCTAGACAAATGGACATTCCACTCAGGAACAAAACTGCTATGCCTTATTCAGTGGGATCATCCATCCCCAACTAGGCAAAAGATCGCAAACACATATGCAATCTTCTTCTCTGTGGTGCAATGTTGAAACACTTTTCATCAAGTAGTGAGGACACTTAGAAGAAGTGTAGCGAAACGTAGTCATCCTCAAACTTGAACATTAAGGGACTAAAGAACTTTTGGCTTTCAGATTTTACAACCTGCCCCAACTCTGATAATGATATCAAATCAAACTGCATTAGGTCACACAATTAGGAAAGCCTCCAGCCTACTGAAAGACAACATAAATTAAATTAATGTATTGACCAGTTAAGAGGACTGCAGAGTGATCATACAGTGAAATGTATCTAAATTATACTCAATGTATACTGTAAACGTATACTAAATGTATACTCAAATTCTCAAAGTTTCAGGAATTAGATCCCTTTATGTGCCAGAACGTCATGAGCCAAGACTCCTGGGAGTATGACTTGACTCCTGAACTGGGTTATTGTGATTTAGAAGTCAGTCTAGCTCACTGCATTTGGCATAGGCATCTTGACACATGTGTTGTAAAAGGATGATTTCACTCGCAATCTGCTTCAGCCATGGAAACTCCAGTTGGTTTCTATCTTGCTTTTCTCCATAACAGGGCTGACCCTCAGAATGTGATTTAACCCAAGGGGGTGCTTGTACAGCTAAACTGCAAGTGGCTCTGTCCAGGGCAGGACAGACATTGTAACAATGGAAGAGGAGGAAATGAACGGGATTCAACATAGAAAAATTATCTTCGCTTTGACCACTGGGGGAAACATTTCCTAAAGGGCCCAGGCTGGAAATCTCAGTCTAGAGAAAACCATGTGTCACTTACATAAGTAAAAAACATGCCATTTCACAAGCAAGAACATGCAATCCAGCAGAAACTCCTTAAGTGCCACCTGCATTAATGGCCTTTCTTTTTTTTCAACCAAGAAACACTGAAAAACAAATGCACATCCGTCACCGAGTTGTATAAATTTGTAAATTCCATTAGCACTGTTTACCAACACATTAGAGACTTTAATCAGCAAACAATGCAGTCCCTATAATGGCTTTTCCATATGTGCATTTCCCTTCACTGCAGAGCCAAAAAGAGTAGGACAACTGAGGATCTTTGGACTGACAACCTAAGAGGACAAAGACTTCCAAATAAGAGAATACATCACTAAAGCTGACTTCTCCTTTGACAATAAAACTGTCATTATGCGTGACACATTAATTTCCATTTATTTTCACATTCATCTGAGAATTTCTGGAGATGGCAGCCTTCTGTGTTATACTTTAATTTAAATGTGTAAAGTGGCATTATCCAGAGCGACTTACAATCACTAACTATAGGGAAAGTCCCCCTGGAGCAGCTGAGGGTTAAGTATCTTGTTCAAGGACACAGTGGTGGAAAGTGGGGTTCGAACCTGCAACTTTGTAGTCATCGGGTTCACAAGGAAGTATTTTACCCACTAGGCTACTTCACCCCTGCGGTAAGTGGTACAGGGTGAGGAGGAACAGTGACAAAACTGCTGTACTACACAGCTGCTGTACTACACAGCACTGTGTGAGACGCGCAGCCCTATAGCCACACAGACTATGGCCATTCAGTCAGATAATCCAAGAGACTAAGGGACCATGGACTTGCAGCATACTTGCCAGACACTGGAGAACAAACATGATCCTTAGGGGTCCTCCTAGCTTGTCTAGGTGGCTATGTATTTACAGTGCAGCAGGTAGATAATGGTATCATCCCCTCCAATCTTGGCCTGGTAGGCAAACTGAAGGGGTTCTAGTGATGCCCTAACCAGGGGGCCCGAGTGTCCATGACCAGTTGCAGCATGTTACATATATGCCAAAACAAGGGCAGAAAACATTCCCCAAAATTGAGAGAAAAGTGTTCTCTTAGTGAAGTAAAAGTGACCATTCTGTCATACGTGAACACACCACAGCACAGAGTGTGGGCAGCATGAAATTCTTCTTCCTTTGTATTTAACCAATTCACCAAGTGAAGCAGCGGGCAGCCAGGAACACAGCACCAGGGGAGCAGTGTGTGGGGGCGGTACCTTGCTCAGGGTACCTCAGAGGTGCTTAGCAGTCTTGGGAATCGAACCCACAACTTCCTGATTGCAGCATGAACACCCTACCCACTAGGCTACCAGCTGTGTACTCTCGGTCAGGGGCCACCAAACATTTGTGACTAGGATATCTGAGTCCTATAGAAAAAGGTCGACAAACTCAAGAAAAAAAAAAAGAGAACTAAAAATGTGGTAAGTATTAGGAATAAGAGATTTTGCTTTCAGGTCGAGAGACATTGCCCCCAAAGTGCAACTTCATGCCCAAAAACCAAACTGTCATATAAATGTTCTTATTAAATGAAAACCATGGATATGTAAGAAAGATCATAATGTTGAGTTCCTACTTTCAAGTTTAGACCCCGTCTTGTATGTGAAGAAATGTATTCCGAAAAACGTATATTTCCCAGTTACACTCAGTAAAATGTTTGAAATGTTCTCGAAGCCACAAATCACCTTAGTTTCTTTCAGTTTTATCCACTGAATAGGTCAGAAATCAAACTGACAACTAAACACAAAGTGCACGTTTACTTGCAGTTTTGCTTTGGGGTAAAAATTCCAGCAAGAAATACAATCCATCACAACCATAACTTGACCTCGATATGCCCTCTCACGAGACGAATTCTTACTACACCGTGGTTAGACATACTCATATAAATCATGTTATGCAACAGCTTAATAGACCCAGTGGAGCCTATGCTGTTGGTTAATAAACCAAAAAGAGAGCAGACATTGCAAAAATCACAATCAAACCACACAGAGACAGCACCTGTCACGTACCTAAATCTCACAAGCCTTAAAATGGAGTGACCTGTAAGAGTGTCCTTGGAGACACATTGATGATGCAGAGAATAAACTGCACTGTGTGACTCCCTTACCCCTTATCAAATGAAAACACCAATGTTCCAGAATAAAGGATACAGAGCCAGTTATACAAGTTCCATGGAAGTTTTAACTTGATGATAATCATCACTTTAGGGCCATCTGAAGAGTAAACAGTATAAATTGTAAGATGACTGTTTTGCACTAAGTGACCACTAACAAATAGACTACTGCTGAATAATACACTTTGTTATTTGCTTTATATATTTCATACTTATACTTTTATATGTACACGTATAATACACTATGTATATACTTTATATGTTATACTGTACATACCTGTGTACTGTAATGACAAAAAAGATATTCTAATGCTGCTGTGAGGCTGAATAATGTAAATGTAACAATTAGATAATAAAAATAGATGAAGAATAGTGTTAAAAGGAAGAATTTTGACAATTTTATGCATGTGGAACACTTGCGTCACCGCTAATCTGAAAACACGAACTTAGAGCTCTTTGTAAAGCATTGGATAAGAGACCAGCCATCTTCATGTGGACATAAAACATCCAATGTTTATTTTAACACATCCTTGACTTTCTCAAACAAAACATCTACCAGTTTCCAACAATGTGTGCTCCATAGTGTGGTACAGTAACAGAAATCTGGAAGTAACTAAGCACACATTGAAATTATTCACAAGAAAAATGCTTCATTGATTAGGAGTGATGTTTTTGCCCTGATCTAACGCACCTGATTCAGCCTCCTTGCTCGGTTGCTTCACAAGTTGGATCAGGTGTATCAGAATGGGGAAAAATGCTTTACAGTGAAGGAGTCCCTCAGGGCTAGAACTGAGAACCGCTGTCAAAGCGTAACCACCCAGTGTTTCTAAATGGAATAAATTCTACACCATCCTCTTGTGTTTAAGCACTCTATCGCATACTCCTTTGTATCAAATTTCCCAAACCAAACTAACATGGGAGTACATTGTCAAGCAAATTTATGGTGCTAGGACAGAGGCAGAGTATTGGCTGTGTGCACTGATTTTTCTCTTCCCTCCCCTTCCCTCCTCCACACACTTCTTAGAAAACTCAGACAATGAAACACTCCTTACAGCACAGATCAACTATTACAAAGATCAGCTGGTGTAGAAATGTGGCAAATACATTAACGGTATACAGTTCAAAGAATAATGCCAAATAAAGAGAGAAATGCATTTTTATCTGAACATATGCTGCTCATTTCCTTTGGATTAACACAACAGGTGATGGTCTAAAGGGAAGCAAGTCAAAGAGTTTTAGAGCAATGGGTAAAATAATACATATTTTCTTCATCAAAAATTACCTGCAAGCCTCTTGAAAAGCACAAAAGGCAAATATTCCAACTCCTTGCCTCAAGAGTGCCTACACTTTGAAGCAGGAGGACGAGGACTTTGTATGAAACAGGTCTGGTGTGGAGATAAGAACCACGTTCCACTCTGTTTTTGCTCTGGGACAGTAAGTGCATTAATCTAGGATTGCCCCCACTTTTCCTCTTACTCACCTCTGGTGCTGGAGAGACCTTAATCTCCCCCCACAGGCGTGCCCTGACATGACACATTCCACACATAGCCAGCTGGGTTCTCCCACAAACCCTTTACATCCTAGTCCCCATGGCTCAACATTCTAACTGGCCCATAGGAAGAAAATGCAGGGATGAATGCATGAACAGAGAATTTCTTTGTATTTTCACTGACAGCGATTATTTTTTCCATGTACATTTTTATTTAAAGTCCCATCACTTTAAGCCCGTCTGAGCATTCTCTACATTTGCACAAAGGATTGGGAACAAAAAGCTTTGTAAGGCACATCACATTATCTGGGGGGGAAAAGGGGCCGCAGATTTTCAGTGATCCACCCATTTAAATGATATGCTGCCTCTGATTTGCAAGTGCATGGAAAATGCAAAGAGAAATTTGTGAAATTCGAACTCCACTCAATACACGCCATTCTGGCATATCATGTTAAACTGCAGAGTGAGTTTCAGTGGTCTTCTCAGTGTCCTCCTTGGTAATGCAGTAGTCTGTCAGGTTGTCCAAGTGGGGAAAGAAACAGAGGCCGGCGGAATTGAAAGGCCCGGATGAACCTCACGCTTGTGCCATGTGTCAGCACAGCGCCTGTACCCGCCTGTCCACTTTATTCAGTGTGACAGCCAAGAGACTCCCAGCAACGTCTAGATAAATTCACACACTTGCCGCACCATTTTTACTCCCACTTTCTCTACCCCCCTCCCTTTTTCATGCCTTTTACTTGTCCTTTTCTTTTGTATATTTTCTTTTAAAAAAACAGCGACACTTAGTCAAACAGATTTGAGAGTGATGGATTTGGTATCAACATTAGCAGTGATATCTAATATACTAAATGAACTAAACGAATGGACATCCAGTGGATGAACAGATGCAAATTTTTATCTACTAACTTTGATATGTAGATTTCTTGTATCACGCAATACGGATCAACAAAAATCAGTACTGGACGAGAAGAGGCTGCATCAATAGAACCTTTAATAATATGATTGTCAGCTACAACAACAGGAAGCAGTGGTGGGATGTGAATAAGAGTATATCTCTGAGTCACTGCGACATAACCAGTAATTTCTTTATCAAATGATCCAGACCAGTCAAAATCTTTTCCACTAGCATGACGGGACACTGGACTGGCAGGTTTGCCTAGACCTCCAGCATTTATGCAGAATTAGGAGTTTAAAAAGCCTTTTTATGTCACTTGAAAACTATGAGAGGAAACCCTAGCAAAGTATTTAGTGCATTATGAACAAAAGCATTGCTTTTGGCTGACAAAGTCTGGGTTGATGGAGTGGTGAGTAGCTATAAAGATGGAAGGAAGGGGGGAAAAATGGAAGGTGTGGCTCTAACTCAGCCTTTAATCACAACAGCTCTTTACAGCAGTTTTAAACCCAGTCCTATTCAGCATAGCGTTGATGAGATTCTGGCCATGTGCTACTGCCTTAACACAGTAACATTAAAACAATCAATGAGAACATCAGCAGACTGCTTGCAGTAAGTGGGAGGAATCATTCATTACTGTGCAAAGGTCTTAGGCTCTGGTGCAAACTGTTTAAAGTCGTTTATCTGAGTGGCAAGGGACTTTCTGCTGGCAAACATATAAATTAGCATTTGAACAAATGTTAACAAACATGAAAACATTAAAATTGTGTCATGATTTGTGTTGTTTGTTAAAAGAACTTGAGGTTTTGTGAGCTGGTTAGAAAAATACAGGTTCGGTTCCAGACTTCACCTCAATGCTGGCAGCGTTAGCATGGATTTGTCCAGCAGCAGCTCCTGGTTTAATCTAATGAAGTATTGATTGAGCTGAACCAGGTTTTTAAGTTATCTGCTTAAAACTACAATGTAATACCAGGCTTCCACAAGGTGAGGTTTGGGGATGAGTAAGCAAACACAGACATACATAAAACCACTATCAATAACATCAATCACTATTACAAATCACTATTACCAAATAATATAGATATTATTTGTATATATTTTAATATAAGCTTTTAAAAGCGTATACTACCCAGCTGGTTTTAAATAGAATTTTCTCATGTGTCTGCACGGCACTGTATATTAACTGTTAACAATACTTTTTGATGTCATTATTTAAAAGTGTTGTGTGCAGTTAAAAGCTTTTTATTGTATTTCTCAATATAATTACAGCTACCTGACAGAGCCTGACAGAACAGATCAATCGTAAAGACAACCGACAAGTAAAAACAAGTGCAGCCTCAAGGATGCTGAGCAAAATGGGAAAAAACCTTTTGCTCTTCCTTGAAAAGTTTCTCAACTAACCTTCATTTAAGAAGGGTCTCTTTGAGCAAAGCACTTTCTGCATACTCCAACCTAAACAAACGTGCCTGTACTTACATAGTGTTTCTTTAGCGTGTAATGAAATCCTGATAATAGGGGATTATGATAGAAAATGCTTCCTTTCTTGCATGAATGCTCATTACAGACGTGTGAGACAGTTGTGAACAGATGTGTGGGACATTCTTGGTTGTGTATATTACCTGTTACATGATAGCACTGATGTTAAAACTGACGAGATCTGAAATCTGGAGATATTAGGGGTGTAACGGTACAGAAACGTCACGGTTCGGCTCACACTATAGTTCTGACATCACGGTTCGGTACGGTTCACGATACAGCGAAGTTAAGAAACAAAAGGTTCTAAAGAACGAGGCTTGGTTTGTTTTCGTTTATTTTAAATAAACAGCAGTGTATTAACCAGTAAACACACTCTTGCTTATATTTTC
>JBBPCY010000156.1:8021725-8032203 GCA_037974405.1 Brachyalestes nurse | reverse complement strand
GTGACGCCATAGGGATCCGCATTACTTCAATCACGTCTTCTTCGTTGTACCGTGTATTCTCCGTACGACATCATGTACCGTACCATGACATGTACGGTGGCAGTTCGGTACCAATACATGTACCGTTACAGCCCTAGGAGATATGCTGTAAGCTTTATATTAGTCTGTGTATGAGTATGTCTGGAAGTAAGGAAAAGTTATATGCATGTACATGCATGTAGATTCTGGGTGTGTATGAGGCATAAAGGCCATAAAGCCAATGTGCCACGGGTGCTTCTGGGAGTGGCTTGTTTCTCTGATTACAGGCCTTTAACCCAGAACCCACCTTTCATATGTCCCACATGTGCTGCAGCCCCCAATTCACAAACAACCCCCAAAAACCATTTCACACGTTGATAAGAGTTCTGACACTGGACAGGCATAAAATAACTTTCTTGAATAAACAGACTACAGCGGGCCACTGGGGAGCCATTAGTAGCTTCGCCCAGCACGGATCCTAGCAGGCAGGTCTAAAGAATGAGATACAGTCTACACTTTTCAAAAGAGGTGTTGAGTAACACAGCTATTATGAGAAAAGTCCTCCATTAATCACGAGGGCGGTGGTAGTTCGACGGCTAGCCATTGGGTGTCCCGCTCGTGTTATAATAACCTCACAAACCACCAAGCCGGCCGGCAAAAGCCCCACAACAAGGGCTGCGGCACGATCCAAATACAACCAGCCCTAAAGTGAACCCACGGAGGGGTTCAAATTCCACACTCCCTCCTGTCTTCAGCAACTTAGAGAGAAAAACAGGAGAGGAAGGGAAAAAAAGATAGAGGTCGAAGAGCTGTTCTTCCACACAGATGGCTTGTCAAACGTGTTCTGCAGACAATGAGACCCCATCCCCCACCTCAGTGTTTGCACAGGCCACACCAAGCCACCCAAACACTCCTGCTCTGTCCACACACATACACACTGTTGTGAAGCAAGGTCAAAACGAGTACAAAAGATTGTTATTATACATCACAGATCAAAGTTCATTCCAAATTTGACCACAATATTTCCAAACTAACTTTCTAAAGAAGTGTGAACAAAAGAACACAAGTAAGCCTTGACGCTTAACCTCAGTTACTATTTAGTCTTTCAGTTTAGCCAATTCAGGGTCACAGATATCATCTATTAATAAAAACTGTAGCACATAGGTGTGGGCATTCTGTCAAATATACAATATCACAATACAAGATAACATGATATGGTTCTTTGACATCTGTAATATGCTGAAAAGTTCTCAATAAACACCAGCATATTGATCAGCTCAGTGTTAAAAAGGATGCATAAAAAGACAAAAAGTTTGTTTTAGACAGCAATTTGAGCATCACTGATTTATTGTTGGACCACGCCTTTATGTGGGTCAGTTACAGTTATTACATAATCACCTGATCATATTTGAGAAAATCACAATTATATAAGCAGATTCCCCATTTCTGACAAATATATTGTGTCACAACAGGCAAAATGAGAATTTAGGATATTCTCATCAGCTGAGTAGATGCTGATCGATCAGTAGATAGATCGATAGATCGATAAATAAATAAGAAACACATGCACTGAGAATCGTATTAATTCCATATGCACAACTGAGGTTTGTTCATTTATTATCTATGAAGCTAATGTTAATACAAACTCTAGAGCACTGATTCTTATGCTTCACATTTATATTTAACTGCTGTGTGTAGTGAGTTGGGTTGTGGCAAAAATGGTGCTGTTCAGGGAACTCTGAGGACCACTGCTCACAAAAAACATGTCTAATTGTCTACACTGTAGATATTTGTGTGCGCACACAACAGCGCAAGACATCATTTTACATAAGTACAATGTAGTGTTAGCTACAAAATAAACATAGCTAACGGGCTACTCTGGCTACTTTAGGCTTGTACTGTAACAGATGATTAAAATGAATAAAAAAGACAATCAAATTGAGCACACTTGTAAAGGTAACTCCAATTATTTATACACAATTATTAGTCTAAATGTTGTGTTGACGACAGGTCTACTTGTATATGTGAAAGGGTTAAAGCCATTAGAGCATTAAGAGGGGCACAGTTGAATGAAGGGAGCTGAGAACGAGCTGTGGGGCTTTGGGACTGTGAAGGCAGGTTTCAATGGTATACAGGGGGTGAGTGGACCCAGTGGCTTCCATGGATGCTAATCCTAGCGTTCAACTGAGGACAGCCAGGGCAGAGGCAAACACGCAGTCCAGTCACACTGTAATCAGGTCACTTCCACTGCTCCAAAAAGATAAATAAACCAATCAATCAGGAGAGTATATGTACACCATACTGGAATATATTTTTATATTCAAATAGAGCTCATCTTTATCCAGGTTTCAGTGCTTTTCAAGATGCAAGAAGCACCAGATTATGTCTTTTAGTGGGTTTAAATGCAGACCCGTCTCAGGGATCAGGCAAACGAGTAAGTGCCTCTTTGAATATATGATTCCACATCAGAGACCAGCACGCAGCGCGCTACTGAGACGACAGTATTCGAATGCAGCAAGTTGGCCGTCGCTCCCCTCTGCTGCAGTTGCCATAGCAACCATCACTTACTTCACCGGTGTTCTGCCCTTTTTTTTACCACGGTAATCAACAGATCATCACCAAATCAAAGCACAGATGTCTATAAGAAATGAAGACCAGTTCTACCTGTACATGCATCAGATGACAATGTCACAGCTGTTAGAAATGTTGAAGGCAAGCAGGAAGAACTCCCGTTATCTATCAAGAGAGCCACACCCTCCAATACAACACAAGCTAACCGGCTCACGGAGAGAGTGACAGGTCAGCTGAGCTTCCTCAGAACAGCTGCTAATGACCTGCTAAAAGCAACGACAGTTCCTCAACCCTTTACTGAAAGCTGACGACTTGGTTCTGCCTAGTTGAAAGCAAATCAATTAAACAATGCACTATATGTTTTAAAGGCAAGGTCAAATGAAAAGACAGACCATCTCTCACCATTCAGCTTTTCAGAAAAATGAAATGCAACAGCAATGTCGAACTCTAGAGCCAGCAGCGTTAAAGTGACCTCAGCTCAGAGAAAGCAAGTGCAAAGAGCAAAAGAGAGTAAAAATAAAGATAAAGCAGAGTGTATGCAAGAGAAAGCCTGTCACAGTGTGACACTGGGATGGAAAAAGAGACGATAAGACTGAGTGAGCCATAAAAAGAGGCTGCTGCTCCATTTTCAAGGTCCATTCCTATTGACCTCCTTATCTCCTCTAGTCTACCCCCCCTCTTTACTTGCTAAAATGGATTCCTGCAGCACCCCCCCCTTCCACACACACACACACACACACCTCTCTGGGGAGCCAATACACAGCTCATATAAAGGGAGGAGGGGTGGATTTCATCAGGCTCATCAGATCCACATTGCCGGTTTTCATTACAGTCCAGATGAGCCAGTGGAGTATTGCTCCATCAACTCCCCCCAGCAAAACCACAGAGGCCAACACCTCAACACAGCAAAGAATACACACGTGTCACTGTGGGGTTAACAGCCAATCAAGCCCAGCTGCCTCCATGCAGATAAGGAGACCAACACCACCACAGTGGCTTTGCACATTCCAAACCACAACCGACTGTCTACTGTAACTGCACTAAGAAAAATCCCCCTGCTGTCACATCACTGAGCCCTCAGAATAGCCTTCTCTTACCTTCTACACCCCTGATCGGACTCCGTTCGTGGTGGGTATCCCTCGAGTCTTAACATGATTAGTTCTGTAGTCAGACAAGAAGAGAATACAGTTTCAGCAAAGGACAGCAACAGCAGCCACTTGCAAACTGTTCAGTCCAGCTCAGAGTGCCCCTTCAAAGCAATTCCACAGCGTTTCCACAAATGTCAGGTCCTCATTTCCCAAAGCCTAGAAATGTAAAGCAGAGCACTGCTCACACTGCTGATTCTCCTTACTCTACCGGCACTCTCAGCCCCTCCCTGCTCTCTCACAGCCCCTCTCACATGAACGCCTTTCCATCCTCCTCTTCCCCTCCCTCTATGAGGACACACACACACACACACACAGATGTTACTATCAGCAGGCCACTCCCCTTTTCAACACCCAGGTTCCTCATAGGATGTAGGCAGAACGTAGCTGCCGCCCACTGCTCCTCTCTCTCCTTCACTCATTTGACTCGTACTCACACCCTCAGTCCCCCTGCAGTGCTTATGTCTCAGGTGGTGAAGGGTTATGAGAAAGACAGAGCTGCACAAAAAGGGCAATATATTAGAGCTGCGATTTTACTGCTTTATATTGCAATTGTGATGTTTTTCACAATATTAAAGTGTCCTATCATTAATTTTCTGGATCTAAAAAGGTGTACATAGTGTTTCAAAAGGTACATTTAGTGCCCCAATCCTACACTCAATTTATGGAAAATAAGCTACAAAAAAGCCAGTTTTCAAATCATAGTTTTTGTGATGTCACAAAACCAACATATTTAAATACATCTCCTTATTCTTGCTACAGCAGTTTAGCCCCACCCATTCATGCACCAATTCACCAACACCTTTAAATGGTTTTAATAATTAGACTTTTGTTGGATTACATGAAGACCTTGATTCATCTGAACGCCCAGTAACTAAGCTGGGATTGGTCGCCCTGTCAAAAATACAAACCCTATCTCACAACTCTTCGTGCAGCCATCACGATATACAATGTAATCAAATTACGTGCTGTGATCACGCTTTAGGGCTTTTTTGTGCTAGGATAATGCTTTGTATGTATGTAAAACCTATGTATTTTATTAGCGTGCACTGTGTAACATCACCAGCATCAGCGTTAACTGGTGAATGAGGGACAGTAGGAGAGAAATAATGAGTTGATTCCCCATCGTTTTTGTTTGCAAAGCGGTTGAAACAGGTTGGAATGCCATGAGACGGGGAAAGTCCCGAACCCTAACCCTAACCGTCACCAGTTAGCGCAGATACTGGCGGATGTTACGCACTGAGCATTAAAATACTTAGGATAGTGAAGTGTTGTCCTAGCACGAAAAAAGCCCTAAAGCATGATCGAAGCACATTTTGATTACGTTGTATATCGTGATGGCTGCACGAAAGGTTGTGAGATCGGGTTGAAAATACTGTGATTGGTTAGAGGCTAATTTGCATATTGTAGTCTTCTGCAATATCAGTATTGAAGACTGATACTGCGATAACAGTTAGCATTAAATTGTGCAGCCCTAGAAAAAGTTCCTAAATATATGAGAGGCACCAAGTAAGACATTTTAAATATGTGTGTACAGATATTTTGGCATAGACAAAATGTGCTAAATTGCATAAATTGCAGTCAAAAACACCATAAACCTCTGGGGACAGAAATTGACACTGCAGCGTTCTGACTAAGCTATAAATAAACACATTGCGGGTTGGGTCAGTTTTGGGCCGTCGATTAACGAATATTTCTGCAGGGGTGGGGTTGGGTGGGTGTGAGTCAGACTCGCACATCACTACTAGTCACTGCTTGTGTCCAGAACATGCAGTATCTTCTGCATGGCTGTTGTCATTCCTTCTTCAGCAATTCAGTAATCCTACAGAGGGCAAGTTTGGGCCACATTCAGAAGAACAAGGCCTAACAAAAAAATCCTTAAAACTCATAAGGTTTTGGCAAGTGCCAGTAATACAATGAGGCCAGCGGAGCTCACACTTCTATGGAGGCTCAAAGCTGTGCCGCACAATCTGTTTTTCATTTTCATGTCCTGCCCAATCACAGCTAACATGCAGACTGCTTAGTGGAGTTCAGGGAATATTAGTGTTTCCTTCTACCACTGATCCAGATTAGGAAAACAGCCAGCACCACAAATTAGAGCTCTAACTGTTCACCATCTACTGTAACACATCGACCGTGTCATTACAGAATACTTTACCCTGACCATTTAACACTCCATTAAGTTACGACTACGCTACTTCTGTTAAGGTGCATTGTATTTTCCCACATAACAACAAATTCTAAACTTCGACAGCATTCCCAAGGCTTTGGTTAGTGTATTTTGTGGCAGAAAACTGGATTACTAAATTAAAGAAAAGAAATCAGATCAAATTATTTATAATTTCTTTTTTAAGGAATCTGAATTTGTCTCCTAGGGGTGTCAGTCTTCACTGGTCTCACGATTCTCTTTAATTATGATTCAAAGGGTAGCGATTCAATCACAAAACAAATCATGTTGTATTTATTTTGGTTCAGCAGGTCTTACATACCGTATATGTTTTGCCAAGCTTGTTGTTAAAATTTTAGGCACGTTTATAATCTCTGCCGGCAGAATATGTTGCTTACTCCGACATGTCTCTATTCACACCAGGCACAGGTGATAAATGCAGTATCTGGGAAGATATCATGGGGGTGGGGTGTGATTTATTTTTAATTAGCTTACTTTATGTAGCATAAAAACAGTAACCGGGCATCTTAAATATAATGTAATTACTTACATTTTTTAGATACAGATCATTTGTTTAATATTTTATACCAATTTATATAATTATTTAATTGAAAATAAAAATCATTACACAATTATTTTCTTTTTCTGCATCAATGCAGAATCGTTCACTTTTGCATCGTAATGCATCTTAAAAACGATTGTTTTCCAAGGCTGTCGGCATACTAACCTTATTTGCAACCCCTGCAGCAAGCAGGGGACAAAACAGCCAAGCTACCCTCCTGTGGTGTGTGCTGAAAGCTCGTCTAGACCATGCCCCTGTAGCCCCACCCTCTGTGGACCCCCTCCTACCGATGTGCTGATAGGGCACTACGGGATGTGAGGATGCTACGCACCGTGACATCTGTCAATCACTTGACAATCCACATTGCATTCAGCAGCACTAAGGGCAAGCAGACAAGCTTTAAGATAAATTCTAGTGAACTAATTCTGAACCACGTCCCCAGGACCCTCTAGATTTCCCACATTTCATCTCCCAACACACCTGAACCAAGCCATTAACAATTCGAACTTTAATCAGGCATGACACTTTAATCCCGTCCTGATTAATCCCCGCGAATTTAACCTCACCCAAGTTTGCCTATAAGTACATTTTCAATTTTTTTAAACTGTCATGAAAGCCTGAATAATACATAATTATAACTTTGACTTTTACAGTTAAATTGGCTTCTTAGCGGCTGGTGGCCTAGTGGTTGGGGAAGCACACTTTAGGAAGGTCCCACTGCTTCACTCGGGTGAATGGGTTAAAAGCAGAGAAATAATTTCACGTTGTTCACACTGTGTGCTATGCTGTGGTGTGGTACTTCATTTTTGACCTTCTGGAGGCACATAGGAGGCACACACACCACTGCAATAGCCTGGTTTAGGTATACCGGAAGATGTACGTTACAGCAAAAATGTGGACTGTCTGGAAGATTCCAATGACTCTATTGAGAAATATTGCTCTAGACCATTGCAGAAAACATTCTCCCATTATATACTTACGACAACACTTTCTAGGAAGGACAGTAGACGCCCAGAGCCTTTCAACTCTGCCTTAGGGAAGCATTCACATACTACTCTTGGACTGCTTACCTCAAGCTTTTAACAGTTAATAATTTATGAACTCACTCACTGACTCTCAAAAGACCAGCCGGCAGATGAAATAAGGCATGATTCATCGGTGCACAGATGTGTTGTCTGTAGTGTTGACTGTGATCAGGTATTACTGCTGCGATGAATTCAACAGCAGTCAAACAGGAAAGGATTAAATGAGGACATAAATGATGGTACAATTACAAGAAGGAGACCTGGTAGATTTCTTGAGAAATTACTGAAGAGGTGCATTTGAACAGAATCTACCAGGAATGACAATGATGTTCACATCTTGTTCACATCTAGTAAAGCATAATGTTTTTGTGATGCTTTTGTCTTTTTAAGGTACATTCAGGTACAACCTTGCATTTTGTGCATGGTTGTAGCTGCATGCCACTTTAAAAGTGGCAAAAAAATACCCTTCATGTGCGAGTGGCTGTTCTTGTGCCAAAGCGATGTAAGACAAAAGGGAACTTTTCTGTGAGGCTTTTGTTTTTACAGAAGAGTTTCTGCACAGGATTCAGAAAAGAAAAAGCTGCTGGACATTCATGCTGAGGACTTCACATCCCACATAACAGAACGTTCATAACAAATGGGAAGACGTGCATCCTGGTAAAAAAGAAGTAAGAGCTGCAAGTTTGAACAGCACAAACCCCGGACATCACAGGAAAAAGGCATGCAAGTAAAATGCTGGGTTTTCAGTGTGGAAACAGTATAACTTAACATAAACTTAACCCATACTCAGGGTCAGAGCAGGTCCTGTCATGCCTCTAAACCAGACCAGCTGCACCCCTGTCTGAGCAGGGGAGACCTCACAACAGCAAGCGGGCTCTACGCCACGTTGAAGAGCACACTGTCATCAGGAGTTACAAAACCAGCAAATCATCATAATTAACTCCTACAACAGCTGGATGAACGAGATGATTCAGCGGACCTGAGGTCACTGTACCTTATAAGAAAAGAAATGGAGACGTGCAGTATGTCTAGTATGTTGCCACAGGCAAAACAGTAGTAACTGTATTTCAGGATTATCTCTGGCCTTTGTTGCTACATGTCTCTTATGACCAAATACAGCTAGAGCTGTTGTGAAGTTGTGAATGCAAGCTTCAAAAGACGAAGGAGAAGAAGGAGGAGGAGAAGAAGAATGAAAAGAAGTAGAAGAAAGAGAAGGAGAAGAACAAAGAAGGGGATGGAGAAGAAGGAGGTGGAGGAGGAGAAGAACGAGAAGATGAAGGAGATGAAGAAGGAGACGAAGGAGAAGGAAAAGGAGAACGAAGAGAAGAAGAAGAAGGAGACAAAAACAGAAGACAAAAATGGAGGAGGAGGAGGAGGAGGAGGAGAAGAAGAAAGAAGAACAAAGAAGGGGATGGAGAAAAGAAAGACATGGGAAGGAGAAGAAGGAGATGAAGGAGGTGGAGAAGGAGAAGAACGAGAAGAGGAAGGAGAGATGAAGAAGAAGAAAGAAGAGGAGAAATGAAGGAGAAGGAAAACGAAGAGAAGAAGGAGACAAAAACGGAGAAGGAGAAAAAGATGGAGAAGGAGAAGAAAAAGGAGAAAGAGATGAAGAAGGAGAAGGAGAAGAAGAAGAAGAACAAAGAGAAGAAGAAGGAGACAAAACGGAGAAGGAGGAGAAGGAGGAGAAGGAGAAGAAGAAAAAGGAGATGGAGAAGGAGAAGGAGATGAAGAAGGAGAAGAAAAACAATAGAAAGGAATAAAAGAATAAGAGTCAGAAGAATGAGAAGGAGATGAAGGAGAAAAAGAAGAAAGAGAAGAAGGGAAAGAAGAGTGAGAAGAAGAAGAAGAAGGAGAAAATAGACAAAGAAGCCGAAGAAGAAAAAGACAAAGGGAAGGCAAAGAAGACGACGACGAAGACAATGATGAGCATGTCTGCTTCACACAGTTCACACAAATAAAAGTACCGAGAAAATGTATCAGTTCAAAGCCAGACAAAAAAAATGACTCACAAAAGCCAGGTTGATGTTATCACAATGTCCCAATTCCAACATACACAGTTTCCTGTGGAATGAAAATGAAAAGAAATCTGCATAGTGTTATTGTAAGACATTTCAAAGAGCTACAAAAGCTTTCAAACAGGGTGCAACACGGCCAATTTGTACTTGTGTGGCCAAGTGCAGAGTAGAAATGGATAATTTAGCTGCAGTCATATGAAGAATTTACACCCCGCAGTTTTGCAACTGCAGCCAAATGTGAAGCAGAACAAGTTTTGAGACGCACAGCCAGAGCAAAAGGTTGAGATCGCTATCTGGGTCTCAGATGTCTACTGAAAGAGAACTCTGTTCCTCTGAAGTCCTGATGTTTAAAGCACAGAGCTCTGGCACTTGTTTAAGAACTGCATGTACCTATATAGGTAACTACAACTATGAACCTGATAAAATGGACAAAAGGTGTACACACAAGGCAAGTGTGCTCAATAAAGTGGCCAGTAAGGGAGTATCCCAATACACGATATGAATTACAATTTTTCTTAATTTAATATTTTGTTCTGACGCTTGCTAACAAGTTGGAATGGTCAAAATGCACCAGCAAAACAGTAGCAGGTAAAAAAATCTCTTCACATTAACTTCCATTACATGTTATGAATCGTTTTTAATGCTGCAGAGATATAAGGTTTTGCTCCGACAGTGATACTATACTGGTAGGTGTGGTTTATACATCTATATTATAGATAGATTTAGACCAAACTTTAAAACATGCAGTGGATTCATATTCCAGAAGCGTTCCTACAATAACCTACATTTTATGTCAAAAAGTCTCCAGACACCCCTTCAAATGGTGAACTTAGCTACTTTAAGATGTACCCATTGCTGAACAAGGAGCCTAATTACACACAAAGTTCACATCACTTTTTCCCACACACACACACACACACACACACACACACACACACACACACACACACACACACACACACACACACACACACA
>JBBPCY010000156.1:7997667-8021047 GCA_037974405.1 Brachyalestes nurse | reverse complement strand
ACACACACACACACACACACACACACACACACACACACACACACACACACACACACACACACAAAAACAGAAATTCACACATGAACTGCCACCCCCATAAACAAACTCACACCGTACCAATCTCTTCACCCTCACTGATATGCTTGCATTTTTTTTAAAGAATCTTTTTTAAAGAATGTTGTATAATACATTTTATAGACCATATCTGCTAGTTCATGCCAATTTTTTGCCACTTTAATGCAATACTGAATCCATTCACATTTGGTGCTTTTTGTCAGCTGTGCAGTATACTGCCCTGTCCTGCACTGCTGCATTTATCACTCTTGTGTTCTAAATTCCTGCACTTTCTTTTTGAACTCTTTTGTGTTTGTGAAGTCTTGTGCTGGTTTGTGTTTCCTCATGGTCCATGTTGTTTCGTTTCTGTGTCTGTTGTATAAATGGTTGAAATGACTATACTCTAGCACTTGGTACTCTCCTCTCGTTCTCACACCGTCCTGAAACTTGAAAATGTTTCCTTACATTGCAAGTCGCTTTAGATAAAAGGGTCTAAATGTAAGGCAATGACTATAAAAACTTTAGAGGAAAAACTCAGTTCAACTGCTGGATAACTTAACCTGTGACACTACCACACGTTGTCATACAAACTTAATATTAAAACACAGTCTTCACCTAGAAATATTGAGGTATGGCTTCAGGTCGGCTAACTGGGCAAGTTTGCTGCTTGCTAGTGGCACTAAAATAAATGTTTACAGGCTTTTTCTGAGTCTGCTGTGTCTTTAGCTCTCACAGGACTGATTTGTTACTCCACCGTAGCCGTGATATCATAATGCTCACTCTGAGACTCACACCCCCCCCCCCCCCCCATATAACAATTATTGTATAACCACCTAATTGTAGTTATTTTAGAGATAAGGGAGAATATCTCACAAAATAAGAGATCATTGAAATTAAGATTGAGTCATTTAGTCTATTTACTGCCATTATATTCCTTAGTCATTGTATTTTACAAAAAAATTGTTACAATATGTGACAAAACGTGTTGTCAAATTATATATAAGAAATGTCAAATACTGACTGAGATGTGGCTTAACTGTGCTACTGCTGGAACATATTTAGAGGTTGAGAAGCAGCCAGCAGAAGCATCTCAGTACATGTAAACATTTCTTTATTGTGACTTTTTCTCTCTCTCCCCATACATTACACAGGCAAACCGACCCAAAAAAAATCTAAATTTAAATGATAAGTATTCGAGCCCCTGATCAATGGATTAAGGAATTGCCTTCATGTACAATACACTGGTTATTTATTCATGTTTTAGCATTGGAACCACGGCAATATTCTAAAAACAGATTGGTTTTGCATTAACACTAATAAAAAGGGATGCTTCGGATCTACCATGCCTCACGCAAAAGGTCACCAAGAAGAGCATGGAGCTCCCTACTATTGCGTGGTGGTGCAGAGCAGCTATGTTCTCTGGAGACATGAAGTTCAATCATATACATCTGAGATGAACTCTATGCCATACGAAAGAGGGGACAAACTTCCTAATACCTTTGATATTGGACAGGAGAAACTTTCTACAAACTTTTGGATGTACAGTGCATCGTATTGCGCACCCCTAGCTTCCTCCCGCAAGTCAGCTAAGTCACGGATATCATGTGTGTGTGCACAGATCAGCTGGACTGTGGTTCGAAAGCCTTTCTAAACCTAGCAGTCATGCTTTAAAAGATGATCAAATGTAAACACCAGAGGCTTATTTAATGAAATTAAAGGATAAACCATGGGACAGCCGTGATCCTCTCACATCTGTGGGCAACACAGACACTGCAAAATGCATTAGGTATGTAGTTTTAATCTAGTTCAGTGCACAGCAACGGCAGTAACAGAACCGACAGGCACCAGTAATGATGCACTTTCGCGCTGAAGCTTGAAGGTCACAGTGATAGCCAACCACAATCCTTTTTATCACTC
Organism: Brachyalestes nurse; assembly: GCA_037974405.1. Classification (NCBI taxonomy): domain Eukaryota; kingdom Metazoa; phylum Chordata; class Actinopteri; order Characiformes; family Alestidae; genus Brachyalestes; species Brachyalestes nurse. The sequence continues at coordinate 8,019,076 of JBBPCY010000156.1, read as the reverse complement.
TCCCAGCCAATCAAAAACATGCTGCTGGCCACCAATAATACAATCCATTCACACCAGAAGTTGACTAAAAGCCAACACATGGGGCATTTGGAAAGGGTGATATCCACAGAGACCACAGCCCCAGTTCGGCCCCGCTCTAGGATCCCTCGAAAGGCTAATTAGACGGAAGAAGAGGGGATCAGCCCAGCATCTCTCAGCTTGTAATTAGAGCTGGCATCGTCAGAGCTGCCATACACACATCTCTCTTTCTCTGTACCCCAATATTTCATCTACAGCACCAGGCTGTTAGTGGTCTACACCCATTAATCGCTCACTCTCATCAGAATAACGTCTTAATTTCTACAAAAAGACTGAGGCTAGACCAACATTGTATTTAGGAAGAAAACTGATAGTTCCTTTTAATAGTGGGGTTGCAACTACTGGTTTATTTAATTAATTTACAAACTATGACTAATTAAATTACTAATCCCATAATCATGCCTTCAGCAGTGTCCATTTTTTGTTTAAGCATGTATTTATCCATCTTGACGAATATTTGACTTTATGTTGACTCATCATTGTGTTAAGGCCTAACATAACCATCAATCTTTTTGTAGGCTATGATTATAAACCAAAGCAGTCAAATTGATTAACTGACCATGTTGCTTCCTAGTAGTCTTAGTAGTAACACCAAGTACACTGACACAAAATGATTTACTGCACTGTGGATATGCACACACACACACACACACACACACACATTAGTGCCCACAGACACAAAGAATTATGCACAGGCAATTAGGCAATGTTTACATGTACTGAGATGCTCCTGCTGGCTGCTTAGCGCATAAATAAGCAACATTCTCAACCGCTAAATATGTTCCAGCAGTAGCACAGTTAAGCCGCATCTCAGTCAGAGTTTGACATTTCTTACAGATAATTTGACTCAACACATTTTGTCACATATTTTTGTAACAACATTTTTGTAAAATACAAGTCTAAAGAATATAATGGCAGTAAATAGACTAAATGACTCACTCAATTTCAACGATCTCTTATTTTGTGAGATATTCTCCATTATCTCAAAATAATTACGTGCAATTACGTGATTATGCAATCATTGTTAGAGGCATATTTTCACTTCATTAATATCAATGAAGACAGAACAGCTGCTTTATAGAACAATAGTGAGAAAAACAACAAAAAAAAACAACAAAAAAAAATTCTATAGATGCTGCAAGACAGGGAGGAAGTAAGAAAAATTAAACTGAATTTGTACTGATTATCTGACGAAGTAAAAACATTTTCAGAGTCACCCAGAGTACTCTCTTGTCCTCTTTGTGACACCAAAGCTTTTAAAGCCATCTTGGCAATGCTGACCTCTTCCTGACCCCTGCAGGGGAGCCAGGAAAGTGTGTGCTTGGACTCAGTCGTGAACGTCACATTGCTTGCTTTGCAGTGGACAAACATTCAGGGCCATTTTCTCAATGTGTAGTATTTTGCCGTGTTGTTGACCCAAGCCATGTGTTATTTATGGAACACCATTACCTCAATTGCTGACCTGCATAGTAAAGTCCAGATTAATAATTTATATCAGCTGAGATAAGCTAATTTAGATCAATGTAAATGTGAGGTTAGCAGCGATCATTAAAGTCATGTTGAGGTTTTACATCATGGAAGCCTGCAATTTCCGAAAAGTGGCAGATTTCGAGACTTGAAGGCCAAAGGCATGCTATGAGAAAACAGTGCAGCTGTTGGAGACATGCTTACAGCAGATTATTGGAATTTGGGGGTTAACGGCTCTGGTTTAACTCGCTGATCCCCAGATGTGTCTGTTTCTTTTTGATGCCAAGGCGCTCACTGCACTAATCTCACGCACGCAGGCCCGCGGTGCTGGGAACGGCCTGTCAGCAGCTCCGTCACACCACTTTAGCCACAGGCTGCTCTCCGGACATGCACAGCTGATAAGAGCTCAGAGGGTTACCCACTCAGAGGGCTGCCTCAGGAGCATCACGTTACAGAATGAGACACATCCATTAGAAGCACTAGGATTTCAACAATATTAAAATTTCCGAAAGATCTACTGAACTTTTGAAGTTGTCTTCATTTTCAGGACAAGAGCAATGTTGGTTCATTTTAACAACCAAGACCAATACTATATATTGCACTGTTGAATACAAGCTCTGATACACAGGTATCATATGTATATACTGAATTACTTAGTTTAAAACCGATTATACTGCATGAAGTATAATTTAAAAAATGAAACAAGCAACCTCCAGTGAGTGCGCCCCCACCCAAAACCACTGAAAAGATCAGCTCTCTCTAACTTCATGGAATAGTTTGGTGTAGTTTTACTCAACTTTGCCACTGTAGTCCAGCAGCCCCCCACCCAGATATAATCAATCAGTAAAGACATGTGCAAGTCCAGATTTTGCTTCTTTAGCTCAGTGGAGCTGCTGGCAACTCTTTTAGAGAATATCCACAGTTTTTTTTAGACAGATCTACAGTTTTACGGTCATAAATACAGAAAGGATTGAGTGTCTTCTCCAGGTATGGTGTAGATTAAAATGGTTGCTCGTAACCAGTTTTTGTCCTGTGCCTCCTTAATGAAGAGATAATAAAGATGTTTTGATGATTTACTTGATGATGTACAATGGAAACATTGTGGTTGATGATAAGTTTCCAGGACTTTGAAAATGCCTGGTCACCATCATTTTCTTTCTATGGAAAATCTCCATTCAAAATCCTGTGTAGTACAGGACTAGGCCAAAACCCTGTCTGGGAAACCAACTCCTAGTGTTTGGTAGCAACATTAACCTTGTAGCTCAAACATTATAACACTCTTGGCTGACTGACCACATCTGAGGTAAGCGGAAAAGATTCAGCAAAATTTAAAGCCGAGAAAAGTTTAAGTATATATTTGTTTGCCAATTATGATAGCCACATTATTATTAAATATTATACTTTTATAATGTTAAATGCTGTAATAAACCAAAAATAGAAAGAGTGAAACATCAATATATCTTATTTCCATGGACTTCAAGAACTTTAGGAATCATTACACCCTACGGTAAAATTAAATAGAAACAGCAATTAGTAATAAAATGAATACATCCAAGTAGTGTTCAAAAAATGTGCACCATTTATTTACAGGAGCCCTCAAGCTAAAGACACTGAATGTTTTTCTGTTCTCAAACCATAAACACTTTCAATTTGCATTTCTGGCGACTGTGTACTTCCTTATTCTACCTGTATCTCTATGACAGAGGAAGGCTTATGAGAGACATAACACGACAGCGACAAGCAACACTGACCAGTGCTGACTCACACAAACCGAGGAAGCTGCTTATCTCCTCACATGCTTCAAAACCTGAATGACCACAAAGCCTCAAAAGGAAAGACACCTGAGACCTTTTAACTACGTTTAACTAGGTGACTGTTCCTGAAACAGACACGGATATCTTCCCCGGCCATCAGCGTCAGTCATAACAGCAAGTTAACATGCGTGTGACAGGAAAAAAGCAGGTAACGCAGGTGAGCTGGACAGATGCTGACACACGGCCTGCAGAGTAAGAGGATCAGCCTTCTGTCTGGAGCTCACAGGCCTTGAACTAGAATGTCCTGCCATGCTCCAGACTAGAGCTGCTCAATATGGATAAAATATCAGTATTGCGATTTTACTGCTACATACTGTGATTGAGATGCCATTCAACAGATTAATGTCATCAATTTTCTGGACTTAAAAAGACAAACTGTATTCTGATTTAGAAAACTTTATTAATTACGAAGGAAATTGCTTATGTAATGACTGCAAAGTCACACAGAGACAAGATCAATATAAAATATAAACTCCAAACAAACCTAAATAAAAATCTGTAGGAAAAAAAAAAAAAACAATATAAAAATACACTAAGCTATATGGACAAATGCTGGGTATAAATTCTAATGACACAAAGGGTTGTTAGGAGAGCGTTACTGCACTCAGTAGAGATTAGTAGTAAAAAAGTAATACTGGCATAAGTAGTGACATTCACATGTAAGATAACTGCACATAAGATATTGCACATAATTACGTCATTCAGCACCCACATTGGTACAAATGGTACACTTACTTCTCTCATCCATAAAGTTCATATATGGAAAATAAGCTAAGAAAACAGCCCACTTTCAAATAATTGAAACTCATTTAAAAAATACCTTCTTATTCCGTTTACAGCAGTTTAGCCCCACCCATTTATGCACTGGTTCGCCAGCACCTTTTATGGTTTTTGCAAAACATTACTTTTGATTTGTTAAATTACATGAAGACCTCGATTCATCAGAACACACAGTAACTCACCTTGAACTGGTCTGCCTATCAGAAATATAGCGATTAGAGGCTCATTTGCATATTGCAGGCTTCTGCGATATCAGTATTGCAAAGACTGATATTGTGATCGTGATTAGCTGATGACATATTGTGCAGCCCTACTCTAGACACTGAAAAAAGACTGAGACACAAAACTGGTGGGGTCTATAAAGCTGAGGCAACTTTTACAACCTTCTAAGTTCATTGGGTCTAGGCAACCATGGAAACAAGGCAGAAACAATTAGATCCAGCTTCAGTAATACTTCCGGTGTAATTACATTTATTAGAACGTGCAGCTGTCAGTCCATAATCTCCTCCAGGCAACAGGTTATACAGAGGGAAGCTGAGGGCATGCATGACTGCACAGTGTGTTCTTGTTGCTATGCCAGGAGAGACGAGCGGCATCAGCAGGGTAACAGGACTGACGAGCACATGCTGTATGCAAATAAATCCACACGCAACAGCCTACACCTCAAAAGAAAACTAAATGAAACTACCTTTTCTTATGAGTACAGGGATGCAATCCATGGAACGGCTGGCAAAGGAACACTTCGGAGGCTTGATACAATCTATCATTCTACTATTTGATTTGTTATAAATGCCCCCTTTAACCCACACCACTGCCTTTTGTTTTCTTTAGGCAAATGACCCTCCCTGCAAACACACTGTAGCCTTCATTGGTTCACGTGTATTTATAAAACTCGCCTTGTTTAACTCAGTTATTATGGACAATTTCCATGACCACGTACACTACAAGTTCTTCCTATTACATTAGAATAAAGCCTCCTAAACCTGTCACCTCCTCTGGCCTGTTGTCATTCCAGTCTGCTGCTGCTAATGATTAGAATTCATTAAAAAAAAATGTTAAACTAGATACATTTATGCCTGTTAAGGCTTTCAAATGACTACTCACTTTTTTAATGAAAAAAATGGTTTTAATTTGTATAATTTTAATTGCACTGGTAATCACAGTTGCTATGCATCTTTGTTTTTCTTCTGTTTGTCTTTGGTTTGTTTGTTTTTTAAGTGCTTTCTGGCACTCTCTGTCACTGTGAATAAGAAACTGTTCTTGATGCCTTGCCTGGTCAAATAAAGGTTTCGAATACCTGAATAAAAAACATTAAAATTACTATATATTTGAATGCTAGTTAAAGACAAAATGAGTGTCGACAGTCTGCATCAAACGTTCAATAAAGCTGTATGCTATTTATAGGTTTGTTGAAAGTTTGATACAGACTGTCGATGCTCACTTTAACTAGCCTTCAAATGCATACATATTATTTTAACTTATTTTTCCCCTGAAAGTTTAACCTCAACCTAGAAACTCTGAAGCACTAGACTAGTCACAGACCAAGGCTTTTAGGAAAGCCCTGTTCAGGGGCTACACTGAGGGAGAGCAAGTCTGGCTTGACTGCTTCGACGTGCCTGAACAACACTGGCAGCTTGTTTGTATGCAACAATTTTGTTTTTTTCGAGACCTGGGCCAAGACAGCCATAAATAAAGTCACACTTCACCACGCATAATCCCAGCTCACCCAGAACCAGACCAAATCTTCAACACGGGGCAAAGTTTGGGCCTTAAAAGAGTCTACATGAAATCCTGGCTGATGTGGGGCCTTCAAGGGATGTTTCCAGCTCACAGTTTAGCTGCGAGCTGGCGCTTGTCCAACATCACTTATCGCAGCCATTCTTCCTGAACACAGCGCTACGTGCACAATAAGCCCGGCAAGGAACCCTGCTAGGAGTTTCTTTCACTGGGCTCCTCCAACCATTAAGCTAGTGATATTGACATGACCGGCTCTAACTGTCCATCAAAAGGCTGGGGATACCACATTTTCAACTTGCTTTTAATGAATGAGTAGAAAGTTTTAAAACAAAAATTCCAAAATAATTCAGTTACATTGAAGATTGAAGTCATTCTCAGTGATGTGAAATTTGTGTTGTGAGGAAACATGTATCAGTACCTTGCATTCAACTTTTAAAATTACACTAGACCAAAAGCCTGACTTAACATAAAACATTGTTTTAGGTGGCAGGTAGCATATCTGTAACCATTTCATTTAACATCTTCCTTTAGCTTTCAGAGCCATTAAAACTATTAGGACTCTGGTTCCTGTCACCACTGCAGTAAATAATTCTGATTCTAAGACTTTGTTCCCACTGCAGACCAGGGGTCCCCCAATCTTACTGGAGCAGCTTGTGGCCTGGAGGTTAGGGAGTTGCCCCTGGGATAGGAAGGCCATGGGTTTGAATTCTAGGACTGCTAGTGGCACCACTGAGAAAGCCTTGAACAAGATACCCCACATACTGCTTCTTTTTCCAAAAACAGGCAAGTGTTGCTGCAAGTTTTCTTTTAAGTCAAGCAGAAGCTCACCTGATTTCTTTCAAACAACTAATTACTAGGTGAGCTCAGCTCCTGCTTGGTTGGATTGAAACCTGCAGCCACACTGACCCTTTGAGGGTAGGACTGGTGATTTCTGCTCTAGACCAAGCCAGATTTGCATTATCAGATTGTACTGGCTCACATAAAAAACAACATACACAAGAATATGTAGACTGGAAGAAACAGGCAAAACAAGGATTTATGTGATTAGATCTTGATGTGTCATGTTCCTTAACAACTCTAATAATATATATTTTTTTACACACTCATATTTCACAACAGGACTGCCCTGTGGTTAATAAGATGATATTTATCACACTGTCACAATATGGTTTACCACACTAGAGTAGTGGTAAAATAGCAGAGTAGTGATGAGACTAATTGAAAACATTTCTCTTTAAAACTACAGCAAGGAAAGTAAAATTGTGTTAACTAAAAGTCTGGCTTCAGTTCAAAATGTTTGATTTTCTTATTGCACATTCTGAAGTCCATTTAAAAAAGCGGCATCCAGTCCGACTCGCCAAAATGTGTAGAGATACGATTTGTGTCTCGAATCAGATCAGAAAAAAGTCTCATTTAAAATGCAAAAAAATCACTCACTCAAATTAGATGCTGTAAACAAAATGGATGAGCTGCCCACCTAAAAACAAATTCACTACAACAGAACATTTCACATTAAACCACTCCAAACAACTTTGTTAATCATTTAATTTTACACTTTTTTGCCTTTATATTGAAATCACTTCATATCTTTATATCCCAAAAACTACTCCACTGAAGAATCAAGTGACAAAAGGCCTATTCAGGGAATAATAACACCCTCCATACATTCATCCTTTGCTGGGACTTTTCAGGTGCTTAAACCACATTTGGGGGGGGGGGGGTTAACATGATTTTCACAACAATTTTGACTCATAGGTCACATAACATAATGACAGCAGTTTTTTTAAAGAACAGTGAACATCATTGCTATTATTGGAAAAATGTAAAAGAAAGCAAGATGACCCTGAACTTTTGAAAGGCAACCTACACAGATAACCAGTCACTTCCCCACATCTTCCACCCAAAGCTGCAAACCCAGATTAACTGGCCACTGTCACCGACTCCTCTCTGCTTTTATCAGAGCTGTGGATAAAGTGGGTCTGCACCAGCATGAGGCCATTCTCCTGGTACGGGACCTACAGGCTCTTCATCAGAGCATGGCTTCATTATCATGCTAATCTGGGTCCAGGGAGAGGCGGAGAGGAACAGGGCCATGTGGAAACTCAGGAAAATAGGACACAGCTCATCAGGAATGGTGCATGCGAGCAAGGGGACCTGGCGCACACTTCCAAACATGGAGCACATCACAAGCTTCCAATCAAACGCTCATGTTCCTCTCATTAGAAAGAACTGGGCTTTTGCTGCCAAAATACAGAAGAAAGCAGTTAACAATATTAGCAAAACACAACAGGATACACTTTTTAAATACTACACCTGACCCCTACAAACACTGAAGTTGTAACAAAGTGTGGCCACGTCTTCATTCTGTCACAATAAATGGGGTGAGATTCCAAAGCAGCTCTATTTCACAGATGCTAGGCCTTGCCCTCAACTTTAGAAAACGCTCTGCAAGTACAGAAATAGAACAGCATGCGCTCACACTCAAGGGCACTTCGGCAAGAAGTTCTTCTCAGCCCAGATTCTGGGTCTCAAGCAACCTACTTTTGTGGCCAAATTAAAAGTTGGGAAGACTGAAGTCTTGATGGAAGACCTGCAGGCTTGGCTTAAAGCTAATCAACAGGGAGGAGAAAAACACAGCAACCTCACGGTCAAACTCCAGAGTGGAAAAACCTGTTCAGTTATCAGCATCAATCTGTCAGCTTGAATCACATGTCTGTGCAAACCATTCATAGCAACCATGTATGCAACCACACTCAAAACAATCAAGCGAAAAACAAATATATATGCCGGCTTGACAGATGTTCAACAGGTATTTAAAAAGTATATCAGTCCTAATGATGTCACATGAATTATTAATAGTTCAGTGCGTTTTCAAAACTACAACAATCCAACACTGTCACTTTCAATGCTATTAATATTTTATTCAATGGCTGTATCATTGAAAACTGTTTCACTCCATGTAGCATATAAACATAAAATGTAACATTTGTAATCTATATAGTCCTTATATCTTTGATGCCAGGACAAAGAACCCACTTCTGTTATTTTTTTGTTCTCATATGCAATTTGTTCTTTATATGGAGTTAAAAACCAAACCAAAACACAAAAACATGAAGAACCATAGAAATGGTCCAGAGTTACATGAAAAAAAAATCTTATCATCACCATCTTTTAACCTAAATTAGAAACTTTTCAGGAGAAGGGGGGAATTGAAGAAACAGTATTTTGCTCAGACTGCAAAACTAAGCTGGAAATCAGAAAGCATAGTAACGGAAACCGCCTGAATTTACTGCGTTATATTCTATCAGATAACCAAGAACTACATACATCTGCAGATTTAACCTGCATTGTTGCCCTATCCATTTCCACCAAAGTTATAAGGAATGTTTCAGCCTGGACTGCTTTCTTGTGCTCAATGTTAAACATGATCAAAATTCTCAAGAAAAATAACACTTTGGGTTCATTTGCTTTTCTTGAAATTATATTGTAGGTTCATTTGGCTTGCAGGAAACTTTTCAGCAAACAATAAAACGGGCTTGATTGGTCCTACTACTTGTTTCAAACTCTATGTTTGCACGCCTTGTTGAGGTGACATCATTGGACACAGCAACTCATTTCCAGTAACGCTGGTTCTCCAAAGACATCTGGAACTGTTACAGCTTTCCTGTGACAGGAATGGAATCTGGTTCCGAGCATAATAATATCAGAAATGTTGACCGTCAAACCTGGCAGTGCTGGAACAGATGTGTTTTGTCATTTTTAAAGCATGTTGCCTGCATTCTGACTACTGCCAGCTCTTTAGTGCATCAGGACCAACCGATAGCACTGCCTGAAAAACAAGGTCATGCTGGACGTGGCCTAAGGCTCTTAATGAAATCCACATCCAGGGTTTATGAGAGAACTTGAGAGGGTAAGGCAGCATGAGCAATCTGTTCAAGTACAGCTAAGATTTAAAACCCCTCTCACTTTCCTCCTTTACCATAGAAAATGTTTGCCATCACGGGGAGAGATAACGGCTATTTACGAGAGCTCTCTCGACCCTCTGACACCGCGCCTCCAACACGCCCTCCTTTTTAGAGAGTCTAATATCTTGCACGAACCCCGGACTACACAACTTTCAGGACAGATCAAACAAGGGCCTCCTACAAATATGCGCATGAAAGCACCTACAAACATTTAGGACCTTCCACATTTCTTTACATGCTCCTGCTGGCTGCTGAACCCTGCCCCTGCCCTCTCACTCAAACCAGTCTAAAATCAAGCAAAGAACATTCAGCTTGGGTTTACAAAATCAAACCCTCATGTGCACCTTTTAGCCTCTGTCCTCATGACTTGTGCTCATGTTACATCAGTCTATAATCCATTCATTTTAATCCATGATTCATTTTTAATATCACATTGTTTGTAGTTTGTAAAAGCAATTTTCTGTTGAACATACTGACTTCTTGCAAATGTTTGCAATCCAAATCATTCATTACGTTTCCAGACATACACCTCTAAATCCTGTTTTCGCATTTTCATACTTTCTTTGAGATACCCTACATGGACAAATGTATTGGGACACCTGACCATTACACCAATGAGGAATTTAATGAAACTGCATTCAAATACCTAGACTTTAATATAGGAGTTGGTCCATCTGTGCAGCGATAACAGCTTCCACTCTCCTCGGTAGGCTTTCCACAAGATTTTGGAGTTTCTGTGGGAATTCTGTAGAGCATTTATACAGAAGTTTGTCCATATAGTGCATTTAGGGAAATGTGAAGATATTTCAGTAAATCACAGTAACTGTCACGCACCCAACATCTCAACTGAAGGATGAGAAGCATCATGCATGTTTAGCTGTAGAAATCTAAATATAGTCTTCAGGAATAGCAAAGAACATCAGCTGGAAATTAAACTTGGATTTAGAAAATTAAACCCCTATGTGCACCTTTTAGCCTTTGTCCTCATGACTTGTGCTTGAGTTACATCAGTACTTCACATAGTATTTTTAGAAGGGACACAACCTCAACCTCCACCTTGTGTTTTTGTTAGTAGTCTATAATCCATTCAGTTTAATTCAATATTCATTTCTTATATCACATTATGTCTTTACAAGCATTGCCCGGTTAAACACATTGTATTCATACTAATGTTTGCAAACCAAATCATTCATCATGTTTATCTAATTCCACAAAAGTGGCTGTGTAAAAATGTACATTACCATCAAAGGCAAGTAAAAGCAACCAGATTAACTTAATAACCACTTTCTCACTACGCTAAACTTTCCAATAATAATGTTTCCAGGTCTATGTCTCTGAATCCTGCATTTGTATCGTCTTATTCATTTAAACATTTTTAGGTCTTTGTGAAGATCTTTAAAGAAATATTACTGAGGAACTGTTGTCAACTAAAGAGAAGCATCATGTATACTTAGTTGAAGAAGACTAAATAAAGTCTTCAGGAACAGCACGCTTATGCCTGAATGCTGAAGCGAACTGTGCCAAACAAAACTGACCTCCAACTTCAAAACAACTTGTATAAAAGAGACCTGTTGTGTGTTGAATTGTCCTTTTTTCTGTTTTCAACAGTAAAGCTTAAGCTGGCTTTAGTGAGCATAAGCTTGACATTACTGTAGTAAAGAAGCTTTTATAAATCATACTATTTTTTCCACTAATTTAATATAGTTAATTTTTTTATCTGGTGAGTTTATGTATTATTTACAGCAAGAGGGGGTGATCTACAAATCTGAAATGTTCTGTTCCACCTTAAACGGAGCAGCAGCTACAGTGCTGTGGGGGCAGCAGGACGTCACAGCTGTAGTATTTATGGGGGAATTGAAAAACTTTAATGTGAAGCTAAATTCAGCCTCGCCTGTGAGTAAAAACCAGAGATTATTAATAGAGATGGTGCTATTTTCAGTCATCCATGTGAAAGCAGAAGCATGTGCTGCGAGTTAAGGGTGATAAAGGGAGCTGGTTGTTATCCCTCCCACCCTTAAAAGATTACATACTTTTAACCCTCGGTAGTGCCTCACTGAAGAAGGGGCTTTTCGCATTTACTTTTGGAAAAGTAAAAAAGTGTTTGGACCAGAAATGGCTTTACGTGGTGCATGGCGTCTGACTTAACAATGTAATGTGTGTAATAACTGTGACAGGCCTAAAAACTGTGAAGTTTCCCTTTAACTGAACTAATTATTGTTTCATTTTTATAAATCAGATACTGAATAAAATGCAATACACTAAAAATACATATTTTTAGCTTTTCCATTCAGGGACTAGTGTGGCTCACCAAGCCTCAGCACACCTGGACCAATGAAGAGTTAGACACTGCATCAAACACTCTCACCTCAGATGCCACATCATCAGTGCATAGATTACAAAAGAGCAGCCACAAACACAGGAAAAACACGAGCATGGAGGGCATGGTGATTGAAGAGGATGTGCTTTTCAACTGGAAGAGGGGATGATGATGGAGTCGGACAGGCGCTCGTTGAACGCTAAGCGAAAGACTTAATTGAAGGTCATTCAAGAGATTCTGGCTGACAGGTCCGACACAGAAATGGAACGGAGTTTGGTGCCAAATGCAGTCCCTGAAGCACAAGTTTTTTTTTTTCTCATAATGAAAAGGTTTTGGCAAGAGTGCAAAGAAAGCACCGCGACTAAACAGAACCTCATGTCTTCTGCACAACAACTGAAATGCTCACCTTGGGAAATAACACCAGTGAAAATACCTGGGATAAACGCTACCTTTAAAATTCCAGCGTGGTACAAAGTGGTCTTTTGTACATTCACTTCAACCCCCTCTAAAACATGTACTCTAGGAGTGTCCAGAGGAATGCTACATGAGCTATTTTACAACACTGAACTTGTGCCATCCACCAAATGTACACTTGTGTAATAAACATGCTCTTGACATCATCTGTTTACCGCCTTCACTCCACCCTGTTGGAGTGTGTCGAACCCCTCCAGCCATACTGCACTGCCTCACTGTGTCATAAAGGGAGATGATGCCTCTGTTTTTCTTGGCTCAGAGCCTCGCTTTATCTGATCTTCACCATCTGTATCGAGGGGGAGGAAGAACAACATCCATCCACCTTACCTCAGTCGGCTCATGTGTCTTAGATCTGAGGCTAGGGATGTCATGATTAACCGGTTTTGCGATTAACCGCGATTTAAAATGCCACGGTTAATTAATTAATAAAAGCTTCTGTTGGCGTTCTTAAAAATGTCGATTATGACAGTGCTAATCGACAGACAAGTGTGCCGTCAGAAAGAGTGTTCAGCTCAAGTGGCCACATCCTGTCTCCTCAGAGGTCAAGACTGAGCACTGAGAATGTGAATATGCTCACATTTTTGCACTTTAATAGAAACTGATGGAACTGAAGCAAGCACTCCAGACAAAAGAGCACTCCAGTCCTGCAACCTCTGAATAGGTTTTATTTTTAAATTAGCTAATATGTCATCTTAAATTTAATTCTAAAGAAATAGACTTTTATTTTTTTCACTATGATGCATTACTGTTCACATTATTATTTATGTTTCAAAAGGCAGTATTCATTTGTTTATATTCCATTCATGCACTGTATTATTTGTTTATTGGTTTTTGTGTCTTTTTTAAAAAGAGACAGAAGCAAATAAAAGGTAAAAGCCTCTAAAGAATGTGATTGTCTACATTGTGAACTACATTAATACATGCGAAATAATCGTGATAATCGTGAAACCGTGATTATGTCTCAGATGATAATCGTGACATCCTTAGCTGAGGTAGACCAATCACAGGGTGGACACGCTGCCACAAAAACTGCAAACCCAACTCCATACACTTCCAAACATCCTTTACAACAGAGTCTTATGCCTCACTATGTACAACGCGTTAACTAAAATGAACAGAAATGAAAGAACAGGTAATGTGGCCAAAGATTAATATGGCAAAAATGACATTGTATATTTTCATAATACACGATATGTATCACGATATTCACATTTTAATATGTCAGAACCACTACTATAGAATTATTTTAACATTTTTATATTATTCAACATAACAAAACTAGTGACACTAAGAGAAGCTATTTAGTGTTCCTTCAGTACTGGCAATATCCACAAATATGCTCTGAAAACCATACTGTGGCATATTTTATTACAAACATTTATAATGCCTACCTTTACATACAACTTTTTTTTTTTTAAAGATGAGCTAAATGTCCAACCACCTGATGAACCTGACCTACCCTCAGCTCACGTTTCATTGAGGTGTGATATTTGGATTGAAAATACTGAAGTATTTGCCTCAACAGAATTTAGACAACTATAACAACTATAGTGTTACTCCAAGGATATGAAAACGCATTCCAATGTACACCACCCAACTACACAATTCCAATTCAGAAGTCCACACAGACATGAACGACAAGCCCAAAGGGCTGTTATTTAGATGTCCAAATGTAAAGAAAGATGGCTTGAAGACAGGAAAATTCTTCCCACAGAAACTCTCTGGCCGCAGTGAACTGAGAAAGAGTCTCTATACCTCGGCGAGAGGTCACTCTGATCATCTGTTCTAGTCTTTGGTCTTTGAACTTGAAACCACAACAGGAAATACAGTGTCTTTGAAAACCCCACAAGTGTTTCTAACAAACTGACTTATGTTTGCATGCAGTAAGGGGACAGAGTGTGTGGAATTCAATAGCAGTTCTCCATAAATTAAGGCAGATGCTCCATTCACACATGAGCAGTGAATGACTTGCTCCTTGACCCAGGAGGAAAAAGGAAGGTCAAGGGGCCTCTGAGAAAAAAAGGCCGTATTTCTCCAAGGCACAGAGGAATGGACATTTTACCTCTAACACCTCTCCTCTCCTCTCCCCTCTCCTCTGTCAATATGCTGAAAGCTGCTGAAGCACCATTAATCACATTTCTCATAAAGTTGACATTCCAGCTTACTTGCTTGCATTCAAGAAAATGGTTAAGTGACTGATCGAAAAGCCATTTTAAACACATTTTAGTTGTTTGTGAAGCATGCATGCAAGTAACGATGCAAGTTGGGTAGGGAAGTGACAAATCTGCTGTAACCATGAAGCTGAAACAGGGGGAGAGAGAGGGAGAAAGTGAAAAAGAGAGAGAAACACACAAGGCGAGGTAGAGATCAGAGGTAATTACAGTCACCCAACCATGCACATAATCTTCTTACTGCCACAGTGAAGGACAGAGCAGGGAGAAAAACAAAAGCAGCACAATATCTGACTTATGCAATATGCACGCAAGGGTAGCAAAGTAAGGCCCTGTAATTACTGGAATTCTGGGCACAACATATCAGGACACGCAAATCACACACACATCAGAATCTAAATGTCAGGTGTGGGGGCACTGCTTGATCAGTGCCCCTCTGACTGGACCGGCATGGGGCAAACAGGAGCAGTCTGGTGACAAGCAGGGCCTCTGAAAATAAATGATGCTAAATGAGGCCATTGTCTGGTCCAAGTGAACCACACCAGTCAGAGAATGGGGCATTCAAACGGTCACACAGGCCCATTGTTATGGCCCACTGGGCGGGGCGCTATCTCACGAGGCCTGGCAAACCCCAAAAGCCTATCTGCCTCCTGCTGTGGTGCATTACCATGCTACGATCTCTCACAACCGCAGAACCCAAAGAGCTCCTTATCCACTTCGGGAAGAAGCAAAACATTGTCTTTCTGTAAAACCAACAAAAACTGCAATTGTGCCTCTTACACATAGACAACGGTGGAGTTAACCCCGGAGTAACAGTTCAGTTCTGAACTGCAATCAGAGGAAACATGCAGATCAGATTTTCTGCTATGAAATTTCGTTTGCTAGGTCATCGGCATCCATGCAAATCCCACTTCCTGGCTTTATTCCAGAAATTATTGTAACTGATGTTAAAATACAAAACTGTACAACCGTTGTAGAAACACCACCTAAAGAGTAATGCATTCAAATGCAATGTTATGTTTTTACATCCCTGTTATGCTCTTTTCGAAGTCACGAAAGAATAATGAAAAGGCAACAAAAAACATCAATGAGAAAGTAAGTGAAACTAGAGGACAGAAGGTGAAAGCAGTGAAACAATGAGACACAATGGAACTGGACAATGTTACAATACTCCACTTACACTCCTGGATCTAACTTGTTTTCAAGTAACTTGCCTTCCAGCCCCTGACCTTGGAGGACGTTTTACTGCTCTAGCTTCTATGACTAACCCCAGTAGAGGCAGAGCAGGTTATGCTCTGGCACTGGACCGTGATGGTGGTTTCAGTTTGACCCAGCTGTCCCAGGACCACCCCCTTCACCAGCGGAAACAATTACCACTCCCAGCGGCGTCTCGCCTTTCGTCCTTCACCTCATTTGCAAACATGAGCTACTGAAGCGGTGACAGCTCTGCGCAAGCCAGTGTAACTCGACACCCAGCAAATTAAACTACCCCTACCCACAAACACATGCACTCGGTGCCCACAGCCCCTCACCTGTACCCCCCCACATGGCACATAGATTGAAATTTTTGGGTGGGGTGTGGGTGCTGTAATGAGCTTAAACACAACAGCATGATACACATGCTATACATTCTCAAAATATCTATATTTGTTAAAAATATCTATATTTGATTTTATTTGCATCATAAAATCTCAACTAGGCCCGTCACACACTCATGATTACTTGATTAAAAATAATAATAATACTAAAAAGCATGCTAAACCAACTGGATTGTAAGGGTCCCAACTCAACAGTTACTCAACAGTTACAAATACTGTTTCTATATATGTTAATATTCAGCCATCCTCTGCACAAAAAAGAATTAATGAATTAAAGCCCCTATACCATGAAACACCATATGCTCCTTACATTCTTGAATGTAGTATTGTAAGCACTGTTAATGTTTCAGAAAGTAATGCTAAAGACAACAGTCCATACAGTTCATGTACACAAACTGAGCAGCAAAAACAACTCATTTTGACTTCGCCTGTTCAGCCAATAGCAGTGTAGCCCCGCCCACTCACATGGAAGTTATAAGGAGTGTTTCAGTTTGGCTTCTAAGATGAGGCAGCAAATCAGGATGGACCTCATATCACTGTTAAAGGCACAGTAACAAAAACCCAGCCTGCTCAATTAGAAAGGATCAAGAAAGGTAAGAAAAACGATGATAAAAGAATTACGTCTGCTTTTGGTACATAAAATCATACAAAGCATCTTAGAATACGGGCTCATGATATTCCCAAATTCTCCCTTTGAGATCAATAATGTACATCCATCCATTACCGTCTTAAGTGAAATGTATACAAAGTTTTGAAAGTCATGGTTTATTAACTTTCAGTCCATTTTATAATTAGCTCTTTTCAAAAAAAAAAAATCTGACCACCAGTTTAATCCTCAAAATGGGCAGATTACTTGAATACTAACACAAGCCATAATGACTGTTCTAATCTCCCACTGAGCCAGCAGAGTGTCTGGGCTACCAGACCTGTACTAATAAAGCCCACGACGGCACCTTCTGCCATGTGATTAACAACTGCAAACACTGCGTGAATGGTAGCACTGTTTGTCTGTTAGAAGAGACAATGTAAACACACTACACATAATAACACTATACAACAGTGAGGGCACTGAGCTCCATCTGTTAACACAACATAGCGTGTCGGGAACTTTGAATTACTGCTCATTTCCTACTGAGAGGCACTGAGAGCAAGCACTCTTTATTCTTAAGGGCCTTTTTAATTACACACAGCAAGAGGTGTGCAGAGCCCCATGTAATGAAATACCTTCACTAAGTAGAGTATATCAACCAGGCTGAATCTATTTCTTCATTTCGAACAGTGACCTTTGTGTGATTAGGGAGCGTTCATTATGAAGAGAGAAAATGCTGTACCAGCAGTGATGAGAAGGGGAGTCAATGAACCAATTAAAGCTGCTGGGCTCTAAAATCCATGATCGAAGTCAGGAGACTCTGTCTACTGAAACTCAGCAGACAGAGTCGGGGTTAAATAAGGTCAGTGAAACAGGCAGTGAAAAAAAAAAAACAACCACACACATTCACATTATTTGGAAAAGGAGCTCAATAACTTTAAGACCAATCAGTGGTCACATACTTGGAAAATGTTCCTCAGTGTTTCGCAATATATGTTTTTGTTATCATGTTTTTTGTGATACTGACAAAATAACACTCCAGTACGTAAATAAAACTGGGGTGGTGTGTTAATTTCAATTTTTTTAAAAATCAAGGCAAAGTATATATTTTTCACTTCACTGGTTTTCAGTTCAGTTTAAAACTCATTGTTGTGAATGAAGAACAATTACATTTGATTTCATTTCACATGAACTTACGAAACATTCTCGCTACTGTGTTTTTTTTTGTGCCTTTTAATGCTCTGATCTTGAAGCAAAGCCTCATACTACACAACACCGCTGCAGAGCTCTTATGTGAATCAGTGATGAACTCTTTAACAGACCTTGCATGTTATTGATTTCCCAGTGCACTTAAACATATTTCAAGGCATTTCACAATTGCAATAGTTATCAATACCATTACAATACTAGTATACTGTCCAGATCACGCAGCCCTACAACAATGTTTTGAAACCTTGGTTCCAAGGTTTTACAAAAGTTTCCTCATTCCTCAGTACACATTATGTTATCAGAGTCTTCCTCTTACTAATTAGAGGACTCCTGCTCCTGGCTCAGGGAGTGAGGGATCTAAGCGAGCTTCAACTGAAGGAATGCCGCCGCCTCCTCATCAACACAGCACTCTGGCAGATAAGGCCTTAGGGAAGAGGTGGGGGGTGGGAGGCTGGATGACTGCTGGCACAAGCCAATGCACTGGTACAGCCTCCCACTTGCACTGTTCTGAGTAACTGAGAGTGGGAGTTGACTGGACCACCAGGCTGGATGCTGCCTATCAGTGATGAGATTCACTTTAGAGGAGGGCATGGAAAATCCAGTTTCGCCACAGCAAGGGGGAAGATGTGGGGTTAAACAAGCTTAAAGGCATAGAATTCTTATGAATACGAAGCACGCCGAAGAACCTGTCTAAGACAGTAGCTTCGTGGTGGCGTGAAAAGCTCTTCCCCACATGACTCAGCACGAAAAGCTTCTTGTGAAAACATTACCCACCAGAACTAACTCATTTTGAGGACCTGCCGAAAAGACAGTAAAGTGAATACACAAAATGGTAAGCTCAACATAAGTCACTTTTTTTTTTTAGAAAGGAGGATCAGAGAGTAATTGAGCCAGTGAGAACATAAATGCATGCATGCAACCTGTTTCAAACAATCTACTGAAAGAGAAGTGCAGAACACTGAGCCTGAATTATAAACAGCTTTTAATAATGAATTATTATGTTTGTGCTCCTGTCAGTGCATAGTGGGAGTCCTGGTGGGGCTAATCCATCAACCAATGCACCGTGGGTCTACGGCAGCCCTCACAGCATTCAGCTATCATTCTCCATCTCAATCCTCTAAAAGCACTTCATTCAGAGAACTGATGAATATTAAAGGCTATCTAAACAGTTTTAATATCAGCTAAGTAATAGCTAAATTAAATATTTAATCTGGATATGACCTACTAAAGATGGCAAAATACTACTTTTTCCATTTCCACTTTCCAATATGGACACAGATCCAACATTTTTTTCTTTACATGCTACAAAGCTTTAGAAGGCGATTTTTTTTCCCTAATTTAAGCACTTCACTTAGGATGCTCACCGAAAAGTAGGCCAAAATGTTCAAACTACTCAAACAGGATCAAATACAAAGCCAACAACATCCCAATGCAAGAGTGTGTGGTATTTCAGGCTAGATTAATTACAAGATTTGACAGTGGTGGGCATAGGGGTGGGCATTATGACAATACCTGTATCAGTGAAATCACAATATACTTTTCTGAGCTTATTGTCAGGTATCGACACTGACCACTTGCTCGTTTCAGTACAGAGTGCGTAAGTAGGGCTGATTAATTGGATTTAGTGCAGCGCAGCACATTAAACTGTTAACAAAGATTGATAGTTTTCGATAGTGATTATTTTAATGTGTCACCACTGGATCCTTTTGGTCTGTCCCAGAAAGGATACTTAAAAAAAACATGCATTATGTATTGTGAAAATGACATATGCTTTAAGCTGCCCACCCCTAAACAGACACATGGCACCTTAATGCCTTAAAAACAAGGAGACTCTGACAACAGACCTCCCTCTTCTTTTCATCCATCATGCAAAGCAGCAAAGCACGGACGTTAAGGAAGGCAAAGTAATAACGCTCTGCAAAAAGCCTGTCCAGCAACACTAAGCTGGGCTGGGTAAATGATTTATTGGCATCCAAATGCAAAAGTCAAAGCACAGAAGCTGTAATGATAATCCACCTGCTGCAAGTACGAGTGAGAGAAAGGTCTAGGAGAAGGCTAGAGTTTCTGCTTCTTTAAAAATGCACGTCGTTTCTTATTGAGCTCCAGCTTCTGACCAGTTCCAGTGGTAAATACACTGCTCTACTTGCTGATGCTCCAGTCCCCAGTCCGAGCCACAATCCCCACTGCTGCACAGTGCACACTACATGGACAAAAGTATTGGGACGCCTGACCATTACACCAACAGGGACTTTAATAACACAACATTCAAATGCATAGACTTTAATATGGAGTTGGTCCCCCTTTGCAGCTATAGCAGCTTCCACTCTTCTTGGAAGGCTTTCCACAAGAAAGCTTCTGTGGGAATTTATGCCCATTTATTCTATGGAGCACTTATGAGGTCAGACACAATCTCTGTTCCAGTTCATCCCAAAGATGTTGGATGGGGTTGAGGTCAGGGCTCTGTGCGGGCCTGTCAAGTTCTTCCACACCGAACTCATCCAACCATGTCTTTGTGGAGCTTGATTTGGGCAGTGGGGCACAATCATGCCGGAATAGAAAAGGTTCTTCCCCAAACTGTGTCCACAAAGTTTAAAATATGGCGTTGTCCAAAATGTCTTGGAATGCTGAAGTATTAAGATTACCCTTCACTGGAAGTAAAGGGCCACCTCAATTCAATAATGTGTCCCAATACTTTTGTCCATTCCAATTATCTACCCAATGAGAGTCGCACTGTACAAACACTAACGCACAAACTCTCAGAGACTCCATAAAGCGAGTTTCAGCAAAATACTGTGACCTACCTGGGTCGTTGCATCATCTTTCTCTCAGGTTCTGTCGTTTCTTCGTGTGGGACGTAGAAACCTGGCCGGTTTGTTTCGGTACGAAGCCGAATGAAAGTTGACATCATCCCCTTGTACATCGCTGGAGTCCAGTGCGCATGCACTTGAGTGCATTGTGGGAAATGTAGTTTTCTATGACATCAGAAAGTAAATACGTGTCTGGGTTGTTATGGAAAGGCGTGTATGTAGGAAAACACCCCTGAGACTCAGAGAATGTGCATTTATCACTGTAGCGCCTTGTCACGTCATTTTTTTCTTCTCTTTTCTTAGAACATCTGAGGATAACACAAACCACGGTATATTATCATTATAATAATAATAATAATAATAATAATAATAATAATAATAATAATAATAATAATAATTATAA